>VDFB02000002.1:160930031-161048459 GCA_007258455.2 Sequoia sempervirens | reverse complement strand
GAAATTAGGAGGGAATAGAGAGAGAGGGAAAGATAATATTTAAATATTTTATATATTGTAATATTAATTAGTTATATAATATTTTATATATTAGTAATATATATACATTAACTAAAAATAGAAATAATATTTAAATATTATACATAATAATATAATATATTATATATTAAATTATAAACTATATTGTATATTCTAAACTAGATATATTAAAATAAACTATAAAATATTTATTGCATTTTCTAAATCATATATTATAAAGTGTATTTAACATTTTTTAAAATCATATATAAACCAAATCGGATATCCGATTCAAAACGGATATCCGATTTGAAATGGATATTTGATTTGAAACAAATATCTGATATTTTTGATACAGAATTTATTGCCTAGGGATTAGCCTCAGGATTGCTTTGGTATTTGGATTGGACATGCCAATCCTAAGAAGTCAACGCAAAAAACGTGTTTGACAACTTACCTTGTTTTTCTAGACTTCGTCCATGTGGCTGACGACTTTATTTTTAGCCAAAATTGATGAAAGGAAAAGGGTTTGTAGAGGAGACTCTCAGCTTTCCACCAATATAAATTATTCTTTACTTTGAATTGAATAAATAATTATTATTCATTTTCTATTAGAATTATGACTAAAGTCCTGATTGATAGGCTGATTGAAAAACATCTATAACTTTCAAACGGTATCATATTTTTTTAATCCAAAACATGCATCACATTCTATGCTTGCATAATATAGGATTAAAAAAAAAGAATTTCATGAAGTTTTGACTAAGTTAAGGTGGTATTACACGAAGTTTTATATTTTTAAAAGTTGTAATAAAAAATCATAATTAATTATTTACTTGGAAAAAATTGCAAAAAATATGTCACATCCGGACACAAGTCCTCTACTTATATCTAAAATCTTATAAAAAAATATTATCATTTTATTGTGGTTAGGGTGGTCAGACACCTACTTCTTATTTTTCCCTGAAATTTAAGTACTACTGCATTGAAATTTCAAATTTTCACCAAATAGACTTTTAAAAAAATAAAATAAACTTAGTAGTTTAGAAACTACATTGAATTTGCCACATATTCTATTCTTACATATTTTGGAAATAATATAGATAACTTATTCAAATTTTTATGTCAAGTTGCCTAACTCTGATTTTTCTGAATTTTCATTGCCACTTAAGGGCTTGTTTTTTCCATGATGATCCTGCACATACCCTATATATATATATATTTCCTAGTTACACTGATAGGTGTAATATACAATGGCAGCAAGAGGGAGAGTGGGATGCGTGTAAGGAATTTTTTGTTAACTTTTTTAGGAAACTCCTAATTTGGCCGACATACATCAGATAAATAATATATTCTAAATCTAGACCATTAATTATTCGATTTTAGATCTAATGGAAGATATTTTGTTGGCCTATCTTTCCCTAGAATGTAACTCTATTTTATGAGGGTATTGTATTACGGTTGTGGTAGAGAGACAATGATGTATTCTGAGAGTCTAATAGTAGTCGTGTTGTCTCTGGATCTTTGAGTGGTGATACTCCTATGAGAAGCTTGCTCTGCAAGTATATTGTAATCTTTGTGATTTACTGAATAATATATTCGGCAGCTTTTGAAGTGTGGAGTTTTTCTCTCGAAAGGGTTTTCCACATGTAAATCACTGTGTCATGGTATGCATGATATTTATGTTTATTTCTATTTAAGTTTCTATAACTGTTAAAGATCTATAAAATTTTAGCATTATTCTCCTCTCAAGATTAGTGTAGGAAGTTGTTCCACTATCTTAGCTTCCTTACAAGTGGTATTAGAGCTTGACCACCTTTGGTTTCAGTTGTGGGTTGTTGGGTTTTTTTAACTAATCTAGGTTTGAGTCCGGGAGCTTGTGTAGAAGATACTTTGTGATATTGTTGCAGGAATTTTTAGATGGAAAGTTCATCAAGGAGAATAGAGGTGGAGAAATTTTCTAGAAATCATTTTGAAATGTGGAAGCTAAGTTTGGAGGATCTATTGATAGATCAAAATTTGTGGGATGTTGTTGATGAGAATGTTTCAAGGCCTACAGATCCTACTCAAGCTGCTCAATACGATGTTACAAATTGTAAAGCCAAGGGTCTAATCAGATTTTTGTTTGGAAGACTATTTTAATTAATGATTAGGAGGAGATATCTGCATAGAAACTATGGAAAAAGCTTGGTGAGATGTATCAGGCCAAATCTTTAGTGAACAAGATTTTCTCGAGGAAGAAGTTGTATTCCTTGAGAATGGAAAAGGGTGGAAAAATCATAGACCACCTACAAGCATTCAATATGTTGGTGACTCAATTAGCATCAGTTGGTGTCAAAATGGATGAGGAGGAAAAATGTCAGACCTTTCTTTGTTCTTTGTCTGATTCGTGGGATTCTCTTGTTATAGATATTGGGAGTACTTCTGTTATTTTGAAGACTTAAGATGTCGTGGGTTCTTTGATTTCTAAAGAGATGAGGAGGAAGGTATCTGTCACTGCCAAGGAGGCCCTAAATGTTCATGGAAGACCTAAGGAAAAAGGCAAGAAGAATGAGAAGCATAACAAATCTAAGTCTAGGGGGAGATCTAAATCTCCTGGAAATTCCAAAGTTATTTGTTGGAATTGCGGTAAGCTTGGACATGTTCGCAAGGAATGCAAAGAAAAAAAGAAGAGGAAAAAGAAGAAATTTGATTCTAATTATGAGTTTGAGAAGGAAGATGGCGACACATTGATTGCATCTTTGGCAACTCGTGCAAGTAATGATGCATGGTTAATTGACTCAGGTGCATCTTTTCATATGACCTTTAATAGAGATTGGTTTTATGAATATAAAGAATTTGATGGAGGTAAGGTGTACTTGGGTGATGATTCTCATTTAGACATTGTTGGCCGTGGTAAATTTAAAATCAGGTTTCCTAATGGTAGAATAAAAATGATTAATGGTGTGTTACATATCCCTAGATTAACACAAAATCTATTATCTATAAGCAAACTAATAAATGCAGGTGCACAATTAGTATTTTTTGGTGTAGGATGCAAGATGGTTAGAGGTGTTATGGTGATTTCTAGAGGTGTTAGATATGACACATTATATAAGCTTGATGCATGCATTGTTGAGTGCAATAGTACTTTTGTGAAAATCAAGTTTGTGGAAGAAGTGACTTGGTTTCACCTTTAGTAGATGGTCCTAGATTTTGGGTACCCAAGGGTGCTCTTTCTTCTAAAAAAAAGTTACTTGTAGAGAAAACTATGTTATGGCACCGAAGACTTGCCCACATTGGAGAAAAGGGTCTAAGGACCTTGAAAAATAAAAACCTTGTTGAAGGTTTTTTTGATTGTAATCTTGAATTCAATTTTTGTGAGCATTGCATTTATGGAAAATAAAACTATGTCCAGTTTACTTGAATTCTCATAAATCTTGTGGTGTATTATATCTTATTCATTTTGATGTATTTGGTCCTGTAGATGTTCCTTCAATTGGTAAATCCATATATTATGTTTTATTTATTGATGAAATAGTAGGACATGAGTATATTTTCTAAAGAGTAAATATGAAGTTTTTAGTTGATTTAAAGAATTTAAAGCAATGGTTGAGTTACAGACTGAAAATAAAATAAAATGTTTGAGGACTGATAATGGTGGTGAATTTTGCTTTAATCATTTTGATAGATTATGTAAAGATTGTGGTATTCATAGACATAAGACAACTCTGTATTCTCCACAACAGAATGGAGTTGTAGAAAGAATGAACAGGACACTGATTGAGAAGGCTAGGAGTTGTTGAGTAGTGTTGGCCTAGAACAAAGGTTTTGGGATGAAGTCGTTGCCACTTCCTGTTACCTAATTAATAGGTCTCTTACACCATCTCTTATTGATAAGATGCCTATAGAGGCATGGTTGGGTCACAAGCCTTCATTAATACATCTTATATTTTTTGGTTGTGAGGCATATGCACATGTGCCAAAGGAGAAGTGAAAAAAGTTGGAGAACAAGGCTGTGAAATGTATCTTCATCGAATATAGTTATGGTGTGAAAGGATACAAGCTTTGGGAACTTGTTGCAAAAAAGGTAATATATAGTAGAAGTATTATTTTTAGAGAAACTAAGCCTTCTTTTGTTACATTTCAGCTATAACAAAGAAAATCCTAGGAAGATGTAATTTAATTTCCTTCTACACCTAAGAAAGTTGAATTGAGGCCCAAGGATAGACAAGAAGTTGAGGAGAGCTCATCCAGCTTTGGTTCTTCAGAAAAGGAGGAAGAACATCCAACTCAACTTGCTCATAAGTCTACAAGGAATAGATAACCACCTAAAAGGTATAGAATTGATGATTGGAGATGTATTTTTGCTTTGAATACTAACATGGATGAACCCAAATCTGTAGAAGAGGCATTAGGTATGAATGATGTAGAATCCTGGAAGATTGCTATGGATGAAGAAATGACATCTTTGAAAAATAATGATACATGGGATCTAGTACCATTGCCTAAAGGACGAAAACCTATTGGTTGCAAATGGGTGTTCAAGAAAAAGATTAGTTCAGATGGAGGTATTGAGAAGTACAAAGCAAGGTTGGTTGTGAAAGGTTACTCTCAGGTTGAGGGTGTTGATTATGGTGAGATATTCTCTCATGTTGCAAAAATGATATCCATTAGATTTTTGCTTGCTATTGCTGATGCTTATGATTTAGAGGTTGAGCAAATGGATGTGAAAACTACTTTCCTTCATGGTGATTTGGAGGAGGATATTTATATGACACAACCAAAGCACTACATGGTGAAAGGTAAAAGTAAATTGGTTTGAAATTTGAAGAAATATTTGTATGGCTTAAAATAGAGTTCTAGGATGTGGTACCAGAAATTTGATACATATGTGTTGAGTTTGTGATTTGAGCTTTCTAAATTAGATCATTGTGTTTATTATAAAACTGATGGTGATCATTTCTCATTTATTGCATTATATGTTGATTATATGTTATTTATTGGCAAAGGGAAATGTATGATTTCAAAACTGAAATCTCAACTTGCTGCTAAATTTGAAATGAAAGATCTTGGTGCAGCTAGACACATTTTTGGGATGAAAATTAAAAGAGATAGAGTGAACAAAAAGATATGGCTTGGCCAAAGTAAGTATGTTAATTCAATTTTATAAAGATTTAACATGTAGGATTGTAAACCATTGTGTGTTCCCCTTTTTGTTGGAACAAAGTAATCTATTTCAGATTTTCCAACATCTCCATCAGAGATGGAAGACATGAGCATAGTGCCTTACTAGAGTGAAGTTGGAAGTTTGATGTATTCTATGGTTTGTACTAGACCAGACATTGCCCAAGTGATGGGAGTTCTTTCTAGATATATGTCTAATCTTGGTAGAGTTCATTGGGATGCAGTTAAAAGAGTCTTCAGATATTTGCGTGGTTGTAACATCCATCCTCTTAATACACAAGTAAACTCAAGAATTTACTAAAAGGTAAATAAACTTAGTAACATGAGAGAGAATTTTTTTTTAAAATCATTTGCATAAACACAAGAATAAAGTATAACTTTTCCAGATAAAATTCTAACTTGAATTCACATGTAATCGTAACTAGAATCAAGATAATTCCTTAAAGAATAAAGAATAGTTTTACCTCATAGGTTTTGTTTGTCGTAAGCCAAAACATGGAGTTCACTGCATCTGGAATGTTGATCTTTATCTTCACAAGCCTCTGAGAGTCTACTGCTACAGAGGGAGAGCATCATCCGAGTGCTTTACCTCCAACCACGGACTCAAGTGGTCCCCCGAACACTTCCTAACTGGAAGTGACCCGACCCTTCTCAAAGAGTATAGATATAAGGAAATGTCAAGTTTCTCCATCTGAGTCCTAGGGACGTGTCCTCCAAAACTCAATCGACCATACAACTCTAGATTCCTTCTAGCTAAGTATGATCATTCTGATTGGTCATGCCATCTAGACACTCACCTCTGACTCGACTTGGAACTGTCTCATCCTATAGATTACTTGCTTAATTTGGTACTCTAGACTCCAACTAGTCTCTATAGAAAATCCATTCTAGCCATATGGACTTAGAACTAATCCTTAATCTAGGATATTCAATCAATGTAAAGATTTAGGTATTTCAAACCTTTTAAAAGTCCCTTATTGCATCCTTGCAATATCTAGGGTTTATGACCTCCTGTCATTTACTCTCAAGATTCAATACCCAACATCTTGATGCATTAAATCGATTTTAGACATTATCGAAGAATCTCTTAAGGTATTATAAAGACTTCTTGTCTTGTTTTATGGTTTTCTCGACCTTTCACTATTAATCAATATAGATATATGTAATGTCATTTCCAACATAAGAGTTATAGATTTCCTATATCCTTCTTGTTCCAATACTAGGATTTAGCTACTCTAACCCAATACATGGAAATATCAACATTCTTGTCCTTCCAAAAGAAAATAACATAAGTGTAACAAATCATAAGAACAAAATGCTTCTAGTCTTTCCTAGACTACTTGGCATTGTTTGTGTTCACCTTTTTATGTACATGAATTAATATAGTACTCCAGGTATTCTGTCACCGATATAACATCTAAAAGAATATTGTCGTTTCATATCAATCGTCTAATCTAAGTCAATCTTTCAACCCTTAAAAGGTTGACTTATAAAAGATAATAATTTTCTTTCAACCCTTTGGTCTACATGGAACAAATGAATTCCGACCTAAGTTAGGTTTCCAACACTTCTATGTCCACTCCTTGGATACTTAATTTTATCCCGAAAACTCATATTTAGGTTCATGGTTTCATAGACTATTAGAATTAGTGACTCCACATGACATTATCCCATTTTCTTGGACAAAGGTACATTCTTGTTTACCACACTGGCCCCACCCAGTCAAGGTTTACTTGTTTAGCTATTGACAAATTTAGAATCAAATCATAATAAATATAAGGCTCAAAATAAAATACCAATAAAATGCTCATAAAGACTCATAGATTCATTCTCTTTTATAAGTCCCTCCTCAAGAAAATTTCTAATGCCATTTATAAAATATTGCCATTTGCAAAGTTGGCATTTACCTTCTTTAATACCACTAGTTTATAGAATACTAGGGTAAGATCTTGTAATCTAAGAACCTATCAAGTAGTCACTTCACATAGGGAATATGACTTAAAGTCATGGTTTCAAGAAAGTCATAATATATTTGTATACGTATAATAACTTGTTCATCTCCACGAAGAGTCTTAATAACCACGATATGCACCATATGCACAAGCAGTCGAGACTTGACATCACTCACTATCGGGTTGGCAAGATAAAGAATCAAGTGCACGCGACACCTACTCAGTTGTGCCATTGAGTTTTAAAGTGTTTGAGTCCATCATGAATGTGGCCATTGTTATTATGAACTGCAACAATTTTGAGGTATCTATTCCATAGGCCAATAGCATTGTCGTGCCTTAAACAAAAGATTCTCACCCTATCAGGTTTAGAAATAAACACCAAGTTTGAAAGAGTTAACCACTGGATGGAATAAGTTATAAGTCATCATTTAATATGCAAGGTGCACAGTACAGGGTGCAAAGTATTGGTTTAGAACTGTGGTGCTCATGAAAGCAAACCCACGTAGGGTTTATTGTCTCAAGCTATCAAAATGCCTCAAAGAGAAAAAGTTTCAGTGTCAAGGGTCATAATCATTTGGGGCTCCTAGAGGAATCCTATTCATCGTTATTCATTCTGAGGTATACAGTTTCGTCATTGTGCATAAAAGTAAACATTCCATTTCATAATCTTTAAGTCGACAGTGCCAACATTTCTATCATTCGAAAGGAGATAACATTGTGTTGAAGATAATGCGTTAGATGAGCCGAGTGCTTCTAAATATAAGTTACTTGATAATATACAATATCAGGTGTTACTGATATATCATAGTGATCGAACACCTGTTGCTCTAATCTTCCTCACCAACTATGGTTCTCTGCAACTCGAGAAAGAGTGTTCGCCACCCGCTCCCCCTTCAAGACTATCCACCTCCTCTTTTATCTCCTACATTGGACAAGAGACCTGCTTCCTCCCATACATTGGCTAGGAGACCCGTTTTCTCCATACACTCGCCAAGAGAGCCGTTTCCTCCATACGTTGCCAAGAGAGAGCCGTTCTTCCCCCCAAGATCCCCGATTCTCCCCTCGTCCTCCCTCCAGACTTGGGAATTATTTCCCATATTAATTTGCATGCCTATTTTCAAGGAAACTACCTCCCTTTACAAAGGTGGCGTGAGTGGTTTCTCCCACTCGGCTAACTACCACGATCAAAGCTCAGAAAAGAATGACACTTGCCAGACTATGGTGAGCTCCAAGCTCCCATTAGTTATGATGTCCACTATATCATTTTAAAAGCTGGAAAATCTATTTCCAATGATAAATTAGTGTGTCATGGTCTTTCAAGGCTCAAGTTGGCATTAGAAACAAGATGATATCCTTTTAAATTCTAAACGTGCTCCTCGCGTAAGAGTTGAGCTAAACAATAAGCTCTACGGCTAGATTAGCCATTTTGAATAATCTTATATTATATATAAATATATATATTAAAACTTCCAAGATTAATATCAACTTTACCATACAAAGTCGATGGCGTTCACTATTAGTCAACACTCAAGTGAAGTCACCCCCTCAATATGCACTTTCAAAATTATCATCATGCTCGACGTCCTTATGCAATATCCCAATGAGAGTCATTTTCCATTGCAAAAGCTTATGCATGTACGTATGTATACATACATACTTGAACGTAAATGGTGTATGATGATAGTATCTATGCCATTGTACGCACTTATGCATCCATACACCCATCTATATGTGTACAAGTATGTATACTTACCTTATTGACAAGGTATACCTATATTCATTTATTCATTTGTTTTATATAATAAAAAGAGAGTTAATAACCCTTAAGAGAATCATATCAACACAAAGGTCAACTAAATGAGTACTATCGACAAGCTTTTAAACATGTTAAGCAACATGCACTAGACATTAAATGACATCGACAACTTGTTGAGTCGAGAAGTAAACTTAGACCAAGAGAGTTGAGTATCACTCACCCGACTCAAGTAGGTTTGACCATTTTTGCATCAACACTAGATCTAAGATGGCGACAACTTGTTATTCCTTGTATCTATATCCTTCTCTCCAATGATGCTCTCCCTCCTTTTCTTGGAGGGCGGAAACCTGATTCCTGAATGCAACTTTCCATCACCAACTAAATATTAGTATATTAATAATCATTTCATAATCCTCATGAAGTCATCACATCTTGACAACTTTTAAACACGTGACAATTTTAGTGAAATAAACGTAACTCAAGAAAACATTGATTTCTCTAGACATTTTTCCTAAACATCTAATCATTGAATCATGCATAATCATCTACTAATTACTTCAAAAGTAAAAAGTAAAATAGAGTTAAAGTTAGGGATGTAACAGTGGTACTTCAGATTATTCCTTGTGTTATCATAGTAATGCGATTGAAGATGAGATTTCCCTTGATATTCATGGTTATGTGGATTTAGAATGGGCAGGTGATACTGATCAGATGATTTACCAATGCTTATGTGCTTACATTATTCGATGGTGAAATCAGTTGGATGAGTAAGCAAAAGCCTATGGTTGCTTTGTCCATTATGAAGCAAAGCATATGGCAGCTACTCATGCTTGTAAAGAAGCCATTTGGCTTAAGAGACTGTGTTCAGATATTGGAATAAAACAAGGTGCAATGATAATTTATTGTGATAGTCAGAGTGTAATATGTCTAGCCAAGAACTCGACATTTCATGCTAGGACCAAGCACATTGATGCACAATATCATTTTGTTCGAGATATGGTCAAAGATGGCAGGGTTAAGTTGGTTAAGGTAGAGACTTTGATGAATGTTGTTGATTCTTTAACTAATCCTGTGAGCATAGAGAAGTTCAAATGGTGTTTAGATATTATGGGCCTTTCAGCCCCTAGCAATTAAGAGGCAATGTTTACTCCCTCCCATTGCTTTTGCAAGGTGTTCAACAAGTGAGAGATTTGTTGGGAAAATGTGTCTCAACCTTGCAATTATATAAAGGTTATTGTTGATAGGATTTATCTATATATATATATTTCCTAGTTACACTGATAGGTGTAATATACAATGGCAGTAAGGGGGAGAGTTGGATGTGTAAATAATTTTTTGTTAACTTTTTCAAGAAACTCTTAATTTGACTAACATACATTAGATAAATGATACATTGCAAATCTAGACCATTAATTATTAGGTTTTAGATCTAATGGTGGATATTTTGTTGGCCTATCTTGCCCTAGAATGTAAGTCTATTTTATGAGGGCATTGTATTACAGTTGTGATAGAGAGATGGTGATGTATTATGAGAGTCTAATAGTAGTCGTGTTGTCTCTAGATCTTTGAGTGGTGATACTCCTGTGAGAAGCTTGCTCTGCAAGTATATTGTAATCTTTATGTTTTATTGAATAATATATTGGGTAGATTTTGGAGTGTGGGGTTTTTCTCCCGAAAAGGTTTTCCCCATGTAAATCACTATGTCATGGTATGCATGATATTTATGTTTATTTCTATTTAAGTCTGTAACTGTTAAATATTTGTAAATTTCATGCCCAAAATTTTCCCTTCAAAATGTAGCCAATTTTTTTTAAAATCTATTAATTAAGCTAAGTGTTTAAGATGTAAAACATGATAAGCGTAGTACGAATTCGTGAAGACAATTCACAAATTTAAATGTAAGGATTAACATGATTCGAAGGGAACACCTCCTATTGTTATAGCCCTATCGACATCCTTCACTCTTTCGCCAAACTTAATGCTTGTTCCCCAAACTTGTACCAATACTATATATCACCACTATTGGTATTTGGAGACTTCTCATAATGTCTTTATAATCTCCTATTAGTATTTCTCATAATATCCATGCTTCTTAAATTATTGTTATAGTGATTAAGGCTTCACTATTATTACTATTTTATTACTAAACTCTAAAAAATATGCTTTATTATCAATTACTATTATTTCTCTGTTGCTCTTGAATGTCTAGAGTAAGACTGATGTTGATGTCGCTCTTAAAATAAATTTTAGTGCCTCTTATTAATATTGGTACCGATATTTCACATACATTGTGAGTGCAAGCTGCAACTTTACTACCTTAACATCAAGATCATTGATACGGAAATTGTGTTCAATATTAGTATTAATGTTTCCTTAAATTTCCATATTAATGTTGCTTTACATTGTGCAAGTATTACTAGTATTTTCCTTCCAAATGACAATGACTTATTTCATATTAAAATTTAATGCAGTTATTATCAATTTAAATTATTATTAGTAATGATATCATCCTCTAAAAATATTAAAGTTGATTTTATATATGTTAGGTTTACGATTTCTTATACCCCTCAATTAACCATCTACTAGATTATTTTAAATGTTATCACTCCACTCCTAATGATATTATTGCCTTTATTTACTTTGATATTGAATACAACATGGTACCTAATGGTAAAATTAATGGTATCACTATGGCACCTTAACGACAGGCACGACAACATTACTCCTACTCCCGTTAGCTCCCTTTTTGACCACAACATTAATCTGCCACCTTGGATCGACTTGCCATCACAGCAACTATGCTCTAAGAACCTCTCCAACGATTTCCTTGTTCCACTTCTGTAATTACTATTTAACGCAATCGATTTCACGTTTTACTTTCATGAGCATCATGTGAGCTACAATTTTCTCTGATGGAAATAACATTAAATTGTTACTATGACATATCCATTGAATACCCCTCAAAGTTTGCCTAACTTAATTGTTTCGACACCCCATGTCCAGTCGATATGCTTGCATCCCTTAAAATCTGCTGTCACGACCAAGCGAGCTAACGCCGCATAAATATTTACAGACTTAATGATGAGGGATGAGGGGTGCTAACAAATACAACCTAATCTACAACTGTTGGTTCCGATTCCAAATTTATGTGAAGCTTGCATTCATGTCGGCAGGGGCCATTCCCTGTAAAAGGTGCCAAGACCTTTCTTGCCAGAGATCGAGCATATTTACCACTTAAATATAATATATATGATCTCCAATGGCTACACTACTCTCCAGCGGTTGTCTACAAACAACATGGTGTTTTGGGCGGGAGTTGAAAACAGTAACATGGAATTGATTAGAATCTATTGTTTTCTTCCCTTTCGATCCTTTTCTTTTGGTGTCGACCTGCGATTTCTCTCAATCATAATTCCACTAGACATGCGTAAAGTTGTGACCACATAGACTCAACTATTTAATATACTAACTCACGATTTTAAAAATTCCACCGTTACACGTCCTTAAGGGTAGGCGACTTGCTATAGAGTCCACGGCGGAAGGAAGGATACGCCACTAGCTTAGCAATTGCTAAATTTAAATGGGGAGAGTTGGGTAACTTGTCTACCCAAAGGAATAAGATACCACCATCCCTCCACTGCTTGTAGCTCAACATCATAAACATATTTGTACTGTCTCAAGAATCTCTTTTTCCAATGTTGCTCTAAATGCTTTGCATCGATTCACATTCACCAACGTCATTGCTAAGTATTTAATTATGCCTTCACCAACTCTTTGGAAGATTTGCAGGGGCTCCATGGCTGACATAGGCCTATCGTTTTCCTAGCTTGGGATTTATTTTATTAAGCCCAAAGATTATTGATGGGGTTGGATTATTTATTTGTGACAGCCGTGGAGAAATTTATTTAACTTGAACTCCGTTTTTATGAATAGCTTAGGCGTCACTGTTGAATTTAGCGCAATAAATATTACAACTAAAGCGTCGTATCTCCTATCTAATACAATACCGTGTCTGATTAAAAAAAAAACTACTGAGAATGCCAAACCTTTTATTGCCATGATGAACTTGCAGCAGGTAAGGTTCCCACAAAGATGCAGATTTGGGCGCATCCATCAAATAAATTCACCGCTAAGAATATAGTTGCAACGGATCTAACTTGAGAAGGGAGTTCATATTGTGGCTATACGAAGTCTTCCTTGGATAGCACAGAATTATTGTCAGTGACATCTTCCATTTGAAATCTGCGGAATTACCCTACTAAGGATGGTTTTAATACAACCTTGCAGCAGATCTGCACACTCCTATCAGAGGTATTCATTATGACAACTTCTCTGATACGCATTCTACTGATACTAACCTACTGGACTGCCCTAGCAAAATGAAAAGAAAGATCTGCAATAATAAATGTTGGTGACAATTACTCACATAAGGATGCATGCAGAGAATCGAATGATGACATGATTTTAAAGGAAATACTATTACAATGGTGACCAAAATTCCCATGCAGATTCTTTAGAATTCCTTCTATTAGATGCAAATTTTGAATAAGTAAGGCACGCAAGGCCAGAAAGACCAAACTACCCATATTGAATTTCTTCCTCTCTTTTGACTGATCAACGAGGAAAAGCATGGGATACATCTATCAGATAGGTGAACATTTATTAAAATTTTGAGTGCTGCAAAGTGTACGCAAGGATCGACTTAAACAAACATTTACTTCTACATACTGGTCATCACTACCTACCAGCCAACAATAAATCTGCAGTTATTAATAAAATACTCCCCGCCAACTATCCTCACCTCTTAACTATTGGGTCAAATTTCAAACTTTAACACCCACCACAGATCTGGTCCTACAATTGTCATTTGGCTGAGAACAACTACATCTATTTTTGCCTCGGACACAAGAAACGACTCCTCTAAAACTGGATTGCTTTATAGCTAAACATATACTGCATCGACAGTGCCTGGAAGTGGCGTAATTATTCTCTCCTGTAGCTGTTGCACAACCATTATCTCCTATTTTGATTTTAGTTCATTGTTTCCTTAATCCCATTTTTATTTTGTTTTATTTTATTATTTATTATTATTATTATTATTTTTATCTCCCTAATCTTTTAGGGCACCGGCTTGAATGAATGTTTTTCTTTTAAGGACTAGAATTTTGAGCCTGGTGCCATAGACCACTGGGTCATCGGCTACTTTCTCAAGCTCACCCATTCTTCTTCTCTATCACCTTAATCATAACTTGAGTTTACGATACAAATATTGATCTCTGCATATCTTTGACGGTAATCCCTTTAACCAGTCTGAATCTAGTGAATGTGCTCGTTTTCATGCAAAAGAGGAGCCATTGGAAAAAATCTATTTTTCTGAATTATTTATTGCACGGGAGTTCTCTTCAAATTCTGAACTATGTTTGTGCAAATGTATCAGTCCAAGTATTATTTTGTGTGTGTGTTTCTTTTCTTTTGTTTGTAAATAAAAAAATAGAGATATTATTTGTTAAATGTGTGCCATGACTGCAGACGGGCAACTCACTGTGAAGACCACCCCTCCACACAAGGCAGCGGCGACCCTCACCCCTGCTGAGGCTGCGCCTCTTCAGGGCCCGTGCTCTTTTTTCCTTTTTTATTTATGTTCTTTAGACAGCATTTTAAAGTCTTCCTCAGGTTATTCCAAAAAATTAACTAGAATTTTAATATCCATTTTTCATTGTTAGAATCAATAACCATCTACAGATAGATGTAAAATCGTATATGAAATATACTTATATTCCACATGTAAACAAATTTTTATATTTATGTGTAATTGAAATGGATAGGTACCTCAAGGATGGGTGTTTCATCTCCGCCCCCTTTGTGCGCATCATTATCGACTCAAATTTCACGTTCCCATAATATCAAGAAATTCAATATCTAAAAGAAGCCTTGCCTATCATTTATTTAGATAGAAATTCTATGGTACTTTTATTTCCATTCTTTTCAAGACAGACCAGTATTTTGTTTCTTCTTTGGAAATGATAGACTAAACATTCTCTTACTACTACACAATTATAGTTTCATCACTACTTATGTGACTAATTCATTCCTTTGGCACAATCCCCATAGAGCACCTTTTCTTTTCATTTCAGCAAGATACAATGTAACATCTAAGCTTTCTATATTACGAACACCGTATGGGAAAGAAATGAATAACAAGCCCATGAATGAGATTTACTCTTTCATCCTTTCATTTTACAAACTAAACACTAGCCATTAATATTACAAGAAATATCTATAAATACAAGGAATGACTCACAAATGGATAAGGACTTGCTCTCCATCCTACCATAATGGCGTCATTGAGCCTCGTGGGCTCTAGCCATACCCCCGAACAAGGAATTCTTTTAGCTCCACAATGATCAATGGAGTCTTTTCTCATTTTAACAAGGGAATAAAACTAACATAGCACAATTTACATGCATTTAGATTCTCTACTTTCTATTTTCAAACATGATCCATACAATAGGTCACCTCCTTACAACCAAGAACAAGGGTAAATGGAAAAGGAAGAACTTACCTTTTCTCTTAGATGAAGAGATTGACATCTTGTATCCTTCTTTCCTCTCCAAACCAAGCCATCTCCATCACTATCCTGCCAAAGAGATGGACTCCTCTCCTTTTCTGAATCTTTCTACCATCTTCACTCAAGTTCTCCAAGAGGAGAAGTGGGTAACACCCCACTCCTTCATCTCCAAATATATAGAGGTTTCACCAATTGCAACTCTTGGATGGGAAGGTGTGGAGTGTACCTCTCCCCATCAATGAAGGTCCTTTCCCCATTAATGAGAAGATGCATTTGGACAACCACTCAATCTTTCCACCCCCATCCTCTTCTCAAAATTCGTCACTCTCTATTATGAGAGCTTTTCAGGGGTCAAATCATGTTGTAGGGGCACTATTGTATACCCACTTGACCCCTACCACTATGGTATAGACCCTAGGGGGGTTCTTTTTGCATCACAACCAAGAAAATTGACCAAGAACCCTCTTTAAAGACCTATTTAAGGACCCATCCGAAATTCAAACTTCGATAAGGGTTTCTAAACCTTAACCCCAACTTACATCTCACATGACACACAATTAAATACCCTCTCAACCCTAAAGAATAAACACAATAACTGTATTTCCTTCTAAGCTCCAAAATAAGGAAATCAAATACATAACCACAAGGGGGTGTCTTTCAATTTGTTTTCATTGGTTTTCCTTTCTCATATTGGCACCCTTTCTTTCCTACACATTACCAATGAAATCATAAGAAACAATTGTATATCACATTAATTTGGTAGCTGAAATAATATTTAATTATACAACAACTTCATTAAATTTCTAATTTGTATTCATAGAACTTTACGAATGCCTAATACCTTCATGGCAGTGATAATAAAACGACGTGTCAAAATAAAATACAAACACATTGTCATGCAATCACACTATGCATTGTATAAAATATATCTAAGCATCTATTTAAGAGAAATATATAACAAAATTAAGATTGTATTATTCACATGTGAAGCGGGTCTTACAGTAAAAGTTTTGCATTATTCTCCTCTCAGGATTAGTGTAGGAAGTTGATCCGCTACCTTAGCTTCCTTACAATGTTTTCATCTTTGGATGTTGTTCAACATTAATCTCTACTATATTTTTGATTTTCACCTTCATCAATGAGGCTTGGAACTCTTGATTTATTTGTGGCACCTTTAAGAATCAATGTGGAGATAGTTGGGAAATTTTTAAATACTTGATACATTTTTCCCTTTTTTCCTTCATATTCCTTTCAAGAATAGGAAGACATTCTTCATATACTTTTGGTTTTCTTTCTACCTAAAGGGAGGAATGTTCTTCAACAATGATAGACCATCTTCTACATCCAATTTTAAGCATCCACCATTGGTTCTACTAACTACTTTAGGGGAGGCTACATAGTCTCTCTTCTCCTCTCTTTTGGAGGGGAGTTTTTCCTTGCATAGGGTGATTAGTGCATGCTTATAGTGAGAGGTGGGATGAATTAGTATAAGATTATCTTTTGATTTTTCAAATTAATAACTATAATAACTTCAAATACACAACATCAACAAATAAGAATATAAGATTTGCATGGAAACCCTTTTGGGAGAAAACCATAGAAAAACGATTGTTTGGATCCACCATCCAAATCCAGCCACAAATAAAATAAAATTCTCTTACAAATTTTGTAGGCACCAACTTAGCAAGAGACACCAATCTCTTCAATTAGGAGGCACCAACCTCCAAATGATTTTTTTTTTCTTCTTAAATATTTTCTTCTTCAAAGAATTAATGTCACATGTGAATATCCTTCATAATCTCTACTTGCAATTTTGCTTATAAATCTTCTATGAATCTCCTTAAACATCTACTAAGAATATACCATAAGTCTCCTTAAAAGCCTATTATAAATATGCCATAAATCTAATTGAAAGTATACCATAAGTCTCCTTGAAAATTTGCTAAAAATATACCATAATTCTCATTGAAAATCTGCTAAAAATATGCTATAAGTCTCTTGGTCAATCTTTCGGCTCCTCCAAAGATTCTCTAAGAAATTTATTAAGTGTTCAACCTAGTTTCCAACCTATTGTGTCCTCTTAGTTGCTGCAGCTGCCAATGAGTCTAGGTAATGTTTATTTGAACAAGATCTCTCCTATTCACAAGCTACAATTGGGAGACTTGTTCCATACATCCACAAGAAAGGAGATAATTGAAACCCATCAAAAGAGCAAAGATCTTATGGATGAGGCTGTCAAATTGTTTCAAGAGATCATACTTGGATCACATGTAGATACCACACTTTGATATGGAAAATTTTAAGCTTTTAATTGATTCATTCAAATCTTATGCATCCAGACTTAAGGAAGAAGCAAAGAAGGAAGTTGAAAAGAGATTGAGTGATAAGAAAACAATGGAGATGACAGAGAAATGTGTTGTTGCATGCAAATTTTCTGAATTATTGATTTTTTTTTAAAGTGTGATAGATGAGGTGAAGGCACTACTCCAATATGGCATGAAGTGGCCCAGAGCCACACAAAACATAATGAAGGATATGGACTCTATTGAGTTGCATATTAATGCTACCTCCAGTGCATATGACTTGGCTATTGATCTCACTGGTGTCACAAGAAGTAAAATTGAAGATCTTCATAAGAAATTTTTCCAACTTCAAGCACAAAAAAAATAATATCATACTATAGTTTGGAGATGTAAGGGATCTAGTCAATCCCAAATTACTATTGGTTTCTAAGGCACTTCTCAGTTGAGGCAAGGAAAAAGGGATGAATCTGTTACTTGCTTCACCTGAACAAGGAGAAGAACTATTGTTGGAGCTTGAAACTTAGATCAAGCTACTTGTAGAGGCAAAACGAGAATGGGAAGATGGTAGGCCAGCCTGGAAAGATTAGGTGGAGAATTTGCAAGTGTCAACCACCTTCGATTGACTCATCTTTTATGTTTTATGTATTTTTTTGTTCATATTCTTTATACATATTCAGACATATAGAGTTATATTTCAATATCTTTTTGCTCCAATACATGACTTAGGGGGAGTCAATTATTTTCACAATATGTATATATGACTACCTCATTTAGGGGGAATTATGGTAATCTTTCAAAACAATATATATAGGCACCCTTTGCCCTTGATGTTAAAGGGGGAGAGTATTGGAGATAATTTTTGGAGTTTTTGGCATGTTTCCATCAATGAAAAAGGGGGAGATTGTTGGAAGTTTGAGGAGATTATCATTGATGATGCTAGTTGGCAACATGAGCATGGAGAACATACATAGTAATATAATTTGGTGCACCTAGCACTTAGCTAAGTTGCAATTTTGGTTTTGTGATAGGTCATTAGGTGTTCTATGTCTTTTTTTCATGAATAAGGTCCATTGAGACCATTTGAATGTAATTAGAGTGATTTGGGGTCATTTGAGCAAATATTACAAAAATTGCAAAATAATGTAAAAGTTGTCAAACAAAAAGTGCAAAAATGCACAATGGGGGAATGCCAACGGTCAAGAGGCTTCAAAGGGTCATTAAAGTTAGTTTAGGAAGTTTTTTTTGGTGGGAAAAGTCTATAAATGATGGGAAAACTTGATGTAATGAGGTTGTTAAATTTTTGATTGAAAAAAGACAATAAAAGCTCTTGAAATTCTATGTTTTCTCAGAAATTTATGATAAAATTACTGTTGCAGCCTTCTGTGCTTTCCCATATAGGTTGATCTTGATCTAATATGATTTGAATTTGGTAGATGCACTATTTAACCATGTTTTGGTCTTGGGTTGAGTGATTTTTAACAAGATTGATGGATTTGGTAGCCAATTTGCTGCTGTAGTGAAAGAACCCAAAAACTGGGGTTTTGAAAGTCTAAAAAGAGTATTTGGGCCATTCCACCCAATGAATGTTGAAAATATTTAGTGGAATGGAATGAATAGGTTTATGATGATGTTTTATGAGAGTTCTAAGAGTAGGGGAGACTGGTTATGAGTTTTAGAGTGCTACCCTAGTTGGGTTTCCTTCTATTTTGACTTGAAAATGGAGGTTTTAGATAAGAATATGATGAAACAGTGTTGATAGAGGTTGGGTAACAAACTTTTAAGCATGTGTAGACATAAATAAAGGTGTTTGAGGAATTGAGACAGTGAGGAACGGACTGGAGGTGTGATTTTCATTAAACCCCTCTTAAAACAAGCATAAGTGAGGGTTTGGAGTTTAGGAATCTTGGAGGACGTTTCCCTAGCTAAAAGTGGTGGAATTTGTGGTTTTGTGACCTAAAAAGACCATTTCAAAAGATTTTGAGGCTTGGAAGAGAGTTTGGAGAGGTGTTACTTTGTAAAAGTGGCCTAATTGGCCAAGTCAGACAGCAAAGAAGCCTTGATTCAAGGTTGTTGGTCCAAAGTGACTTGATGTGATTTTGAGATATGTTAGAGTTTTCCAAAATGGGCTTCTAAAAAATTATATGGTTAATGGGTTTGAGGTTGGAATTGAAAGATATGGTCAAAGAAGCACTGTTGCAGACCTACAAGAAAGACTAGGTGAGATTGTAGAAATATGTCAAAAATAGGGTTTTAAAGGAGGAAGTAGTGTTTGAATTCCTTTGAATTGTGATTAAAAACAAGTTGCCTCCCTACTCTACATCATAATTGAAACATAGAAAAATAGCGATGATTAATTTGAAATGGGAAAATGAGGGGGGGTATGATGGACCTATCTTCCTTTTTTCAGTAGGAAATGCGATCCACACAAAGAATTGACTTACAACCCTTAGGTGAGTCAACTCAATGAGGGAATCTACTTATTTCCTTATGATTGAGGATGGGGGTATCATCCTGAACAACACCTTTGGGAGAAAAACTTAAAATAGGAAATCCACTCAATTATGCTCATTCAAACTTGAAACAACAATTTAAAACTCAGCAGTAACAAAAACACCAAACTTTCTACAGATCTGAGAAGAGTAGAACACTGTGTACCAATCACCAAAAGGCAATATTAGGAGGCAAACTGGGACTCATTCACCCATGGGAAAATGGGTCTTTTCTTAAGGATTTAAAAAAAAATTGGGAGTCTCTGATGTCAATCTATAGATTTTGTTTGATCCAGGTTCAGTGCCAAAAATTCAGAAATCAGACATGTAGGTGAGTTTCTGTGGATTGACAACAACTTTGACAACTTTTGCAACTTTGACAACTTTTCCAATCTTTCTCTTCAAGAGATCTGCAATCCTTCTTCAACCTAAGATCTGAAACAAAAACATAAGAGGTAAAAATTGTTTTTTTTTGGTGAATGGGGGTTTTCCTTGGTCAAACCCCATTTGGGTAATTAAACCTTGAATTGAACTAATGAAATATTAAAGGAATGATGAATGAGCAATGCTATTTTTTAACTCAGCAAACCTTTGAATAAACCTTTGGAGGACTAAAATTTTGATCTTGATCTTGCATGAAATGGATTCAATGGATGTAGATCTTGATACTTGAATCTTGATTTGAATGCTTAACTTGGATCTTGAAACATACATCACAATGTTTTCTCCAAAAATATGCATGATTGGAAAAGACTTTGACTTGATGCTTGAGATCTTGATTGGTACAACAAATCACTAATAAATCTACCCTTGAATTCCCTTGATCATAATATTATCTCTTATAAAACTTGCATGAAAACTCTAGCTTATTCTAGGATTTGGATTGATGAAATAGCCTTGTATTTATAGGTATGAATCCTTAATTCCCCAAAAATTAAACATTACAAGCTGACATTAAAATTTAAATTTAGGGACATTAAAATACCACCAAAAACATATTTTAAATTTAGGTTCAAAGGCCTAGGGTGGACCCATTCGCCCATGGGTGAATGGATCATAGACACCTATTCCTGGAACACACATTGCTCAAGGTAAAGTGTTATGCATTCTCATACGGGCTAGTGAAATCCGTTGTCCACTATGTGAGCCCCTAGAAAGTGACTAGCTAACCATACTTAGGTTATACCTCCTAATAACTTTGATAAGGCACCACACAATATGAACTTTGAGCTTCATGTGGCTTACCAAGCTGTGTTATGCTAAGAACTTATGAAAAGACATGGCCCTATTGGCAAGCAAGGTGTGTTATGCTTGGTGGCTATGAAAAAGGTTGTAACTTTGAGCTTCACAAGGCTAGCAAGCTGCATTACACTAATCACCCAGGAAAAAAATGCAAATAGGATATTCAAAGGGGTTTTTCTTAGTTCATGGAAGGTCTCCTCTTAAGGAACATCATGCCTAATGTCTCTAGGAGAGGACAAGTCAAGGATAAAAGATTCACAACTTAAGGAATGCAATCCATAACATCACCACTAAGAGGAATGCCATATACTCAGAAAGGTCAAGATCTTGAAGGACATCAAACCCAATGACACCACCAAGAAGAAGACACATCGCATGAAATAAGAAAACTGCACTAAGAAATATGAGTTATAGTCAAAAATATCAAAATGATAATGCCAATGTATGCCCCTACTTTAAAGAAATTGCTAAACACCATGTTGTGAGAAATTACTTTAAAGTAGAAAATGATAGATGCTAAAGAATAAAGAAGACATGAGAGCTTACTTGGAAAGCCCTATGTCAAGCATATGTTTCCAGATGAATTTGTGTCATGAAAAGGGGTTGCCCCCAAATAAAATCTCTAACACATAAGGGATCCATAGATTTGGGGTTAGCATATGTCTTTTCTACAATGATAGTATAGATCTTATAAACGTCATCATTCCCCAAATACTCGTAGAATTGGAAGAATAACACATAGAGAGTGGAAACAAAGAAAAATATTTTGGGTCAACATGGAAGAGACTGAAATGTTTTGACACCTTGCATCATCCCCAAAAGGAAAACACAAGACAAAAGAAAAAGATAAATGTTTACAACATATAGAAGAATGTAGGTACAAATAGAGGAATTAACATAAAGAAATGTCAAACATAATGATACAGGGGATCATGTTACACACATGCAATCACACAAAAAAAACATGAAAAGAAGATAAAGAAAAGGCTAGTAAGGCACATGTGAGTCAATCTGTAGTAAGTTGTCCACATCCCAATCTTGTTCAGTATATGCAGAAGGTGGATAACTAGCTAAAGGGACAACAAGTGTCGTACTAGGAATATCACCAGGTTCAACACGTGGTGTCACTCTTCTTAGGAGGATCATCATGGTTGTTAACAACTAAGATCATGGAAGAGGAAAAAAATGAATTCAACTCATTATGCACTTCCTCATCAATCTTATCATTCTCATCATCATCATCCAAGTTAATCACAATAGAAGTTCTAATGATAATATCCATGGAAGGTGCTTGTTCTTGTTGTGGTTGAGATATAGGATTTTCTTGTTGTGGAAAAGGTGGAGAATCATCATGCATTGCTTGAGTTGTTGTTTGATTTTGAGTTTTTGATTCATGTTTTTCTTGTATCAGATGAGAAATAGCATGACGTCTATGCCTACACTCTCTAGCATTTCAGTTTCTTTTTGTTCGATTTTCAAGTTGTGATTGTGTAGGAGTGGGTTTATCAACCATAGGTTTATTTTCTTCTTGTAAGGGAAGAACTAAAGGAACCATGGGAGGTTGTTCAATCACTTTCTCTTTAACTTTATAAAATTATTTGATTTTAGGAGGCACAACAAGACTTATTTGGTTATCTTGTGGTCTCTTATAGGAAATAGGTGAAGGATTTTATGTTTTGGTCTTGGTTACTTGGAAGAGCTTTTGGTTCAATTTGTAATGCCCACATTTTATACTCTAAACAACCTAATGATCCACAATGACTTTACTAATTTTGTGAATAATTTTTTTCTGTTTACTTAAAAAACATCACAATTCACTACTTATAGCTATAGTTAATGATCACACTAGTTAGAAACAAGGATAAAAATAGTTTACTATTTATAGCAATAGAGTCCACTTACATTGGGTTGGCTTAACGTACCTCTTCCATTCCATCGTGTCAGAAATTCCTCGCTCCCAATACCCATACCTGCAAGGTCTACAAGACTTGGCACACACATAGGATCAAGGGTAGTTAGCACATGATACTAAGATGAGATATATAAATCAATGTTTGTTTATAATATCGAGAGAAATTGACAAGTTACATACAAGATTCAAAAGAACAGTCTTAGGGGCCTGACCTAATGCCTCGAGGGCTCATCGCTTGATGGCCTTGCCTACGTATATAATTTGTAGAGGCACCATAGTTTGACAACTTGAGCCCTCCCAACTCATTTATTGACCAACAATAACACAATAACACTAAAGTATGGTAAACTCAATTCTTTACTGAAATGCATCACATGAAAAATACAAACACAAATTTGAGGAGTGGGTATGAAACCCTTTCTAGGGTCCATTACTCCAAACAGTCTCACAGACCTATGGCTGCCACCCACTTAGGTGAAGCCAAGGATTGATGACCTAGGTAAGGATATGCTTGCAAAAATATAGCCTACTTAAATATATATATTCATACTTGCACAAGAAAGGTCACAAGGAATATCAATATCCCCTTGTAGATAGATAGCTCATGATAAAACATATACTTATATTTAATATGGCTAACAACTGTGAGAGAAAATAATGGTTTCAAGTCATTCCTTGGTTAACATACAAACCATTAATACAAGTAAACTACCAATAGATATCAAATCCTTGCCACTGGTCTAATACTACTTAATGAACTAATACTTAAAACTTAACCATCCAATGGTATGAAATTATAATTTACGAATTTGATTATTAATGTATGAAAATATTTCAAGGGCCATTTAAAATGAGAATTGACAATATAATGTCAACATTTAAATTATATGTTAGAACCATTTGTAATTATAATCAAGACAATAATCTATTTTTCCATATTATTACCGACATATCATTTAGTTGACGACTTGAACTAAGATATCCTATACTGTTTCTTAACCCCTATTCACTAATATTCCCTTAAACATATCAAATCAACATCTTTAGAACACTTGTAGATAATAAATTGAACTATCATAATATATGCAATTAAGAAAGTTGAGTCTTAAAATAATGATAGTCCATCAATTATCATTCCAACATTAACAATTGCAATGAAAAAATATTAATTCATAGATAGTCTAATTGGTATAAGTATATCAAGCAACGCTAATGGACAATAATCTAGGTTTATCAAATCATAGCCTTGATGATACACTTGCTAACCCAAAAATAAATGAATATTACTCAAGCCTACTTATAAAAACAAATAAATAATAATATAATGATTTTAATTTGTAAACAATACCCCCTAAGTCCACAAAAGGAAGAATCTAAAAAGAAATTTATTTTATCAAAGTATTTCTCAGCTAAGTATTTCTAAAATTCACAAGTAAAATCAATTTAAGAACTCTCTTTAAAATCAAAGATCCAAGAAATAAATTGATATGTTCGCGTAAAAAAGAAAATCACTAATATATATTTAAAGGTTGGAAATAACTTGTAAGTAATAGTAAAGATTGACTCTATTATATTTTCTTCTCGCATCATTAATATTCTATCCCTAAATTTTATCCAAGGATTCCTAACTTATTCTTAGTTTTAATAAAGACAAACAAATCATCAAATCTTCTTTCCTTTAAAACAACATTGATGTTAACTTCATTCAAACTTATATGTTTAATTTCTTCCAACATAATTAAATTTCCCTATTTTCTAAATCAAATATTCACTATACAGACAAAAGACTAACTAACTGGATTTATGTCCCCACTCACACTTAAACTTTGAATAAATTGCATCTTTCAAATTTTACTCAGAGTTGAATACTTTATTATTAACTGAAAATATGACTTTTCAATCACAAGAATTAACCCAATAAAACTTTATATAACATATATATTATTAATTTTTTTTTTTACACAACATCCACTTTTATTTGTTTATTTATTATTTTTTTATTTTAAACTATTCTAAAACTATTTTATTTATTTTACAATATCTATTTATTTGTTCATTTTAAAATAAAATAACTAAAACTGTCTACATGTAAATTCTAATCAACTAGATTTCATTCCTTAATTATTTAACATACCAAAGATATTCTTAAAAAGCTAATGAAAATTTATATCTTTTTTACTGTTTTAAATACCTAAAGATATCTTTAAAACCCACACATCTTATCTTTTCTTGTTAAAGAAAAATATGCAGCCATTCGAATCTTTTGCTATTACATGAGACTAAAGTAAAGCTTGTAATAGATAATAAAAAATCCTAACCCATTTTAGTTTGTTTTTGGAAGGAAATGGAGATTGGGCGAAATCTATGGAGGGAAGAAGTAAGGATCTCTTAAGGATTATGTTTTTTTGTTTTGTTCTTTTCTCAACCCATCCACATAGGTGCCTAAACTCAACTCTCCACATTTACACATTTCACTTATGATGCAGAGAATAAATATGGTACGTGGCCCTCAACTAGCTTAGGCAATTATTTTACTATAAAAATCTTCCTTCTCAATTTACTTTATTATTATAAGTGAGGCTTTTAAGGATTGGGGTAAGGGTGCGGCTAACCCTAAAGCCATTTATCTTGCCTAAGTTCCTTTTGCTAACAATGTAGAGGATGGAAACTATGCAGCGAAGTCTCCCTTTTCAAACTGCTCACAATGATTTAACAGTGCATACAAACTGTGGCAATAATTCCCTTGGAATAAGTAGGTATCTAAAACTGAAATATATATGAATATTTTAAAAAATAAAAAAATAAAATAAAATAAAAAATAAAAGAAATAATATGAGTGGCTTCTGTATCATTGTAGAGTTCTTTCTGCGATTAATTGCATATCATTGTATAGGTTCTTTTCAGAATCAATTGTGTTTCATTATTAGAGTTCTTTTCAAGAATCAATTGGAGAGCATTGATGAGACATAACTCTTTATGTAAGGACATGGTTAGAAGTATGAAATTAACAAGTTTCATCAAAAAATTACAGAATTGATAGAAGGCAAAGTAAATTATGGCCATATTCGTCTATGTTAAAATTAGTCTAGTGCTTACAAATTCTCTCTCGAATGTTTTCAATTTGTGATCAGTTTAATTGCAGCTTATTATGCGTGGATGAGATTAACGTCCTTGGTAGTTTCCTATGCCAAAATGAGAGCTTTCAACATTATATAGTAATTATGTTGATATACACTTAACTACGTGGGATGAAGGATGTCATAATGTTAGAACCTAAATGTACTCATTATTAGGATCTGAACAGTAATTTCATTTTAATGAACATACTCTAAAACCCTTGTAGAAACCTTATTTATAGATTGTTAAAACCTAAATGTGCGCATTATTAGGATTTTTCATAGTAACTTTCATTTTAATAAACATACTCTAAACCCATCATTAAAATATTAATGTGCACATTATTACGATCTTGGCAGTAATTTTCATACTCGAAACCCATCGTTAAAACCTTATTTTTTGGCTATAGCTAGGTAAATTGGAGAGAGGAAAGGTTAGCCCGTGCAACACAGAAAAGGCACTTGAACTATTTGACAGAAAGCCTCTAAGAAATGTGATCTCATGGAATGAAATGTTTGTAGAGTATGCGCAGAAAGGCTCTACTCAAAGGCTAGATGAATGCAACAAGACTCCTCAGCCTTTACCAAACTATTGGCACCCTTGGTAATTTTGGAAACAGAATAAAATACAACAAAAATTGATTTAGCTATGCATCATTTCCTATTCATTCTCTACAACTGAAATCAAGGCACGTAACTTACCTCAGGGTTCTACTCATATTGTATTGTGTTAATACTATGAAGTAACCAAAATATCATACCATCCATTTACCTCTAGAAATTTTGCTCGTCCCTTCTGTAGAGGCCCCCTAGTTGTTGTTTTTTTCTTTTATGTACTTGTGTATTAAGGGGATCCCTTCTCCGTCCCTAGATGGGTGAGGAATTAATGACCTGTTCATGCAAAGGAGTCTTCCAGCCAAAGGACATGTGCCTGGAAAGTCCTCTTTTTGATGACACTTCAACCCAAGTCTAAACAACTCACTTTTATTGCCCTTAGCATTAATTTTTTTTATTAAGTTGCGGAATTGTATTTTTCCTACCAAACGTTGTTGCTCGAAATTTGCTACCAATCTAATCTTGCCATATTCATGCTTTAGATTACATAATATTCAAATCAATATAAAATAATTCAAAATATAATAAATTTGAAATATTGCTAAACAATTAAAAATTAAAAATTCTCTATATCTAGGATAACCAAAATTTAGAGTATTTCCCTTAAAAGTATTTTGTGAGAAAAAGTACAAAGTCAAGTTAAGAGATAAATCAACATGCTACACAGATGTAACATCAAATACCCTCATTAACCCATTATAGTTATTTGTTAGATGATAAAATATTTATAGAATAATTGAAAGGAATATTATAACTTCAATAATATAAAATAATATGAAGACCTTACCTTATTATAATGGTCAATGCTCCAGTCTTTGAATTCCACATACTCTCCTTATCTACAAAGTAGATATGATCTTTAAGGGAACTTATAGAGACAATATAATTTGTGTGGTAAAGATCATTAGATTGAACAAAACACTAAATTTGTGGCATTCTTCATATGCTCTTTGTGGCTAGACAAACAACAACTGCTTCTGCTTTATAAAATTTTATTTGCTTCTGACAAGTAGATTAAACTTCTTTCCTCTTTTTAAAGGAACTATACATATTCATAAATATTTCCCATGTATAAATCTCAAGGACCGTACATTAATATAACTATAGTTTGTATGGGTAAACATTAAAGTTCTAAAATTACATAAAGGTATATTTTACATAGGTAACCCTTAGACTTCCAAGGTTTATATAAAAGTATATTTTCTATAGTAGCTATTAAAATTTATACTATATTTGAATATATGTTAAATTTGTTATTTATTATATCTATTAAAATAATTTATATAATTTGAAGATATTAGAATCATTATTTATTTAAAATCTCTCTTTTTGTTATAATTAAAATTTATATTGCCTTTAATGAACACCCTCAAGCACGATATTAACATAGTAGGGCATTAAGCCATCTACCCAAGCAAGTGGTAACAATTAATGTTCACAATACCAGATCATTGATATTTGAGTTCCCTAATAAATTCATTGCTTACCAAGAAAAGCATATCATCAATACACAAAATAAGAACCAAAGTATAATTTCCAATAGTTTTATAGTATGCATAGAAGTCAACCTTACTTGTAGCAAGGTACAATTCTAATGCATATAAATAAGATATTTGATTCCACATTTACTTTGATTTCCTTGAACCACACAAGCCATCTTCAATTTACAACTATATTAGCATTACCTTTTATCTTAAACTCTTCATGTTATCTATATAGATATCTTTTTCTTAAGAGCCTTGGAGAATATTTTCTTGGCATCCATATACACTATCTTTAGTTCATATAGGGTATACGTCATAACATTTAGTGAACTCCTATCTATTATTTACTATTCACACATACTTGATTTCTATGTAGATGTTTCTAAAGTCAAATTTATTTACGTAAGCCAATTGATATTATGACCATTTTAACTTCTTACCTTCCCATTAACTATTTTTGACATAATAATAATTTTACATTAAAAGTATTATCACATGGTTTAAAATTAACATCCTCATTGATTACAATGCAAAACACCCAAACTTCAAGGATACCTAGACACAATTTTTTGAATCAGATTGTGTGGCCTTACACAATCATGGTCTCATCATGAATGGGGGGTTCAATCATGGGTTGGGGCATATTGCTAAGGGATAAATCTACTATGTGATTTTCCTTAAAATTTTGATAAGATTTGAAAAAGAAGTCCTCACAAGGCCTAATAGGTTCCATAGGTTCAGGGAAAAAGAAATCTAATGAGAAATTCCCACAAGAAGACACAAGATTGAAGCCACTATAGTGCATAGTAAAGATCTCTTTTCCAAATGGAAACTTTAAGCATTTATGCACTACTGACAAGATTAATTTCATGGAGAGAAGCCATGGGTAGCCTTACTTCACATGAAATTGATCTGACATCTAGATGATGGAGAATGAGACATTCAATTGTTTTGATCCAACTTGTAAAGAAAGAGTTATTGAACCTATCATAAGGAAAAAAAACCATTATGTGTTTTGATCCATGCTTTTGGTTATTCATAAGTATCTTGATAAAGTTCATGCACAAATAAGAATTCTTCGTGATCATGTTCTCTACATAGACGAGATCAATTAGTATCCCATTAGTAGGCTTGTCATTGATTCTTCTAGCAATGTAAGAGGACCATTGAGTACATGTTTAAGTATATCGTTTTGTGAGAAAGCAATGTGAAGGGACATATTGGTTTGGCCCTTTTGAGGTTGAACTTCAATGATTCCAATCATACTATCTATGGGATTTTCCTCATTATCATTCAATTTGTCATTATTTGTGTCAACATTCATCACATCATTCTTGGTTTCACTAGCTTTGATAAAGGAGATGTTATAATTTGGCATAGGATTGGTAAATATTTGCAAATTTTGGTTGGGAGGGGCAACATAATTATTACCTTGATCATTCACACCACCAATTTGAGTGTGATTAGAATCAATGATGTCTTGTACAATATGTTTAAGATGCTTACAATGTTTTGTATCATGTCTATTTTGTCAATGATAATGGAAAAAATGAATTTTGCCTATAGTTTGGAGGTAAAGGCTTAATAGGAATAGGAGCTCTAATAAGAGGTAAGGAAATTAAGTTCTTGTTTAAGAGCTACAACATGATGGAATGAAGGGTACCAAGTAGAGGGGTAAATTATCTATTCCTCTCCCCAAATGTATATGGATTTGTCATCTTTATAGCAGCCACTTGGGTGTCAACATGTGGAGTTGATTGAGGGGAATTTAGTTGTATAAATCCCTTATTTTGTTTCTTGAATGATTTGTAGTTGGTTTGAGGTGTGGATTCATATTTTTCAAGATAGTTAAAGGGAGTTTTCACTTCACGACTACTAACCGGATTTTGGTAATAATGAAGGGCTATACATAATTGTGTGAAGGAGAGAAATTTCATCATCCCAATCTTATCTTGAAGCTTATTTTTAAAATTATCAATGAACATTCATTGAAGATGAGGATCGAGAATCCTAATGTTGATTTGTGAGTAAAGCAATTGATAATGGGCGATAAAGTCTGTGACCTTTTCATCATCCTTTTGCTTACATTTCATTAAATCTACTAAGGTCATCTTAACACCCATATGCACTTGGAAATGGTTGAGAAAGGCATCAACAAGTTCATTGAATGAACATATCAAGTTATTTGTTAAGGAAAAAACCATTCCAAGGCCACATCTTTCAAGGATCTAGGGAAGAGTTTAGCCAAGAGTTTATCCTAAAAAATGAAGTCACTACATAAGTCTATGTATGCAGAAACATGGCTAGCAGGATCTCCTTTGTTGGAAGTGATGTTGTAAAGAGAGATTGTTGGAAGTTTTTCATTGATGATGTTGTCTGAAAACATGAGCATGGTATGTACATTTTACATGATCCTGTGTTTTCATTGATTTCAACATTGTTCTGGATCATTCTAGCATGACTTAGAAGTATTTTTGAATACTTTTGCACAGGATAAGTGTTGACATTGAATAATTTGTTTGTCATTGATGTCAAAGAGACTTGGAGTGATGTCAAAGGGGGCTTGGTTTCATCATCTCATTCCTAATGTTGCATTACCTTGGAACTTGTCATGATACTTTGATTGGTATTGGTACGAAGGTTGATGGAGTTGATGGAGTTGTTTATGTATCATTGTTTGTCATTGGAGCTTGTTCATTCAATGACAGGAGCTTGTTTCATTCTTTATGATGTTGATACAAGATGTGTAAAGGTACTTGTCTACATGGTATTGATGTTTGATAGAATGCACTTTGTGTTGTTGCTTGATGGTATTTGGTGTCAAAAGTTATGTTGATACAACATGCAAAGTTATTGACAGTTGATGAATTTCCTAGTGTTGTTGCAAAGGACCTTGTTATGATGTTGCAAAGGGTCATTTGCTAGGTTGGTTTGTTGGTATTAGTGCAAAGGAAAGGATGATACAAGGTGAGTTGCTTCATTAATGTTTATGAAAATTGCAAAGGACAAAGCTTAGAAGTTGCTTTAGATCAAAGTCTTTGTTGATGCATACTATGGTTTTTTTTCAAGGTTCTAAATCCTAATGTTCATTCAAGGTTCTAAATATTAATGTTCATTCTTCTTCAAATTTTACCTTCTTTGGGAAATATCAGTGGCACAATATTCTATATCGAGGGCATATGATGAATAGCAGATATCATGAACAATCACAGGTGCTATTTTATTGATATTTTGAATTGGTTTAGGGTTTATTCATTGGTTATCACTTGTGTTTTAAAAGCCTAAATGGAGTTTATTTTTCAAAGATATAACAAATTCATTTTTGTTATAATTGAACGGTGACTTGGGATCATAGTTTAAGAGTCACTTAAGTGACTAATTTGTTGCAAGAATGAAGGTGTTTTCATTGATTTCAATAGGTCAATTGGTTGTTGTTGTCATTGATGTCATGGATGTAGGTTATTAGTTGTATATGTCGAGAATATTGAGAAAATTGTAATTATGGAAGGTTGTAGGTGTTCATTGGTTTCTCTGGGTTTTTGGAAGCTGCTAAATCAATATTTTAGGCTTTTGATTCATCGTATAGTGCGAGTTATGTTCACTAGTTGTGAATTGTGGTTTTCTATGCATCTGGCTGAGGTTCAGGAGAAAATTTGTTGGTCTAGATTTCTTTTTGGTTGAGTATTAACCAAAAAGAAATATTATGTGCATTTGTGCATCAGTGGCACAATATTCTGAATTGAGGGAATATGATGAATAACAAATATCATGAACAATTATAGGTGCAATTTTATTGATATTTTGAATTGGTTTAGGGTTTATTCATTGGTTATCACTTGTGTTTTAAAAACTTAAATGGAGGTTATTTTGAAAAGTTATAACAAATTTATTTTTGTTATAATTGAACGGTGAATTGGGATCATAGTTTAAGTGACTAATTTTTTGCAAGAATGAAGGTGTTGTCATTGATGTCAACTAGTCAATTGGTTTTCAATTGGTTGTTGTTGTCATTGATGTCATGGATGTAGGTTATTAGTTGTATATGTTGAGAATATTAAGAAAATTATAATGATGGAAGGTTGCAGGTGTTCATTGGTTGCTTCGGGTTTTTGGAAGCTACTAAATCTAGATTTTAGGCTTCTGATTCATCGTGTAGTGCAAGTTATGTTCACCCAGTTGTGAATTGTGGTTTTATGTGCATCTAGCTAAGGTTCAAGAGAAATGTTGTTGGTCCAAATTTCTTTTTGGTTGAGTATTATGACTTGCGGTTCTAGAGTTAAGCTATTATGATCGTGTGGAAGATAGTTTTGGCATCTAGAAGGATTGAATCATGCTAAGAGTTACGTGTGCTTAATTGTTCTATATGTTTTACACTGGTTTGGTTGACCTTTTATTGAGCACTACTTTCAAATTTGATGAAGCATGTTGGGACTTATTTGAGTCCTCACTAAGCATGTGTTTGGGTCGCCCTCATTCTAATTCCACCCTAGGATGTTTTGGCATTGACCTAATTTAAATTTAATGATGGATGGCCAACTTTAGATATGTTTCAAAGTTGAAGATGGTATAAATACGTGATGAGTTAGTGGTGAATGTGGTGCAAAGAGATAAGTGCAAAGAAATAGAACAGATAAATGTGAAATAGATGTGAAACAGTGTGTATGTGATGCAAGTGTGGTAGATCAGTGTGAATTCTAAATGTTGAGTTTTTGGATGCAGTGAGCTGAAGGTGTACTCTATCATTCATGCATTCCTGTGAGTGGTTAAGTGAATTGTGGTGGAAATCTCTATTGCATTGAGATTTTCTTCTCTGTAACATATCTCTTCTATCTTCTTTGTATCTCTGTGGTAGTGAGCCCTCTGAGTGGTTAACCCTTATTGGACAGCAAGTCTTGATCCAAACAATTAGTTTTGTTTTGGCAGTGAGCCTTTTTCAGGAAGTGAGCCTTTGTAATCAGTTTTGATATTCTTTATATTGTGAGCTAATCCTCACTATGGTTTTTCTCTTATTGGGTTTTCCACGTAAATATGGTGTTCTTGTGTATGTGTGTTGCTTTTCAGTTTCTGCTCGTGTACTTAGTGTTTAATCTTTTTAGCAGAGTAAAGGATTTGTAATTGATCTAAGTTCTAGTGAATGCTTTAAGGATAAATTTTCTACAACTGATTCCGATATGGCAGGAAAAATCACTTATGAGTATCTGAAGTTCGATGGAAGAACATCTAGAGTATTGTGGATATAATGTGGAGAAAGCTTACAAGACTATTTAGACTCCTCTTGCTAATGGTCTGAGTACAATTGATGAAATCAAGGCACATGAAGTGAACAATAAGGAAAAGTTCATTTTAAAGAATAGTCTTGCACATTATGAGTTGACTAAATTTCAAAATCTGAAGATTGCTAAAGAAGTTTGGAATGCTTTAGAAAAGGTGCATGAAGGAGATGAAAGGATCAAAGATGAGACATAGTTTGAAGACATGGTTGCAGAATTTGGAGACACAGTTTGAGCTTTTGCATATGTCTGAAGATGAGAATGTTAAATCCTATGTATAGAGATTGGATGAGGTAGTAGCTGGAATGTGAGGACTTGGTGGTACAATAGATGAATCTAGGATTGTAAAGAATATTCTTAGAACTCTCCCTAATGCTTACAACGAAAAGTTATGTGTTATTAAATAACATATATACTACAAGAATTACACTAAAGATCAATTATTGGGAACTCTGACACCTTATGAAATGAGAAAGCCAAATTTAAGAAATGGTCACAAATCAGAAACTACTTTTAAGGCTACAAGAGCTGAAGATCTAGATGAAGAAAATATTGATCAAGTAGAAGCTAACTTTGTCAAAAGGATGAAGAAAGGCTCCGGTAAGTACGAAGGTAAGTTACCCTTTAAATGCTTTAGTTGTGGAGGAATAGGTCATTATTCTTCGAGATGCACAGAAAGAGCTAAGAGAATAAACAAAGATTTAACAAAGAAAACAAAGGTAAGAAGATCAACAAAGAATATTATGTGAATGATGATGCTAGTATTTCTAATGAAGAATCTGATTATGGAGATCCTAATGACAATGAATGCTTGTTCTTGGCTATAAAAGATGAACCTACTTCTGCTAATTCTAAAAAATAGGTGAAGGAATGCCCTCCGGAGAAGGAGGAAAGTGAAGGTACTGTAATCTCTACCCTACATGCTAAATAGGAAAAGAACTATTGGGTTGGTGACAATGGTTGTTCACATCACATGACTGGTGATAAGAGTAAGTTTTTAAACTTGAAAAATATGATGGAGGCTTAGTTATGTTTGGAGATGATACTGGTGCTAATATTTGTGGGATAGTTTCAGTAAGTTTTGATGGCAAGCATAATATTGATGATGTCTACTATGTTAAGGGCTTAAGACAATATTTTGAGTGTTGGATAGATGTGCAGTAAAGGATATAATCTTGTATTTAAGGATGAGAGATGTGAAATCAAGAAAGATTGAAATAGTGTTTGCAGTAGGAAAGAAATTTGAAGAAAGTATATATCAACTTAAGGGTGCTGATGGATGATTTTTTATGACTCACATTAATGACATCTGGTTATGGCATCGAAGAATGTGTCATATGAATTTTGATAATATAGAAAGGATTAGTGTAGTACAGGTCGTGAGAGATTTACCAAGGATTACAAAGCCTATTAATGCTATTTGTAGGAATTGTCAGCTTGGGAAGCAAGCAAGAAATCATTTTAGATCAAAGGAACAATCTACTACTGGACTATTAGATTTAATTCATAAGGATCTATGTAGTCCTACTAGAGTGAGAAGTCTACAAGGTGAAAGGTACTTTATGCTTTTGATTGATGATTACTCTATGCATACATGGGTTACATTTCTTAGAGAAAAGTCTGATGCATTAGATAGATTCAAGACATTCAAAGCTATGGTTGAGAATGAAGTAAATTTGAGGATAAAATTCTTAAGGTCTAACAAAGGTGATGAATTCACCTCTCATGAGTTTAATATGTTTTGTGAAGTTCATGGAATAAAAAGATAGTTATCTGCTCCAAGAAATCCTCAACAAAATGGAGTTGTTGAAAGGAAGAACTAAACAATTCAAGAAACTACTAGATCAATGATTACCAAGGGTGGTCTACTAGAAGTTTACTAGAGAGAAGCTATTCACACTATTGTTTATGTATTCAATCGAGTTCAAGCAAGAGCAAAAAGTACAAAGACCCCCTATGAGCTATGGTGTGGAAGAATTCATACAGTTAAGTATTTCAAGGTATTTAGAAGCAAATGTTATATCAGATGAGATGAAGAAAATTTAGGGAAGTTTAATGCTAGAAGTAATGAAGGTATTTTTCTTGGATATTATACTAAAATTAAAGCTTATAAATGTTTCAATAAAAGACTGAGAAAAATTGTAGAAAGCAAAAATTTCAAGGTTGATGAAGCAATGAAGAATTCAATTGATGTTGATGGATATGTATTTGATGAACCTTATTATGTAAATATTGAAGAAGTTGTGGAAGAACAGGAGAAGGATGAGTAAGAGAAGCAGAATGAAAAAGAAGAAGAAGCTTCGATGGTGTCCCATAAGACACCTAAGTATGTACAAAAAAATTATTTAGAAAATCAGATCATTGGAGACAAGACAAAAGGAGTACTGACAAGAAGCAGAGCTACTATTGGTGAGATAAATTTGTGTTTACTTTTTGAGATTGAACCAAAGACTGTAAGTGAAGCATGTAAAGATGAGCATTGGATGGAATCTATTAGGATGTTCTTAGCATTTTTCTGCTCATAAAAATTTCAAGGTCTATCAGATGGATGCTATGTTTGGGATGGGGTTAGAAATCAAATAGAATAGATAAAGTGACAGCCAACACTTCTAAACTATTAATCTCATCCAAACAAGAGAATACAAACAAATGGAGATTTCAAAATGCAAGCAAATAAAATAAAACACTCCCCATATTGTAGTTGATTCCTTCTCTTGCTCTCCTTTTTCTTGTTATGCAACTTTTCCCTCAGATTTGTTGAAATACTTGTGCAAAACCTGCAAATGGTAGCAAGAAAGTTGGAGAAGAATAGCTGTTAAGCTGAAAATGGAGAAGAAAGGTTGCTTTTATAGACAACCATTTGAATGGACGGTTGAGATTAATCTTCTAGAAAGATTCCAAGATCAATGGATGGGAATTCATGAGAGGGATGTTACGAAATGGATGGTTGAGATTAAGTCTTAGAAAAGATGTCAAGATCAATGGTCCAGAATTGATGCACCAAAAATATGCCATGCATGGAAAATCTATGATGCTGACGGCTATGACGCCTGACAGCTATGACAGACATGTAAGACATGCAGGCTATGATAGGAAATGAATGTTATGACAGGGGATTATGATAGGGTATCTTTGACCAAGTGGTGCATAAATAATTTATTCAAAAAATTTGGACATGGACAAGTGGAAAATAAATAATTTATTCAAATAATTTATTTGAAAATAGAAGAAATGGACAAGTGGAGAATAAATAATTTATTTGGAGAAAATGAAAAGAGGAGCATTTAATTAAATTTATTAATTTAATTAAATGGAGAGATAGAAATTAGACCTTAAATAATTAATTTAGATTAATTATTTAATAGGGAAGGTGGCATGGGATAGTTAAATGATTTTAATAATTATTTAACTATGGAAGAATTAAAGGACCATGAATAGATAAATAATTTTAATGGTAATTATTTAACTATAGATGAAAGATGACAAAATAATTAAATAAATAATAATTTATTTAACTATTGAAGAAGAGGAAGAAATTAGTGACACGATTAGTTTATTTAATCGGTCAGGATAGAATAAATATTAGAAAGTGAATTAATTAAATAATTATTAAAAATTATTTAATTAATAGAGGAATATAATCAAACATAATTGAATAACTAAAATTATTATCGAAGGACGAGGATGAAGAAAAATGACACTCGAAGGCTTAGGACATTTTTATGTGTCTACATTTTGCCCCTCTTTGTCATAATGCAGCCTGTCGCATTGTGACAAAGAAAAATAAGTCAAAGTCATGCCCCAATGCAAAATAAGATGAGGAAGAATGACGAGGAGGGTTACGGTTTTACCCCTCGAGAGGACAGACAAGTTCCAAGAACACGGGTGTGCTCTCGAAATTGATGAGAAGACTAGAGGATGAAAGACATAAGAAATGTTAGCTTGGAAGGGCATGGATATTAGCGTGGAAGAGAAGGGAGGATGAAGATGGAAAGCTAGATGAAAAAAAAAGATAGGGGAACCAACTTTCATACTTACATTTTTATATTTATCATCATTGGGAAGATTATTGTAATGGCCAACAAACACCATGATATGACGTAGACCAAGGTGTGCAAGGTTGTACCATCACGTGAGATAAGCAGTCACAGACAAGGATGATTATGACTCATACAAAGAGGCACATTTTCCCCAGTCTTTTTTCCATAACCAACTGCAAGTAGAAAAAGACAAGAAAGACAAATCATGAAACATCGTTGCTTCTCTAAATCCTATTTCTAGGACATCCTCGAGAAACTAGCAACATGATTACCAAAAAGGACAAAATAAAGCCAAAACCATCATCATGATACGTCGTTGCTTTTCTAAATCCTGGAGTTAGGACATCGCTGAGAAACTAGTAACATGAGTGTCAAAAGACAAGACAAATGTCATGATACGTCGTTGCTTCTCTAAATCCTGTTGTCGAGATCTCGCTGAAAAACTAGTAACATGATGAAAAATCAATAGACAAGTGCTAAGTGTTTTCCAAGTGTTTTAATGTCAAGATGTCTGGTTTGATGTCGAGATGTGAGGGTGTCAAGGTTTTGACGATGCCAAGATGACGAGTGTCGAAGATTGCCAAATTCAGGAAGGACACATCCTGAATAATGTTGATGTCAAGAGGAGAAACCCCCAAAAGTCAAGAGGATCCCTCAAAATTCTAGGTGACAGTGACGATGCCTAGGAAGGACACATCCTAAGGCATAAATGATGGGGGTTGTTCTTCAGAAGGACACATCTGAAAGAACATTGATGTCAAGAGGAGTGGTTCTTAAATGTCAAGAGGATTGCTCAAAATGTCGGATGACGATGATGATGCCTAGGAAGGACACATCCTAGGGAATGATTAAATGACGAGCTACCCTTTAGAAGGACACATCTGAAGAGTAAGCAAGATTTGACTAGCTTGACTAAGTTTGACTGAGATTGACTGATTTTGATATGCCAAGATGATTGTCATGTTCCGTTGACAGATTGTCAAAGTTCACTTGGGTAGATTGTTCATTCAAGTTTAAAGACTGTTTCATGTGTGTGCAAAAATTGTGCAATGAACCCTAATGGACTGACCTAGTGCGGCCTCGGGGGCCCATCGACAGATGGCCTTGCCTACGTCATGCACTCAGAGACCTCGTAGTTCGACACAACCAAAGACTTTGTCTTGTTGACGAAAGATTGAGTCATGATTTATTTTGACAAACCTAATAGGACTGACCTAATGTCTCGGGGGCTCGAAGATGAGCCTTGCCTACGTAGCAAATGCGCAGAGACAACGTAGTTCGACAATGACAAAGACTAATCAAGACTTAAATTGACGTGACTATGTTGACTGACATGATTCCGTTTTGGAAGTTTGTGTTTTCTTCAGGACGTTTTTCAATTTTTAGGTCTTTTTTTAGGACATTTTTTTAATTTTTAGGTCTTTTTTCAGGACATTTTTTGATTTTTTAAGTCTTTTTTTAGGACATTTTCTAATTTTTAGGTCTTTTTTAGGACATTTTCTAATTTTTAGGTCTTTTTTCAGGACATTTTCTAATTTTTAGGATCACATGCGGTACCCACTCCAGTCTCATGATAAAAGTTTGCCCCTAGTCAAGTTGAGTATGAGCCAAGGAAAAATGAAATGTAAAGAAAAGGTATGACTAGCATGGACAGTGGACAATATGCAAGACTTGATTTCAACTATTGTCAGCCATGGATAGAAATATCATGATATTAGGACAAAGTGTTATGGCGAATGTCGAAAAAGAGTATGTTCATTGGGGACAAAGGTAGATAGAGTGACAGTAGATGGCATAACAATGACTGACTACACATGGCGCCTGTTTGCCAGGTTTTCACCATGGTACTTATCCAAAGCGCCTGTTTACCAGGTTTTCACTATTGGATGAATTATTTCTCTTTATTTTTGTCATTTTATTCTCTCTTTTTTTTTTTTTGGTTTTCAGATAGGCTTTCTGATGCTATGCATAGAATTTGCGCAAATGTAGACTGTTGATTGGCTCTGTCAACTATTCACCTTCAGGAGTAGCTAACTGATATGCTCCAGAACCAAATGATGCTATGATGACGTAAGGGCCCAGCCAATTGGGCTCAAATTTTCCTGGCTTCTCCCTATCTGACTAATTCTTGGGATTTTGCATGAGAACTAAGTCTGAACCAATGTCAAACTGTCGAGTCATCACCCTGTTGTTATAACTTCTACAAAGATGATTTTGGTATGCTCGTAAATGATTCAATGCATTGTGTCTGCGTTCATCTAGCATTTCTAACTCATGTAGTCTTGATTGTCTATATTCTTCATCAGTGATGAGGCCTTTCATGGAGACTCGCAAAGATGGAATTTTGACCTCTATGGGCAAGATGGCTTCGGCTCCAAAGACAAGGGCAAAAGGAGTGGCACCAGTGGGAGTACGAATGCTCGTGTGGTATGCCCACAAAGCAGGGTTGAGTTTGATGTGCCAGTCACGACCAGCATCATTGACAGTCTTTTTAAGAAGTTTGATAATGGTTTTATTAGATGCCTTAGCTTGACCATTTCCTTGTGGGTAATATGGTGTGGAAAAGTGGTGGCTAATATGGAAGCGTTGACATAATTCATGGACTTCATGGTTTTTGAAGGGACGACCATTATCCGTGATGATGGATTGTGGAATACCATACCGACAAATGATATAATTGAGGATGAATTTGGAGATTTGTTAGCCGGTAATGTAAGTGAGTGGAATGGCCTCGATCGACTTAGTAAAATACTCAGTGGTGGTGATAATGAATTTGTGTCCATTGGAGGATGTAGGGTGAATCTTGCCCACAAGATCAAGTCCCCATTGTGTGAAAGGCCAAGGAGAAGTGATCAGCCTCAACTCTTGTGCTGGAGCGTGAATCAAATCACTATGAATCTGACATTGGCGACAAGTTCTTACAAATTCCAGTGCATCCTTTTCTAGTGTTTAAGGCCAAGGAGAAGTGATCGGCCTCAACTCTTGTGCTGGAGCGTGAATCAAATCACTATGAATCTAACATTGGTGACAAGTTCTTACAAATTCCAGTGCATCCTTTTCTAGTGTTTTCCAATAGTAACCAAGTCTCATAATCTTTTTAGCTAAGGTTGGGCCACTCGAATGAGACCCACATATACCCTCATGTACTTCCTGTAAGGTTGCTTTTGCTTCATTAGTGTTGAGACAACGGAGAAGGGTATTGTCAAAGCTACGATGGTAAAGGGTGTTGCTGATGATGGTATAACGTGCAGCTTTGCGGATAAAGGACTTCCTTTGGTTATTGGAAAAGTTTTGGGGAAGGATCTATGAATGAAGGTAGTCAAAAATGTCCTTGTACCAGGGGGAACTGGAACCAACAAGCTCATAGACCATTTCTGATTCGGGGACATCATAAGCCGGAACCAATAACTGCTCAACCAAAAACTCAAACTGTGGGACATTGCTGGGAATATCAAGCAAAGATCCAATAGTTGCCATAGCATCAGCAACCTTATTCTGTGTTCTTGGAATCAATTCAAAGGATAGTCTGTGAAAATATGTCAGGAAACTGTCAACCATTCGTTTATAAGGAATTAGCTTCTCATCTTTGGTTTCATATTCATCATTGACTTGGTTTATAACTAGCTGAGAATCGTCGAGGACCTGTAAATTCCTAATTTTCCACTTGATAGCCATTCGAAGTCCTGTAATTAGTGCTTCATACTCTGCCATGTTATTAGTGCATGGAAATGCTATGTGGAATGACCTTGGGATGGAGTCTCCTTGTGGGGTAATGAATAATATTCCAACTCCTGATCCATGATTAGTGTGAGATCCATCAAAGTATAATTGCCAAGGCTGTTTAGATTCTACGTGACATACAGACTCATTTGGAAATTCTGTTGTAAGAGGATGGTTATCTGGTATTGGTGCATTTGCGAGTTGGTTTGCTATTACTTGTCCCTTGATGGATTTTCGTTCCACATATTGAATATCATATTCACTGAGGATTGTAATCCATTTTGCAAAACGTCTAGTCAATGTTGCTCGACTCAAGCGGTACTTCAAGGGATCGATCTTAGCTACCAAATGTGTCTTATGGTTTAACATGTAATGCCTTAATTTTTGGGCTGCAAATACAACTGCCAAACAAGAACGTTCAATGGGTGTGTAATTTAGCTCATACCCCACCAGTGTTCGACTAATATAATATATGGCCCTCTCTTTTTCTTCATATTCATTTTGTGCTAGTAATGCCCCCAGTGTTGAAGTAGTTGCAGAGATGTACAAAATTAATGGTTTTCCTTGGATAGGAGGCATGAGAACTGGAGGTGACAATAAATACTGTTTGATCTGGTTGAATGCTTCCTGACACTTATTTGTCCACACAAAGGGGATCCCTTTGCGTAGAAGATACTAGAATGGTTGACACCTATCTGGGAGTTGAGCAATACACCGTCTGATGGATTGAAGTCTACCTTGTAGTGTTCTTAGGTCACTGATTCCCTTAGGAGGAGGCATATCTAATATAGCTTTGACTTTAGCGGGATCAACTTCAATTCTTCTACGGGAGACTATGTATCCCAATAACTTGCCTGATGCTACACCAAAAACACACTTTTTCGGGTTTAACCGGACCTTATACTGTTCCAACCTCCTGAAAACTTTGTCCAATACTGAAAGGTGGTCTTTTCTTGTTAATGACTTTTCCAAAAGGTCATCTACATAGTCCTCCATTAATGTGTATATCATGTCGTGGAATATTGTTGTCATTGCCCTTTGATATGTAGCACCTGCATTTTTAAGACCAAACGACATTACAGTCCAATAGTATGTACCCCAAGGGCATGTGAAAGCAGTTTTGTGTTGATCTTCAGGGGCAATATGAATCTGATTATAACCCGAGAAACCATCCATAAGGGACAACATCTCATATCTAGCTATAAGGTCCACAATGATGTCAATGTTCGGCAGAGGAAAATCATCTTTAGGACATGCTTTATTGAGGTCTCGGAAGTCTGTGCATACACGAATCTGTCCAGTATACTTAGTGACAGGTACGAGGTTGGATATCCACTCAGCATAGTCAATTGATTTGATAAAACCCACATCCAACAACTTTTTGAGTTCAACTTTAACCAACAATGCCACTTGTGGGTGCATCTTTCTTAGCTTTTGTTTTACTGGCTTGGCATTTGGAAATAATGGCAAGTGATGCAATACTAACTCAGGATCTAATCCTGGCATGTCGGCATAAGACCATGCAAAGTTTACCTTGCGTTCTGAGAAGAACTTTTGAAATATTGGTTGTTCAACCTCTGTCAATGATGCCGCAAAGAGGACCATTTTGGGGTCTTCCATAGTAGCTATATTAACTGGTATGGTGTCTTCTACAAGCATTGCTGATTTTTCTCTATCCACAGGGAGAAAGTCCAATCCTCCACCCTTAGGTGCCTCAGGGAGGTTTTCACCCTCAGATACGTCCTTTATTTTTACTAATTTGTCGTCAGAAGGTGCCTTTCGGTTTTCACCTAGAGACGTATTATTTTTTACTTTATTTTTCTTTTTAGTTTTGTGACTAGAGGATGGCACAGTCTCCCCAAAATAAGCAGCACAATCCAAGTCAATGGAAAATCTAGTTTTGTGATCCCCATTTGGAATGCCCTCACGTAGTCCGAGAAATTCTGCTATAGCCTCATCATTTTGAAAAGTGTCCATTACTGGTGGGCCTTGTTGGTTCCAATCAATTAGGTCAGGGTAAACTAAAGATATCCCATCATTAGCATTTGCAAATTGAGGAGATGACAAGGAGAGCATGCAAACAGATGTCGAGACATTAAAAATGAAATTGTCATCGTCTGGCTCTATGTCAGATTCTATCCAGTATTCTCCTTCGCTTGTTTCATACTCACCAGTGAAATAAGGGACAAAGGGAGTAGCATTAGAGTCAGGATCAGTAGTGGCAAGTGACAGTTCAGGTGGTTCTGAATGATTGTCATCAATTTGGAATGACTGGGTTGGTATGTCAGGACTGGGATGAATGGGAATAGAACATGATCTAGACTTGGCATCATTTGATGTTGTATCGATCTTAAACATTTTCCAAAATCGTTCCTCAAATGTAGGCTCGCTAGGTTCGAGGAATAATTCATCAAGGCAGTAGTCACTTAAGGATCGCTGAGAGCCAAATTCCCATTCGTGAGAGTCAGTTTTAGAGGAGGTGTCCTCAATTGTCTCAACACAGTCTGAAGCATACACTAACTCACATGGAAGCACATTGGTACTCAGATCACCAGATTCTCGTGGACCTAACCCTAACCCAAGATGTTTTGGTCTTTCTAAAACTGATAGTGGCTCACGCCTTCCATTTTTATCCTTGCCAAGACCACTTTTTCCATCATAACCTTTTGCTTTTATCATGCTGTATCCTTTTCCATATATTGTTATTGGCAAGGGAGTTAAGTCTCGTGGTTCTCTATAAATCTAGGATAGTATATCATTTGTGTCCTCTTGAATCATTTCACCCCACTTTATGAAAACTATATTTGGAGGAACCTTGAAAGTTTCTTTTGCTTGTATTCTAAAACAAGGTTTGCTATAGACTTGGGGAGACTTGGGCATCTTGGTTATGCAATAGGCCGTATTCAACTTGTACTCTCCACATCCTTGATCCTGAATCTGGAACCTCGGGTCGACACTTGGGGTGATAAATGAAGTGGGAGGTGTTATGGAAGTGGTCATGGTGGTCAAAGAAGTAGGAGTGGAAGCGATGGATGAAGAAGCAGAAGATTTCATGAGTGTTGAGGGATCAATGAATTTAGAAGGCAAAGATGTCAGAGCTTCCCTATTGATAGGGACTTGACGTTCCGAGACACCCCGTAAGTTGGTACAATATTGGAATGGATCAGGGTCTCCGTATATAGTAATCTCAGTTCCTTCAAAAGGAAACTTCAAGCATTGGTGATATGTGGAGGGAATGGCTTTCAAAGCATGGATCCAAGGTCGACCGAGTAAAATGTTGTATGGCAAGTCCAAATCTAGAACTTGACAAGTGGTGTCAACAATGACTGACCCGATCCGAATTGGGAGTGTAATTACGCCCCGAGAGGAACGTTCTGCATCATCATATGCCTTGATAACAATGCTTCTTGTGGCATCTACGCAAGCATCAGAAAAGCCTAGTGCCTTGACCAATTTTAAGGAACATATATTCAGTCTTGCTCCGCCATCTACTAAGACTCGTCTAACCTTATGTTTATGAACAAAGACTTCGATATGAAGGGCATCATTATGGTTGGATTTGGATGACGAATAGTATTGGTCATAAAAGGTGATATGGTGGGGTGTCATGAGATATCCTACCATGGCTTCAAATTGGTTGACATCAATATCTTGGGGAACAGAGGATTCTTGCAGTGTTCTGTCTAGGATGGCCTTATGGGCAGGCGAGATGCGTAACAACTCAAGAATAGAGATTTGTGCGGGTGTTTTTCCAAGCTGGTCAATAAGATTAAAGTTTCCTTTAGGTTGGGATTGCTTGTTTTGTGGACGAGATTGCGACTGTGAAGTGGACGGGCCAGCTATTGTTACCTTTGGTTGTCTAGGGGGAGGAGGGCTGGCTATGGTGATCTTTCCACTGCGAGTGGTGACATTGCATTCAGGGACCTTTCTAATGGTGACCATGCAGACATGTTCCTCAGTTGTTCTAATGTGATGTATAATAGGTCCCCCAGAATAGTCGTATGCAATATGGGCATGGTTGGCTTGAGTATTGTTATTAAGGTTTGACATAGAAGGGTTTCCTGAACCATGATCCTGCAGTGGGTTCTTGTGTATTGTATGATCCGCATTAGAGGAAAACTGTGGCCTTCCAACTTCAATGATACATTTTTCAATAAGGTCTTGTACTAGATTTTTCAATTGTTTACAAGAAGATGTTTTGTGTCCTTTTATTTGGTGATAGTCAAAAAATGCATTATCATCCCACCAAGATGGTTTAAACTGTCCAGGGTCATATGGTTTGGGGTCCTGAAGTGTGATGACACCATTTTGAACGCATTTCTTGAGTACTTCGTCAATAGGTTCACCCAAAGGGGTATATGTGCGATTTCTAAGGAATTGTCTTGGTTGTCTAGGCTGCCCTTGAATTTGATTGTTTTGATTGCCTTGGTTATTCTGATTTGTCTGGATAGCATTAGCAACATAGTTTTGTGTCATCATTTGTGTGTTTTGTGGTTGTGTCCCTTTTAGAGTAATCATAGGACCCATAGTGTTGACAACCTTAGCATCGACTACACCATCGTTGGTAACATGTTTGTTCTTAACCCAAAATTTGGTTTTGTCAGTAGAAGGAGGGTTTGCATTTGTGTTTTTAGGACCATATTTTAGTCTTCCTTCAACTATGAGGGCTTGTTCAACTTGGACACCTCGTTCAACTAGGTCTGCAAAATTTGTGCAACAATGAACACGCAAGCCATTTTTCAGTGGGCCCATTAACGTTTGTACGAACATGCCAACTTTTTCCTTTTCAGGTATGTCTATATGACAACGACTCGCTAGGCCCCTCCATTTTTGAAAGAATGGTAAAAAGGTTTCACCCAAATCTTCTTGTGTGAGTTGGCATAAGTTGGTAATGGAGGTGTCTGTGTCAATGTTGTATGTGTAATTTTTCACAAATTTTTCAGCAAGTTCTTTCCATGACTATATTCCAGGTTGCAGTGTATAGAACCATTCTAGCACTGGTCCTGTGAGGCTTTTAGGAAATAGTCACATTAGATATGTGTGCTCATGAGCAATGTCCACACAACTTGTTATGAACTCTCTGATGTGGTCAAGTGGATTTGTTTTACCCTTGTATTTGTTGAAGTTTGGAGCCACATAACCATGTGGAAATGGTGGTATGTACAAAGTTGTATCAAAAGGATATGGACATAAGTCGTATGGCATTTGTGTCTTCTTGTTAGAGGTTTTCATATTTTCCATCTATTTTTGAAGGTCATCCACTTTTGCTAGCAAGGTGTGTACGATGGGATCATTGGTTGCCTGAAAGTAAGGTATGTTTTGCTGATATTGCCAGTTGTGATTGGGGATATGTTGTTGAGTATGAATCTGGGATGAGTATGTGGGAATATGTAACCCCACTATGTTTGTCTGTATTTGAGGTCCTTGACTTATTTGATGTCCAAAGGTATGCATTTGCTGTGTCATTTGAGTTCCTTGTCCTTGTTGAAAGAATTGTCCATGTGGCATGGTAGTGTTTGGTCCTTGAAAGTGTCTGTGTGGTATATGTGTATTGTGCCCTTGTCCATGTGGGATGTTCATTTGTGATGATGTGTTAATGTTGTGTTGAGGGCCTTGAATGAAAATGCTTTGTGAGTTTCGCCCAAAGGGATTAAATGAGGTTCCACCATAAGGATGTGATGAAGATGCCCCCATTGTCATAGATGAAGAGTCGACCATAGGATTTAAAGAAGTGGTGCCTACTGATGTGGATGCAAAGGTGGCTCCTATTGTTTGTGAAGATGATGTGGAAGTTGTAGGCATGGACTGTGAAAAGGTAGCTCCTAGCATTTGTGTAGATGATGTGGACATTGTAGGCATGGTCATAGTGGATGTTCCTCCAGTTGTGTTAGTTGAAGAGGAGGTGTTTTGATTTATGGTGCCACTAGATGTCACATTAATGGTGGTAGTAGCAACTTGCGTAGTAACAACAGTGTGATTGGTTGAGGTATTGTTCGTGTCATGTTGGGATGTTTTGTTTTGTGTCGTATGATTAGGAGAGACAGGTCGTATGGTATTAATATCAAAGCCTTTTGGTAATCTTGTGCCTTGGTCTAAGAGCATAGTGAGGTATCGTTCAGGATCATTTAAGACCAATTCTTCTACAAGTGAAGCGAATTCCGGATTTTGGGCTGCTGCCTCTAAGTTTTCAATGTAAACTTGTCCATTTTGGTCTCTTTGTATGAATTGTTCAAAAAGTGGATTTTGAAAAGAATTTGACATGTTCATGGAAGATTGTGCATTCAAATTGCCAAATGGGTCATCAAAGATCTAGTCATTGGGATTGGTGTTGATGTTGGTGTGGTTGTCAAAGTCTTGTCCAAAGTCTTCCATTTGTTTTTTCTTTCGTTGAAGTCTTGTCTCCACCATCAAAGGAAATTGCTCAAATGAAGATAATAACAATGCAAGTATGACACTAACCTATGTTTTTGTCTTTTTGTGTGATAAAGGATGACAATGCAACGGGATGATAATGTGTAGCTAAGGAAATGTGTAATGTCGAAAAGTGAAAGTGATGATTAGGACTAGATGATGAGGTGCAAAATAAGGACTAAGATGATTATGTCAACTAAAAAGGCAACTAATGCAAAAGCCTAGGTTCAAAATAACAACTAGGATGAAATAATGTTTTTGGATTTTTTTTTTTTGAATAAAGGATGACAATGCAAGACTATTTTTTTGGATTTTTTGACAATAAGGGATGCAATATGACAATGTTGTCTAGAGAAAATGACTAATGCCAAAGGAAAATGAAGACTAGGATGACAAGTTATGACACTATTTTTGTTTGTTTGTTTTGTTTCGTATTTTTGGAGGATGTCAATGCAAGGTGATAATGATGTTTTCCTAAAGAAAATGACCAATGCAAGGTGATAAATTGTTAAGAAAGGATGTCAAATGTCAAGGTGATAGTGAGGACTAATGTGAAAATGTTGGTTAAGGAAATGACCAATGCAAAGTCTAGATGCCAAATGAGGACTATGATGACAATATTTTGGATTTTAAAGATATGCAAGGTGAGGACTAAGATGATTTGAATATCTAAGGTATGCAAATGCAAAGGTCTAAAATGATTTGGAAAAAGGTTTCCTAACCACCCTATGCTTGATCTATGTCTCAATTTTGGAATATCAAAGGACTTGTTTGAAGGACTAAATGACAAGGACAAATGACAAATGAGTCTTCCTAACTAGACCTTTGTGTTGGAAGAATCTCACAAAAAGATAATGACTAAGGAGATAATGATGTCTAAGTCCAATGATAACCTAATTTTGAAAGTCAAGATTTTGCAAAGTGAGGTAAGGTTGTCCTAATCCAAAATATGCAAAATGAGATGAGGACCTAAGTTTTTAGTTTATGATTGAAAATGCAAACGGTGAAACCTAAGGATGAAGGTAAATATTTGCAAAGATGACCCTATGGTAAGATGCAAGCTAAAGTGTACAAGGAATGAGAGATTTGAGCAATTTCATGATTTGGTTTTGACATAAGACTTCTAGGCTGAGACTGTTGTTTTGATGTTTTATTGAAAAGTCTGAGTTGGTTGAGGTTTTGTGTCCAAATTTGTGAATGTTGTGTATATTGTTTGAAAATTTAGAAAACACTTGACAAGCATAATGTTTTGGTGTACACAAACACACATGAGACAAGCACAATCCTAATAGGCCAAGGGTTTGTATACTTGATATAGCCCACCGATATACCCCGGATTGGTGCTAAACACCTTTCCTTCTTGAGAGCGGATAGCTTAGAAGTTTGGTGGCATTGGCTCCCCTCCATGGCTCATTAACATCATTCGGGCACACCAACTTCAGATTCTTGGGTCATCACTTCCCAAGAACTGCTATCTCTACTCAAGGGAGTCAGTAGTGAGTATCTTCGGGCATGATACTGTACCCTGCACTATACCAAGCAACGGCTGAAAATGGTTGGCCTCTAAAACAAAAGGTGTCTAGCTAGGGCATCCATTCGAGTGGCCACACATGGGGTGAGAGATTAATCACCAATTAGGTGGCACTCCAGCCTAAAGAGGTTACGCTCAACAGGGTTTATGGGAGTACTACTTTGTCCGTGTGACACATACGCACTCGTGGTACTTGAAATTTCCTCAAGCACCCATTTTATATCCCGGTTGGAAGTGGCTTGGCTTTAGCCTGTTACCGGTCAAGTTGTCCCTTAAGGTGAGTACTTTTTCCCTTAAGGCAGGCTCATTTCTAGAAATAATAACCATTTCTCTTACACCCAGGATCACTCGAAAGTGCAAGGGAAGGGGATACTTCGATTATTAAGTCGTGAGGGTGACAAAAAATAAGGTGGGTCTGGTTTTCTGATCACCTAGTTTTCACAAGGTGAGAGCATAATCACCTACCACCTTCAAGCACAGTCAGACAAAATCAAACACATGTTCATTTTAATGCACCAAAAGAAGTGTTCCTAAACTAAAAATCGCAAACACATTGTTTCAGAAATGAGTCTTCGACTAACGAAGCTGCAAAACCACAAATTAGTAGTTTCATAGATGTCTTGGACCAACGAGAAAGCTGCAAAAAAAACTAAGTTAGAACAAAAGATTAAAAAACAAATTAAAAGTTAGTAAATAATTAAACTAAAAAAAAGAAATCAAAGCAAACTAAAAAATAAGAGCCCAATTTTTTTTGTTGCTCCAAAAGAAGCAGTTTTTGGGAGCCCCATTCCAAAGCCACACTCTGCAAACAAAAGATTAGTAAACCAAAAAAAACTTGAATGAAAACAGCAAACTAAAAACAGTGATAACTTTCTCACAACTAAACAAAACTTTAAATTGTAGATATCTATAGAAAGCTAAGACATGGAGCTTCAAAACCCAAAAAATATTTTACAAAATTCTACACAACAAAAGTATTATAAACAAAAGAAAAAATCAGATTTTAATAACTAAATCTTAAAAAGCTGCGATTAGTAAAATGGCCATAACTTTCTCAAATCTTAACAAAATTTCAAACTGTTTAATTTTTCGGAAAGCTGAAAACGAGGCCTACAAAACTCAGAAAATGTTTTAAAATATATGATGTTTCCATCATTTTGTGCTCAAATGAAGATGACAGGATTTTGTATGCATTCTTGGCCGTAATCTGCAAAACAATGAAAACAAACAAGAAAACAAACCAATTTCTCTATAAAATTATAAGATTCACGTCGGGTTCACCAAATGTGAGATGGGGTTAGAAAATTAAATAGAATAGATAAAGTGACAGCCAACACTTCTAAACTATTAACCTCATCCAAACAAGAGAATACAAACAAATGGAGATTTCAAAATGCAAGCAAATAAAATAAAACACTCCCTATATTGTAGTTGATTCCTTCTCTTGCTCTCCTTCTTCTTGTTATGCAACTTTGCCCTCAGCTTTGTTGAAATACTTGTACAAAACCTACAAATGGTAGCAAGAAAGTTGGAGAAGAATAGCTGTTAAGCTGAAAATTGAGAAGAAAGGTTGCTTTTATAAACAACCATTTGAATGGACGGTTGAGATTAATCTTCTAGAAAGATTCCAAGATCAATGGATGGGAATTCATGAGAGGGATGTTACGAAATGGATGGTTGAGATTAAGTCTCAGAAAAGATGTCAAGATCAATGGTCCAGAATTGATGCACCAAAAATATGCCATGCATGGAAAATCTATGACGCTGACGGCTATGACGCCTGATAGCGATGACAAACATGCAAGACATGCAGGCTATGACAGGAAATGAATGTTATGACGGGATTATGACAGGGTATCTTTGACCAAGTGGTGCATAAATAATTTATTTTAAATAATTTATTCAAACAATTTTGAAATGGACAAGTGGAAAATAAATAATTTATTCAAATAATTTATTTGAAAATAGAAGAAATGGACAAGTGGAGAATAGATAATTTATTCAAATAATTTATTTGGAGAAAATGAAAAGAGGAGCATTTAATTAAATTTATTAATTTAATTACATGGAGAGATAGAAATTAGACCTTAAATAATTAATTTAGATTAATTATTTAATAGGGAAGGTGGCATGGGATAGTTAAATGATTTTAATAATTATTTAACTATGGAAGAATTAAAGGACCATGAATAGATAAATAATTAATGGTAATTATTTAACTATAGATGAAAGATGACAAAATAATTAAATAATAAATAATAATAATAAATAATAAATAATAATTTATTTAACTATTGAAGAAGAGGAAGAAATTAGTGACACGATTAGTCTATTTAATTAGTCAGGATAGAATAAATATTAGAAAGTGAATTAATTAAATAATTATTAAAAAATATTTAATTAATAGAGGAATATAATCAAACATAATTGAATAACTAAAATTATTATCGAAGGACGAGGATGAAGAAAAATGACACTCGAAGGCTTAGAATATTTTTATGTGTCTACACTAAGTATTCATTTTTTAATGGTGAGATGGAAGAAGAGGTCTACATGGAGCAACTAGAAGTATTTCAGTTGTCAGATAAACTGGATATGGTCTGCAGATTGAAGAAAACTTTATATGGATTGAAGCAAGCTTTTAGAGCTTGGTATGCAAGGTTGGATAGGTAGTTGATTCAACAAGGTTTCAACAAAGGTACACCAGATAGTAATTTGTATTTTAAAATTGAAAATGACAAAATCTTGATAATGGTTGTATATATTGATGATATTATCTTTGGAGGAAATGAAACTATGTGTAAAATGTTTGCAGAAGAAATGAAAAAATAATTTGAGACATCCATGTTTGGTGAGATGAATTTCTTTCTTGCACTACAAATTAATCAAACAAAGAAAGGGATTTTTATTTCATAGTCTAAGTATGTGAGAGAGATGTTGAAGAAGTTTGGGATGGATGGTTCCAAACAGGTATGCACTCCTATGGTGAATGGTTGAAAATTAGGTAGAGATGATGATTCACTAAGGATGATCAGAGCAAATATAGATCTATGGTTGGTGGAATGTTGTATTTGATTGCTACTAGACTAGATATTATGCATGTTATCTATCTTGTGGATAGATTTCAAGAAGATCCTAAGGAAACACATGTTGCTTTTGTTAAAAGAATATTCAGATATTTGAATGGCACTTCATATTATGGCTTATGGTGTCCTAGGGATATTGAATTAACACTAAGTGCTTATACAAATGCAAATTGGGTTGGATGTGTAGATGACATAAAAAGAACTTGAGTGGTGGTGCATTCTTTCTTGGTTTAAGATTGGTGGCATGGTTGAGTAAAAAACAAGATTCAGTTTCCTTATCTACTGTTGAAGCTGAATATATTTCTACTACATCTTGTTGTACACAAGTTTTATGGATGAAGCCGACATTGAAAGATATCAAAGTAGTGTATGATGATCCTATTGCTATATTCTATGATAATACAAGTGTTATTAACATTTCAAATAATCCAATGATGCACTTGAGGACAAAGCATATATCTATCAGGTATCACTTCTTGAGAGAGAAGTTCATGGAGAATGAAGTAAAGCTTGAGTATGTACCTATGAAGGATCAAATTGCTGATATATTTACAAAGACTCTTCCTAAAGATACTTTTGAGTATCTTCGGGAGAAGTTAGGGGTTATTACCCCTCCTTTCTTGAACTAGATACATATGGAGATGCATCAGTCTAGTGGGTCTATGGATCTATCTTTCTTTTAGACTGGTGTTTTGGTTTCTACCTCTCACAGGGAGTAGGTAGTGTCATGTGTTGTCATTGAAAGAGTATTTTTTTCTTAATGTCAAAAGGGAAATAAATGTAAATGATCATTTTCCTTTTCCATTGATGTCAAAGGGGGAGATGAGGAATGAGGAAAATGTGAAAAAAAAGATTATCTACTAAGTGGGAGAAATAGAAAGCAAAATGATGAAAAGTATGGCCAAAGCTAGTGTGTTGTCTTTGATGGTTTTTCACATCATGTGTTTCCATCAATGAAAAAGAGGGAGATTGTTGCAAGAATGAAGGTGTTGTCATTGATGTCAACTTGTCAATTGGCTATCAACTGGTTGTTGTTGTTATTGATGTCATGGAAGCAGGTTATTGGTTGTATATGTTAAGGATATTGAGAAAATTGTAATGAAGGCTGCAGGTGTTCAGTGGTTGCTCCAGGTTTTTCTCCAAGATTTGCTCCTTTGTTTGTGTGTTTCAAATATGTTGATCATGGTTGTTGGAAGTTGCTATATCTAGATTTTGGGCTTCTAATTCATCATATAGTTGGAAACTATGGTTTTCTATGTATTTGGTTGAGATATGGGAGAAATGTTGTTGGTCTGGATTTCTTTTTGGTTGTCTTATGACTTGCTGTTCTAGATTTAAGTTATTATGATTGTGTTGAAGATAATTTTGGTGTCTGGAAGGATTGGATCATGCTAAGAGTTGTGTGTGCTTAATTGTTCTATGTGTTTTACACTGGTTTGTTCGACCTTGTGTTGAAAACTACTTTCAAAGTTGATGAAGCGTGTTGGGACTTATTTGAGTCCTCACTAAGTGCATGTTTGGGTTTACCTCATTCTAATTCCACTCTAGGATGTTTTGGCATCAACCTAATTTGAATTTAATGATAGACGGTTGACTTTGGATATGTTTCAAAGTTGAAGATGGTATAAATACATGATGGGTTAGTGGTGAATGTGGTGCAAAGAGATAAGTGTAAAGAAATAGAGCAGATAGACACAAAATAGATGCGAAACAATGTGTATGTGATGTGAGTGTGGCAGATCAATGTGAATTCTAAATGTTGAGTTTTTGGATGCAGTGAGTTGAAGGTGTACTCTATCATTCATGCATTTTTGCGAGTGGTTGAGTGAATTGTGGTGGAAATCTTTGTTGCATTGAGATTGTCTTCTCTCTGTAACATATATCTTCTATCTTCTTTGTATTTTTGTGGTAGTGAGTCCTTTGGGTGGTTAACCATTGTTGGACAGTGAGTCCTGATCTAGATAGTTAGTCCTATTTTGGTATTGAGCCTTTTTTAGGTAGTGAGCCTTTGTAATTAGTTTTAATATTCTTTATATTGCGAGCTAATCCTCACTATGGTTTTTCCCTTATGGGTTTTACACATAAATTTGGTGTTCTTGTGTATGTTGATTTTCAGTTTCTTCCCATGCAGTTAATGTTTAATCTTTTTAGCAGAGTAAAGGATTTTTGATTGATCTAAGTTTCAGTGAATGTTTTAAAGGTTAAATTTGCTACAACTAATTCAACCCCCCCTCAGTTGTCCTATTCAACATAATTAAGGGTTATAACTGTATTGTCTACCGGTCCCTATTCCTAGGGCTTACCGTCCTAGCAGGTGAAATATATACTATTTCTCTAAATTATAAAATCAATGGATGTCTTTTAAAGATGAACCTGGTGGGAGACAGAGATCAAAGGTTATTATTTAAACTTTCCAACAACTATTTCTCGTGGTTTTAACTTGACAGGTGTCTATGTAGTTTTGGTGTGTAATTGTTCTAATCAATGGTCACCATGAAGGCACCAACCTGAAGATTGATGAACAATATTTGAAGACTGTTTGAATTCTAATGGTGGTGTGGAACAGATGTAAGGGCACAATGAAAGGTTAAGCATAATTTTTGATACTATGTTTTTAGAATGATAGAATACTCAAAGAGGAAGAATTATGAGACTATAATGATGTTTGCACATATTAGAATCTTTGATTGTTTTCCATTTGAGTTCATTCCTTTGATGGTGAGTATGGTTTTTGTCTGGAAAAAGGTAGATATGAACAATAGTACTCAATGATTGTAGCTGTGAGCTATGTTTTTCTCTACATTTATTGGAAGGTCTGAACGTGGTCACAGGTGTTTGAAGTTTGTTTGAAAGAAATGTTAGTGTGTGAAAGAGTTCATAGGTGATTGGTGCTTTATATGTGTATTCAAAGAAGATTAACAATCATGGTGTGTGTTTTGAGGTATGAAGGAAATTTTTAGAATTGTTATATTTGATTGATGAATCAGTGCTGATGCATTTGTGAATAAGGGGGATGGAGTTTTTGGTGTTGTAGAGATAGAGCAACGAATTGAATGGAAATAGAGTAACCCTATGAGTTTTGTTTACTTATTTTGAAGTGATGTATGTTTACCAATGAGGCATGTTGTGTAGCTAGTGAGGATTTGCTAGTGAGGCATGTTGTGTAGCTAGTGAGGCTTTGCTAGTGAGGCATGTTGTTTAGCTAGTGAGGCTTTGCTTGTGAGGCATGATGTTTAGCCAGTGAGGCATATTGTGTAGCTAGAGAGGCATAGAGTGTAGCTAGTGAGGCTTTTCCAGTGAGGCATAGTATGCAACTAGTGAGGTTTTGGATAGTGAGGCTTAATGAAACTTATTTTTAGAGTGGTTTTTCACCCTTTAGGGTTTTCCACTAATAAAACACATGTTATTTCTCCTCTTAGTGGTTTTCCATATTGTTCGTCTTTGTTCAAGTATTATGTTTTTCTTTGCATATGATTGTGACTCCCTCAATATTCAATACCTATGATATTTGAAGTGTTTTCAATGGGTCTCTTTGCATAATACAAGTGAGTTAAGTTTTAAAATTTGATTCCTCATTAGACCACTGATTCACCCCCCTCTTAGTGGTCCTCTACTCCAACAATAAGTTGGTCCAGAAAGTATAGCTACAAAGGGAAATGCCTAAGTATCAAATCTACTAGTATAGTGGTTTAATGTGTTAGTTTTTGGGTCTCCACTCCACCACAAATTGAGATGTCACTATGTGATTCTAACAACATTTTGATGACCATCAGATGTGTTTAAATACAAGATTTTGTGTTGGTTGGTGAAGTATTCAGGAAGATATCATTGACAGAGTTTAGTTCTATATATTGCAGTTGCTTTTTGTACAAAGTGCCAGTTTGGGAGATTCTATATTCCTTCATAGATAATTATTTCATGTTGTGATGTTAAAGATAAATTTGTAGATGTCGGTTGAGTGGGAATTCAAAGTGAGATCAAGTTTTGAGTCACACGTATGACAAATTGGGTAAACATATGGAAGTTTTGTGTTTAGGCCTTACTTGGGGCCGACCTAACACATTTGAAGGATTAATGTCTGTTGCAATCTTATGTAAGACCTATATTGGGTCCATCCTGACCTATCTTAAGGAGAATTGAATTTTGAATTAAGGTGTGAGATGTGGATGAAATGATTTAAGTATGAGAAGCTTAATTTTGTGTGTTACTTCCAATTAGGCCAACCTAATTGAAGTTACACTTGATGTGGATATATATAGGAGATTGATTTCCGTGTTATGTGAAGTGGTGTGAGTAATGTGTGAAAAGTGACATGTATGATGCAAATTTAATTAGAGCTGTGTGAATTGTGTAAAATGATTCTCACACACATTCATCGAAAAGAGTAGTTAAAGTGATGCAAGGATAGGGAGGTCCAACAACACACTAAATCAACTACTTCTTCAAGGAAACAAACTCCATAAAACATTATTATTAGCACTTCTTGGCTATCCACATAACATGAAACGACATCAAACAACTTCTAAATCAGGAGGCATAATTTTACACCTTCAAAATGTAATTAGAAACATTCATAACACTGTAATAGATGACTCTCAAAGGGGTTTTGTTATTCTTTATGAAGCAATCACAAAACAAATAAATTCAGTCTTGTAGACTATCGACAATCGGTCATACAAGTTCATAACCATAGGAAATCAAATCTTGCAAATATGTTCAACCTCACATCAAAACAAGTTTATAAATCCTTTATCATCATCCTCAAACATTCCAACCTTAGACAACTCTTAATTCAACTTCAAAACTCAAGAATATTGATTGTCCTGTCCATTTCTAGTTAATAAACATGGAAGAACAATGGTAGCGCATCACCAAAAACATAGCAAACCTTATTCAAATTCTCTAAAACCTTGGATATTGTAAAAAAACTTCAAAATGAATCATTTCATAAATTTTTAGAATTTTCCACTGTACAAATTAGAAGAAATCACAATTTTTGTATGCAACCCCAAAAACCCTATGTTCGAAACAATTTTTAGGAATGGACTTGTTTGACCCTTTAAATGGCATTATAAAAATTACTGGTAAAAAGAAAGTTTGTCCAAAACATCAAGATATTTCCATCCATCCAAGTTTCAGGTTCGTTCATGGCCGTACTAACATGTTTTCTGACTGCAATTTCTAGAAAATATTTTCTGAACTAACTGTCTTCACCAAAAACACAATAACTTTCACATTTCTCAATGAAATTAAATGAAAAAAAGCCAAAATAAAATAGATTCAATATTATTTCAATCCCATGTGATCTCAAGCCATGAAATGGGTCGTACAGACTGTACCATGCATCAAAACAAAAGAGTTTTTAGGAAAAACAATGTTCTTTCATTATTTTTACATTCAAATCTTCATTACATCTCCTCCATTTCATACCATAACTTTTCCCCCTCTTCAAATGACTCATATCCAACCTGTTTATAATCATTTCATCCATTTTTAACCATCTAACTACCTATGACTCTTCATCTTCCATTATTTTTGACAATTTCACATTATGACAACATTGACAATTTTTTTTTTCAATATATGACAAAATGAACACTTTAAGTCTCCTAGACCCCCTCAAACATTTAAAATGGTCAATTATACCTTATTACATGACTCAAACACCTTACAAATAAAGTTTTTACAATTTGGCCTCATGGAGGCAAGAAATCAAATAGGTGCTCCTATACCAAACTCCCCATGAAAAAGAAACTCAAGTCCCTTGAGTGAGGACCTGCAATAAAAACATGCTTGATCTCATTCTTCACTAATCTCCAACTGCTCCCTTCACCTAGTGTACCCTTCCAATGCACTAGGTACAGATAACATGCATCAACACTCTCATTTTGCTTCATCTTCACTCTTAGCTTTCCTATCTTCATGCTTAGGTTTTTGGACCTATCAAAGGGAAATGACTTCCCTTTCTAACCTGCTTTGCTGGTTACCTACATTGGGATAAACATAATAATAAATCCATTGAAAAAAACAATTTGATTAGTATCAAAATCATTCATAAAATTTGTGTCTTGTCTCTCAAATTGTATTGGAGACTTCATGATCTACCATTCTTTATCAACCACCTCATCAACAACTTCATTTTCAGCAACAACTTGATTCTCTTGACATCCACCTTATTACCAATCTCCATGCATTCTTCTTCTTCTTGTTTGGCTTGTCCTACTCCAACCTTGCTATCCCATTCTTCTTCAATGACTACAAAATTTTCCCACAAATCATCTTCTTCATCCACCTTTACTTGTTCATTACCTTCTCCCATCAATGGTTCTTTTTTCTTCACATAAGGTGCATTTGCTCTCATTTTCATTAGCCTTTGAATAGGCCATACTACCTTCTTCTAAACTATCAAGTGCCAACTTGTTGCTTGTCTAATCCAATGCTCCATATTCATCATGGACTACATAAAAATCATTGAACTCTGCTTCTCTTCTCCTCACTTCTTGCTTTAAATCAGCTATCTCTTTGTCAATCATCTCTTGTCTCTTCCTTTCCTCCTCTGCTTGCAAACATCTTCTCAACAAATCCATCTCCACAAGCAAGTCTCTCCTTGCTTCCACTTCACTTTGCCTCAACTAGGAAATCAGGTTCTTTCCTCAACCTGCACACCACACACACTAACACAAACTCTTTCTCTATCCATACCTTACTGGGCTTTGATACCAATTGATGGAAGGATAGGGAGGTCCAACATCACACTAACTCAATCAACTAATTCTTCAAGGCAACAAACTTCATAAAACATTATTATTGACACTTCTTCGCTATCCACATAACATGAAATGACATCAAACAACTTCTAAATCAGGAGGCAGACTTTTACACCTTCAAAATGTAAGTAGAAACATTCATAACACTATAATAGATAACTCTCAAAGGGGTTTTTTTATTATTTATGAAGCAATCACAAAATGAATAAATTCAGTTTTGTAGACTGTTAACAACCGGTCATACAAGTTCATAACCATAGGCAATAAAATCTTGCAAATATATTCAACCTCACATCAAAACATGTTTATAAACCCTTTATCATCATCCTCAAACATGCCAACCTTAGAAAACTCTTAATTCAACTTCAAAACTCAAGAATCTTGATTGTCCTGTCCATTTCCAATTAGTAAACATGGAAGAACAAGGTTAGGGAATCACCAAAAACATAGAAAACCTTATTCAAATTCTATGAAACCTTGGATATTGCAAAAAAACTTCAAAATGCATCATTTCACAAAGTTTTAGAATTTTCCACAGTACAAATTAGAAGAAATCACAATTTTTGTATGCAACCCTAAAAACCTATGTTCGGAACAGTTTTTAGGAATGGACTTGTTTGACCCTTTAAATGGCATTATAAAAATTACTGGTAAAAATAAAGTTTGTCCACAACATCAAGATCTTTCCATCTATCCAAGTTTCAGGTCCGTACATGGTCGCACTAACATGTTTTCTGATTGCAATTTTTGGAAAACATTTTCTGAATTGGTTGTCTTCACCAAAAACATAATAACTTTCACATTTCTCAATGAAATTAAATGAAACAAAAGCCAAGATAAAATATATTCAATATTATTTCAATCATATGTGATCTTAGGCCATGAAATAGGCCGTACATACCGTAACATGCATCATAACATAAGAGTTTTTAGGAAAAACAATGTTCTCTCATTGTTTTTACATTCAAATCTTCATTACATCTCCTCCATTTTGTACCATAACTTTCCCCCTCTTCAAATGAATCATATCCAACCTATTTATAATCATTTAGTCCCTTTGTAACCATCTAACGACCTATGTCTCTTCATCTTCCATTATTTTTGACAATTTCACATTATGACAACATTGACAAATTTTTTTTCAATATATGACAAAATGAACACTTTAAGTCTCCTAGACCCCCTAAAACATTTAAAATGGTCAATTAGACCTTATTACATGACTCAAACACCTTACAAAGAATATTTTTACAATTTGGCCTCATGGAGGCAAGAAATCAAATAGGTGCTCCTGCACCACGAAGACATGATCTAAACTAGAAACTTGTATTAAAATCATAGAAGTTCTACAAATTTACAATTCAGGACAATAATCGCACAATATTAATTTTCTATCAAATAGCTTAAGAAAAATAGAAAGGTTGAACAATGGCATAGTCTGAGAGTCTCATACAATAATCTAAAAACAATAAAAAGGCCTAGTGTCTTTTCCTAATTTTTTTGTATCTTCCAAACTCATTTTCAGAAGCAAGAAGTAGTGTATATAGCTAGCAATCCCATCACCTGGTAGGCCAGCAACATAAAATATTTTGTATCTCGAGCAATGATGGTTGCAACAATGATTCCCCTCGGTTGTTGTAACAAAAAATATTCGGGCCATAGAACATGGTCATTCTCTAGCCATATGCATCCCCTGTAAATGATGGTAGTGGTCCCAGAAAGACCTCATGCAGACAAGTGTCACCTCCCAGTGGAGGCAGTTAGAACATGTGGTAGCTTGTTCTTCACTCCATCCTTCCCTTCGGTAGAACCTCCGCTAAGGAGACGCATGGCGGCTGGTCACAACCCACTCATTGATTCCTCCTCTTTGCATTGAGAGAATGTACAGTGAAGACATGTGGAGGTGTTCTTTACTATTGGTGCCAACTGTGGGACCCGCCAGAAAGTGTATGTGGGAAAAACTTGCGTGGCACGTGGATGGGGCTCAACTAAAAAGTGAAGGGAAGCATCTTTGAAGTGCCCATGGTGAAGACACATGGAAGGATGGCGGGAGATGGTAGAAGAGTAAAGGAAGCAATCACTGCGAAGAGCGCTTGGTGGAAACGTGGTGATAGCCGACGAAGTTTATCAAAAAGAGGCCCGATTGAGAAGCGAACGACAACAATTCAAACATTTAAGGCATGGGCCAGTACTTAGCAGAAAAAAAACCACCCAAAGGGAGCTCGAGGAATTTTATATTCATAGTATGAATTGCTTCTCTCTAATAGGCATATGGTAGATTTGTTTCCTTCAACATGGTTCTTGCTACCTCCTGAAATGTCTTGTTCTTCCTCTCCACAACTCCATTTTGTTGTAGAGTCCTAGGAGTTGATAAATGTCTTTTCTATCCCATGATCTTCACAAAAACTATTAAACTCATTTGAGGTGAACACACTGCCTCTGTCAGACCTTAAGCACTTCATTTTCAAATCCTTTTCATTCTCAACCATAAATTTAAACGCTTTAAACTAATCTAGAGCTTCTGATTTTTCTTAGAGAAAGGTCACCCAAATCATTCTAGACTAATTATCTATTAACAACATAAAATACCTATCACCTTGAGGGATTCTTATTCTGGTAAGTCCACATAGGTCTATATGCACCAAATCCAATGGTCCTCTAGTAGAATATTCCTTACATTTAAACTTTTTCCTTGTCTATTTTTCGAATAGACAATCTTTGCAAATTGCATTGATAAGCATTGTAATCTTTGGCATGTCTCTCATAACATGAGTAGAGATAATATTTACTAGGATATCAAAATTGATATGACACATTCTTTTGTTCCACAACTAACTTTCATTGATTTGATTCATAAAGCTCTTACCACCAACACCTATAAGATGATAAACATTTCCTTATATCCTTATTCCAGCAACAACCAAGGTTCTAGAGCTTCCTTTTTTTATTTCACAACCATCATCCTGGAACATGACTAGATTGAATCCTCTGCTAAACATTTGTCCTACATTGAGAATATTATTCTGGTGACCCTTGAAATAAAGAGCATCATCTATCTTATGCTTGCCATAAAAACTAATTGAACCTTTTCCATAGATCTTAGAAAATGTGTCATCATCAAACTTGACAAGACCACCATCATATTTAATAAGGCTAACAAACTTACTCTTATCACTTGTCATATGATTTGAGAGTCTATTGTGAATTATCCAATAGTTTCTCTCTTCTTTTGCAGGAAAGGTATTCAACATAGTTCCTTTAATAGTGTGACCTATTTTTGAAGCAATTTCCTTCACACATCTTTAAGGGTTAGCTGAATTAATTCCAACATTCAAAGCCATAAACAAGTATTCATCACTTTCATTATCTGGGTAGTCTGATTCCTCATCATTAGATGTACCACTATCTTCTTTAACATAATAAATCTTCTTGAAAGATTCACCTTTATGATATTTGTGTTTGTCATTTGAAACTTTGCCTAAACATTTTGAATCATAATGACCTATCTTAATTTCCACAATCAAAACACTTGAAGGGTAACTTACCTTTGTATTTGTCTGTGCCCTTATTCAATAATATTCTCACAAATTTCACTTTCACTTCATGAATATCATCCAAATTAGATTCATCATTCCTCTCTTTCTTGTTGACTTTAAAAGCAATTTCTTTCCTTGAAGCATCTTTGTCAAACTCTCTTAATTCAAAAGTAGTTAAAGCACCAAATAATTGATATCTAGTAAATTGATCTAGATTCTGAGCTTCCTTAATAACAAAAAATTTAGCACTATAATATTTAGAAATGGTTCTCGATACCTTTTTCACAATTTTATTTTCCTCTAGTTTTCCACCAAGACCGTTGATGGCATTGACAATTTCATCCACCTTGTGTATGTAGCCCACAATATCTTCATCCTCTGATATCCTTAGATTTTCAAACTTGGCTTTAAAATTTTGCATCTTTTCTTGCTTGAATTTAGTATTTCCTTCATAAATGCTTTTCAACTTTTCCTAGTCCTCTTTAGCAGTTTTGCAACTTATCACCTTCACAAGTTTTGAATTAGAAATCCCACTCAAAATAACATTCCTTGCTTTGCCATTGTTCTCATACTCTTTGATATCATCTTAAATTTTTAAAGGATTATTAGGCATAGTATACCCATCTTCAATTTATTTCCATATGCCAAACCCTAATGAGACAAGAAAGGCTTCCATCTTGGCCTTCTAGAAAGTATAATTTGTTCCATCGAACATAGGATCTTTGACACCATTCTTGTGTGACATTTGGATCTACCTTAAGTAGTTAAGCTTCTTCCAAGAAACCTCTACTTTGATACCAATTGTTAGACACACATGACAACTAAGAGGTGGGGTGAATCAGTTGTGAATTAAAACGCTCAAAACCTTATTAGGTATTAGCATGAATGTAAAAAAATGAAACAACAACACATACACAAACATTCACAATAGAACACTCTATTTTTATGTGGAAAACCCTTTAAGGGAATAACCACAGTGAGGATTAGCTCACTCTATGAAAAAAAAACTGATTACAAGAGGCTCATTTCTAGGAGGGTTCATTATCCAAAGAGAAAAAGGCTCACTGCCAAGGAAGATCACTTCTTACAATTACAAAAAAAAAATATAATGAGGTTCACTACCCTAGAGAAATTGGAGAATCCACCATAATTTTTCTTCACCATCTGCAACCTTTGGCTCACTACCTCCAACAACTTTTGGCACACTAAATTGTAGACACCTTCTGCTCACTGCTTTCGGTAGTCTTAGACATTCTTGCTTGCACTCAAATCTAAACACACAACCACATATCTATCATTCCACACCACACACTTCTCCAAATATTTGACCTTGTATATATACCTTCTGTAACCTTGAACAATCTCCTCTGGGTCAGCTTCAATGAAATGTATGCACCTCAAACATGCAACCACAAAATAGGTTGCCACCAAACACCTCTGCGATGGAAATAAGTGAATGCAGACCACATCAAGGGTTAACTAGGACCCAAATCAGCACCAACACACTACACTAGGCTTCCAAAAATCACAAAGCCCACCCGCAAATAAAACTAGCAAGCTAGGTCAGCCAAACTAAAATTAAAACTATCAAGAAACCAAAATCACACTTCACCAAGGACAAAAAAATCCTATAGACCACGTATAAAAATTATAGAATACCCTAAAATATTTCAACATCAAAAAATATTCAAAAACACTGGCATAAACATATAAAACTGAGAATACTATCATCTTATGCAACCAATCAAACTGCCATTAAGACACAACTCATGAACCAAGCTTGCAGAATAGTTGAACACTAAACAATCCAAGGGAAGGTAGATACATACAGTATTAGCACATTCCCAAATCTATAAGAAAAAAAACTTGAGTGTATAGAAATGCAAAGCAATTCCATCTCGCTTAGATATCCCTCTTCACAGCCAAAGATAGTCCAACACACTATCAAACAAATATTCTATTGCCACATGATCCAGGACCTAAAACTTTATATATAACATCTTCAAAGACTTTTGATCATCACATCCAAACTGCACAAGAACATCTTCAAGCATGAAGAAATGCAAAGAACAATACATAACACATCCTAATCACCTTGTACAATCTTTATGCAAGTTTTTCAAAATCACTTGGAAACTAAGTAACCTTGCTACATTTGCAACATCTTCTCAACACCACAAACACCTTCTCAACATATCCACACTAGAGGTTGACATCAATGGAAAAACTAATGACCTCATAGTCTAATAGGTAGGCCATGCATTCTCTTAAGATATTCCTTGTAGTAATTAAGCTATACTTTGAAGGAACCAACTCTGGTACCAATTGATGACGATACAATTATATTAAGAGTGCCCGGTGAATCAGTATAATACTATATTTTACTCCTTGAAGTTAATAACCATAATAAATTTAAATACACAACATAAAAAATAAGAACATAATAAGAACAAAAGATTTTCCTGAAACCCTTTCGAGAGAAAACCATAGAGAAAGGACTGCTTGGATCTATTGTCCAAATCCAACCTCAAATAAATTGAAATTCTCTTACAATTTTTGTAGGAACCAACCCATTGGAGACACCAATACCTATAACTAAGCACCAACTGAGCAAGAGACACCAACCTATTCAATTAGGAGGCACCAAACTCCAAATGAACAAAAAAATAATCTTCTTCAATATTTCTTCTTCAAAGCATGATTTTCATGTGAATCTCCTTCATAAGATATGCTTGTAAGTCTACATATAAATCCACTATATAAATATCCTTAAAATTACGCTATAAATCTATCATAAGTCTCCTTGAAAGTATACTATAAATATGTGATAAATCTCCCTGAAAGTCTGCTATAAAATGCCATAAATCTCCTTGAAATTCTGCTATAAATCTACTCTTCTTCTTAAATATTCTCTTCTTCTCCTAATTTTTTCTCTTAAAAATAATGATTTACATTGAAGAACTTACTTTCTAACCTCCAAAATAACATATTTATATCCAAATCATGCACTTAACCAAATGGTGGTTAGCTAATATTTGACAATAATTTTTTTTTTAAACATTTGAATTCACCCAAGAAAGGTGCCAAAGAGAAGGAGGTCAACCAACAACATAATTATTATTTTTATTGTTATTTTTCAATGTAAAAAGGGAGCACCAAGGTGGAGGAAGGTCAATGAGCACTTAGGAATTATAAAAATGTCTTTAATCACCTTGAAATAATGAGATCATCCCTTGAATGAAGCGATTAGTTCTCTGTTGATATCATCTTTGACATCAATGTCAATAACATTTCCAACATAAGGCATCTTTATTGGGTGGGAAAACTTTTTAATTTCCTCTCTTTTGGGGAGGAGTTTTGTTCTACTAGGTTTTCTCATTTTTCTTTTTGTACAAGAGATTGTTTTAAACATGGGTACCTAACATGGTCTTGTAGTTGAGATCCATCTTTTCATATTTGTATATTTTCACCCACTTAAACTACAATTGAGGGGGATGTTATTGTAGGTTTTTTTATTTTCCTTATTTTAAGGAATATTTATTTTTCCTCCACATATTATTAAGATTTCTTAGGTTATATTAGACATGGGTACCATTTAGTTACACTTGTCACTTTCACCCACCTTTAGGTAGTTGAGTCTCACACCCTTTTTTGGATTTACTTTCCACCTCTCATAACCATGTATTCATATTTACCTGAGTAGGTTTAACCATGTAATCTAACATTTACTATGTAGGTAAAACCCCTTCCTATTTTAGGAAATTAGGAATTATTACTCTTCTTGGAAGTATTTTCCCCTTTTTTTCTATATATATAGCACTCTCCTCTCTCCCCTTTGACTAGTTTAGTGCAAGGAACTATTGATTCTTTTCATCTTTGGATTTCTAATCTTGCCTTCCTTTAGTCATTTTGATTTTTGGTGGCTTCACAACCAAATATAAAAATACTACTACTAAGAAAAAACACACAAAGGAGTTGGATAAATAGACCTAGTGTCTTGTCGGATGTAATATATATCTAAGATCCAATTCCAAATTGAGAAATACCTTAGAGCAATGATGAATACAAAAGAAAAAAAGAAATATAAAAATTGTCATAACATGCAAACCTTAGATATGTTGGATGTGCTCTTGGATGGAATGTGGATGCTCAAATGGATACCATGTACTTGAAAAATAATCATTCAAGTATATGAAAATGAAGGATGAAGGGCTTAATTTATAGAGGTGGAAAGAGGAATGTGAATAGTGGAGATTTAATCTCAATGGATAATTGAGATCAAATGAGAGAGTGAAGAATCTTCATTGGCTAAGAATAACCATGGGAGTTACAAATGGGTGATGATAAATATCTCCTCTTATTTATTTATTTTGGATAAATATGTGTGCATATGATACAAATAGAGATGGAATAATGAGAGGTATTACAAAGAATTATTGAGTGGATATTAAGGGATTTTATGAAGAATGGATATTGTATTTATTTGGACATGAATAAATGGGTAATAAAATAAATTTTTAATTATTTAAAAATGGGAAATTTATGGAGATAATTATTTTATTAAGGATGGGTAATGAAAGGGGAATTTGGAAGGGGACTAGAAAATGGGGATGGTTTATGAATAGGATGCGACATGGTACTAAGATACAACATTAGGTGCTGGTTAGAAACATGTATATCCACATATGCATATAAATGTGTGTAACGCCCTGCCGTGCAAACCCCAAAGGACAACAAAACAACAAATTACCGCATTTTTTTTTTGAAAGCAGAACAATACATAAGATGAACATGAACATATATTACATATAAGGCAAATAAACAATTACAAAGACCATTACGTCCTCTGGGGTACACGAGACAACATCACAAAATCCTAAACTAAAACCATAATGGTAATGAATGAGTCAATAAAAGATAACATACAACCATCCATGATCAAAAGAGGTGAAAAAGATACATATAACATTTTATTAATAGTTCAATATGACAATTGTGGAGTATATTTCCACAAATACAACACATCAGATAACGACTACTACATAAGGTTTACAAAGGTAAAATAATACATTACATTCATTTCAGGAGTACATTACATCACTTCAGGAGTACATTACATCACTTCAGGTGTACATTACATCACTTCAGGAGTACATATGCATCTTGACGTGCAGAGGAAAAGCTACATCAAATACAAGAATGTTACATAATTGAACATGGTACAATAGAACTGAGGTAGAGTCCTGGATCAACATCATTGACACAAACTCATACTAGGGACCCAATGGGGTGCATAACACATTCCACCTGACCACGTGGACCCAATGCCCCACCCCTCGTGCTAGGAGTTGACAAGAAAGGTCCCCATTCCTCAACCAAAATAGTCAAACAAACCAATAGCAAGCCAGACTCCATAAAAAGGATAACAACATAAGATAACAACCCATAACATTGCCATCACATAGCCACATCAAAATAATGAAAAAAGTCCAACAAAGCCAATTGCCAATATTATAGATCAACACTAAATAACCATAAGAGGTGCCAACAACAATAGGATACAAAGCCTTCAAATGAAAATGCAATACCAACCAACAATAAATATCAAGGGCACCTTTCATTAACATAAATCAAGTTTCCATGAGGCATGTGTGCAACACTAAAAGATAGAACTTGGAGGCTTCAACAACAACACTAAGAACCAATTGCCTCAACAACATCAACAATTCAATCAACACTCCCAAAGGCAACCAAACAAAGGAAAATAAGCGGGTACTGTAGGAGAGTGTCATCGCATGGCCTTAAATAGATTATCTAGGCAACCTATCACAAGGTACTGCCTCCATCTATGGTTATCCTGGCTACCTATCTCAAGGCGTCGCTCCATAGGGTGACTCATGCAGGACCACTTACCTTTCATGAGGACAAGGAAATGATCTTACCAACTAGGTCTTCTCATCCCATCCTTAGCTTGTGAAAGCACTAACAGTATGGGTGAGGCTCATAATTAATCTTGTTTAGTGTTTAGCTACCCAAACCCACTAGTTCATTAATTACATTATCACTTGTTTAGGAAAACTCTTCCATGAGTTACCCTAACAACCCCTTTGTGCGTTGGACCCCTATGAAGAGCCGCTCCCTACAGTACCAAACCAAAAAATGTAAGGGGTGTACCTCATCTCACATAAAAATCAAGGTGTACATAACACACAACATGTGAGGCAAGAACCAGCTCGCAAACCCATTCCATATCACTAAAAACAAGGACAAGGAGGTACCACCCACAAGAACTCAAAATCAGAAATAGGATCAAGGAATCTTAAAGGTCCAACCATGGAAAACCAATATAATTCAAGTTTCTCCATTACCTCTACAGGACTAAAATACCAAAAATACATAAACTCCCACTGAGGGTAACTTAAATACTTCGGGTTCCCAACCATCTCAAAATATGAGTAAAAGAAAGTCATTGCATAAAGTCTCCTCAATTAGAAATAACACAAAAGGAGTACTCGCATAATGACTAAACAACTTTCATGATCACAAAACAACAAGTGTAGAATATTAGTAGCAACATCATAACAAAATCTTGAAACTCAACAAGGCTAATATAAACAATTACAATATCAACAATAAATTCATCCAATAGGGCATCCAAGGGAGACCTCAATTTTCTCCACACACGATACCCTAACAACTAACAATTTGGCTCAAACCAACTTAAACCAATTCAAGAAATGTAACACCCCACCATGTGAACCCCAAAGGACAACAAACACTGCACAAATTTTTTTTTTTTGAAAGTGAAACATTGCATAAGATAAATATGTACATACATTATAAAGATGATTAAAATATATGTTACGTGACAAGACCTAACTAGTACCATAGGGTTATAGGGTTGCATTACACATAAACATCTCCAGCCAAAACATCGTTAAAGATAATGCCCAGAAGTTAACAATAGAAGCGTACATTCACAAGACAACATAATCATACAACCATCCATGATCAATAGCGATGAAAGGATACATCCATCATTCTATTACATTTCAATTCATAGTTTAATATTACAATTGTGGAGCATATTTCTACAGGTTCAACACATCATGTGAATACATTAATACATTACATAATGCTCCCTTATAACAAAGCGAAGAGTATATCAAGTACAAGAATAATTACATTAATGAAGAATAAGGTACAAGGTGTAGAATAGTCTTCAACCAAGTGAAGCTCTGTAAACTTTGCATCCACTTTCGCATCACAAACAAAAACTAGGAACCCAATGGGGTGCATAGCACGTTCCACCCGACCACGTGGACCCAAAGGTCCACCCCCTGTGCTAGGAGATGACAAGAAAGGACCCACGACCAAGACAAACAAACAAAATGAACACAAGACCAAACCACAAGGTCAACCAAAAACATGACATACAACAATCTCATCGACTACTTACAAGTGGACGGCTTCCAGAGGCATACAAAGGAAAAGCAGGGGGATACTATATGAGAGTATCTTCACACAGTCCTAATACAAAACTTTACAACAATCAGGGGTGTACGAAACATAAAACACCAAACTTTACCAGTCCAAGTACCAATACGAGGCATGGACCATCTCGCCAAACAGTCATAAGAAGAGGCAACTACCAAAGAAGGTAACATCCACAAGAGTTCAAAAAATAATAATTAAATCAATCATTTCAATATCAAATCAAAGAAATCCAACTTAAACCCATTACCCAATGCCTTAGGAAGCCTATAATACCAACTTTCATATACTCCCAACAGAAGGGTGCACAAATACTAGGGTTCCCAAAGAACTCACATCAAGACTTGGCTAAAAACTCGTTAAACAAAAAATAAATCAATGTAGAATTCAACCAATCAAGAGAACACAAGAAATCAAACTTTAACCTCCCAACAACATTCCATGCAACGAAACTTAAAAGCATTTTGAATACTCCACTTGTTTAAACATTCCTTGTCAATTTGATAAATAAACTAACTTGATAAGAACATGAAAGGATCAACCATTTGATAATAATCTAACTTCAATTTTTACTTCCTTACTTATAACACTCAAATAAATTAAATCACTCCTAGTAATTTTACATTATTAGATATTCGAGAATCACATATCTTATGACTATATTGAAATTATTTAATTAAATAAAGAACTTATGAAAACCTATAGTAGGTATACCATCATATTAAAATTTCCTAGCCTATACATTTGTTACTTTAAAATAAAAAAATTGGGATTTTTCGGCTGGTTGTAGTCTCCTCGAAAACTGGCGAAATATGGTGATAGGCAATTGCCTTCCCCCGGAAACGACGCATTGACAGGTGTGCTCACTCCTTCTTTTTTTTCTCTTTTAATGCATTTATTATGAATGCATCCTCTCCCTCTTCCCTCTGCCGCTCGACAGAGGCCGTACCCCCTATTTCCTCTTCAGCTGCGCCTAGGGAATCAATGGAATTTGACATTCCAAGCATAATTAATCCCACAAACAATTCATTTCCTGCAAGACCCCAATCGTTCTTCGAGGCGGTTGCTAACTCTGGTATTGTCATTGACGCGAGTGCAAGGTTTAACTTATCGAGTGTTCATGGAGCTTGCGAATCCGGTAAGAACAATGGGGCTGTTCCTTTTCCTTTCTCTGTTTCTCCTAATTCGAAAATTCTTGTTGAAATTGTGAAGGAAAAAAATAGATTAAGGAATTTTGCTATTTTTTTCTCTGCGGTTGAAGTGGATAAATGCCCTCCCAGGAAATTTTTAGATGATTGGTTCCATAACTATTGGAACCTGAAACTTGGTTTCCATATTTCGTTTTGCAGGCAAATTCAGAAAGGTCTATATGTGATTTTCTTTGCTAATCATGAATCCCAGGCTGAAGTTCTTAAAAAATAGTACTGGACCGTGGGCTCTACCTCCTTTCGCGCCCTGGCTTGGTCTCCCGAGGCCATTCATGAGGAAGTTCTTGCCCTCTCAGCCCCTCGGTGGATATTGGTTAAATAGATCCCGCCATTTCTATGGCGTTTCCTTCCCCAATTGCTTGAACCACTTGGTAAAGTCATCCGAATGGATGACACTGTGAGATTGGTTCCTCATATGGATGCCAGGATACTTATCTCGTTGAATCCTGGTAAAGAAATTATGATTGATATTAACATTAACATCTCTAAGGACAATTTCTCTTGTCCTATTGAAATTCTCGGGGGTCTGAACACTTGTTTCTTGTGTAGAAGTGAAGGGCATCTTAGGAAGGACTGCCCCATCCTTAAGAAAAAACCAATGCCGGCTAAGCCCTCGCCTCTCCAAAAATCCATTGATACTGCTAACCCTAATGTGGAATCCTCGATGAACAAAACCCCTCTTTTAGCTGAGCCTACTAATCCCCCCCGCTATGGCTTCCAACTCCCCGTCCATCCCTGCTACCCTTTCCCCTGCTTTAATCTCGGCTAACTCCTTGTCCTTTGTGAATGAGACTCAAAATGGCAGATTCCAAACCGTGGCCAAAACTTCCAATAAGCGTAGACGAAGGACCAATAAGCAGGCTAACACCTCTATTGTGGGCTCCCTATCCTTAAATCCTCAGCTAGCCTCCAGCACGGACAACCCCATCTTGGTCGTCTCATAGGAAATCCAAATTTTCTCGCCCCCAACAAGTTTGATTCTCAAGGACCTCTTTGATAGTCACATTGACTCGGCCCCTCCCCAGAACTTCCCTCATAAGATCTTCAGAGAGCTTAGTGACGACTGTTTGCTTGAGGTCATCCCTGCCTGCAAGTACTCCTCTGTTTTCGCTACTCTCCATCCAAAGCATACCATGGATGTGGATATCATGTCCCCTGCTGGTTCAGATAATGAGGATGAATTCAAGGGAGATTTCCCCACATCTAAACAACGGGGGAGGCGTTTGGGCTCCAAAAATAAGAACTCCTCCAGTAAGAAGCTTGGGGATATCCCTACTATTGATATGGCCCCAATTGTGGGGTCTGCAGACCTTTGTTCCCCCCCCCCGCATGTTTCCTCATGAATTGCATTTCATGGAACATAAGGGGGCTTGAATCCCCTGATAAGAGGTTTGTTATTAAGTAGTATTTAGATACCTGTAAATCCATGGACTTCTTGATGTTGCAAGAGATTAAAGCTATTGGATACGTTCTTGAATCCAATCTTAACTTCCCGTGGAAAGATGCCATCAAGTACTATACTAACCACCCTAGGGGCAGGGGTGGAGTTGCGCTTCTGGTTAACACGAGATGGGAGAATTATATCACAAGAAATGGGCTCTCCCCTTGTAACAGAGCAGTGTGGATTACTATTAATTACAATAACAATGTCTTTGGCATATGCTCCATTTATGCCTTGAATGATTTTAGGGAGAGAGCGAGCCTCTGGGACTGGCTGGCTTCTCTCCCTAATATCCCATGGCTTGTGGGAGGGGATTTCAACATGTTTGAATCCTAGGAGGACAAAGTTGGTGGTCTTCTGTTTGCTTGGAAAGACCTAGAAAAAGTTCATTGGAATAGAATGAAAAATGCTAAACACTTCTTTGACCCCTTGGCTGGAAATAAAGACACGAACCCTAGCTTATGGCATACTTGGTGTAATTTCCAACAAGGTCCCTCTAGAATATATTCTAGGCTTGACCGTTTCTATGCTAATAAAAATTTCTTCTCTGTTTTGCCTAATAACCTGAGCAACTCTGTCCTCGTTATCTCCACTTCCCTCTCCGATCACCATCTTATCTCCACCTGTATTAGAATTAATAATTCCCCTGTTTGCAGCAAAGGCTCCAATCCCAAGTTTATCCTTAATACTAGTCTTCTTAAAGATGAGGATACTCTTGTTGCCATTCATATCATTAGGCTCATTAACAGGAATAACTTTCCCACCAGCTCTTACACGGATAGATGGAACATGAACATTCTCGCCTGGTAGAATCTGTTAAAAACCATTGGTCAAAAAAGGGCCAAAGATTATAGGTTTACCGAAAAAAATCTTTCCTCTGACCTTCAGAAAGCTGAAACTAACATCCAAGCCAATCCCTTGGACTATGATCTCATCTCTCATGTGATTAATGCTAAAGAAGCCCTTAGACAACACCAACACATTAAAACTAGAGGCGCCAAAATTAGATCCCGTGCTCACTAGCTACAGTTTGGTGATCGTGGATCTAAATTTTTCTTTAACCTCATCAAGCATAAACAGTCTAATGAAACTATAGAGAGAATTATAGTTGATAATCAAGAAATAACTGACCTTGACAACATCAAAGAGGCCTTTGCTAAATTTTACCAAAACCTTTTTTCCTCTGAGGATTAGGAGGAGGCTTCCTCCCTTAGAAATCAGTGTAGATCTCTTATCCCTAATAGGATCTCCACCTTAGATGCTAACTTGCTGTCCAAAGATATCTCCTTGGAGGAAATTGAAAAAGCCATTCACTCCCTTAATAATGACAAGGCCCCTGGGCTGGATTGCCTCCCTGTGGAGTTTTACAAGGCTAATATTAGATGGATTTGCAAAGATCTTCAAGATATCTACTCGGAAGCCCTTGCTAGGGGTTCCCTGGGTAGCTCCATCAATAGGGGTATTATTAAGTTGATTCCCAAGGATGGGGAGAAAGCTCTCATTAAGAATTGGATACCTATCACTCTCCTCAATGTCTCCTATAAAATTTTTGCCAATATCCTGGCTTTGAGACTTGAAAATATCCTGCCCAAATTTGTTTGCTCTACCCAAACTGGCTTCATTAAATGAAGGTATATTCTTGAGAATCTGATCACCAGTTGGGAAGCCATGAATTGGGCCAACTACTCTCAACAAAATTCTGCTATGTTTCTTCTGGATTTCGAAAAAGCCTATGACAGGGTGGAGTGGAGCTTTATCTCCATGATGCTTGAGGCCTTTGGATTTCCTAGTGTTTTCTGCAATTCTGTTAATATGTTGCTCAATGATGCCTTTGCCCAGGTTGATGTTAATGGCTCCCTTTCAGATTCCTCCCCCCTTGGTAGATCTATCAGGCAAGGTTGCCCCTTGGCCCCTACCCTCTTTGTTATTGCCTCTGATGCCCTGTATTACATTCTTAGAGATAACTCAATCTCCCCTGCTGTCAGGGGCTTATATCTCCCTAATAATGAAGAGCTTATAAACTGCCAATTTACTGATGATACTACTATTTTCTTTGAAGCTATTGCTGACAACTTTGAAGCTCTGAAAAACAAACTCAATTTGTTTTGCACTATTTTTGGCGCTCGTTTATCCCACTCCAAATCTAAATGTATTGGATGGGATGAGCAGCCCCTTGACTGGTTTAAAAACTATGATTTTCAATGGGGAGGTCCACATAAAATTGTGAGATATCTGGGCATACCTTTTTCTATTGAACCCTCCCTTAAGGATATGTGCTCTTGGGTTAAAGATAAAATCACTAAGAAGTTGGATAAGTGGCACAACAGATCTTTGTCCTTGGCTGGCAGAGTTCAAGTCTGCCAAAAAATTCTTTCCTCCTACAATATCTACTATTCCTCAACTTGGATGTTCAGTAATTACCAAATCTTGGAAATACAGAAGGATGTCAGGAAGTTTCTCTAGTTTGATGGTAAAGGAAATAGAAAGATGCATGTTGTTAAATGGGATTGGTGCAATATTGATAAGCTCCTTGGGGGTCTGGGCTTGAAGGATGTTAAACTCCAAGGGACTGCCCTTGCCGCCAAATGGATTTTTCACTCTATGGATGGTAATGATCCATGGAAGATCCTTGTTAGGAATAATATAGAAAGGGGATTCCCCAAAAATGCAAAATCTTGGAAGAATCTACCGTTTAATGATCTGATTATTGGAAACTTTCCTATTGTTGTGCAAGGATCTGCTGTCTTTAGATCCATAAGGAAAGCTTGGGATCATGTCAGGAAGTATATTACTAACAAGGCCTTCCATGATGATAATCAACTATATGGTGAAAGGTCCATCTGGTGGAACTTACACTCATCTGGAAAACCCCTCGCCCTCTCCCAAGGCTGCTCTGCTAGGTACTGGTCTAATAAGGGCATTTCTCAATTGGCTGACCTCTTTGAGCAAGACAAGATAATCAGTTGGGAAGATCTTAGAAGCAATTTTGATATCCCGACCTCCCAGAAGAAAACCTATAATATGATTCTTAAAGCTACCAGGGACCTTCCTACTACTTGCCATATGGACTTTCATAGATATTTAAGCTATAAATGGCCGGATGGGACCATTATATCCAAAATCAAAGTTAAAAACATCTACAATGTGATTGGGCATACTGATGCCATCATTGATCATGCCAATTTTGTTTGGTACTCCACCATTGACGCCTGCTCTTGGAATAATTATTTTGATATATTGTGGAAAGGCCCTACTGAACCTAAGATAAAATGTTTTAAATGGCTTTTGGTTCTTGATAGGCTCCCAATTAGAAAAGATAACTCTGCTGCTGATTACTATAACCTGTGCAGATTACCCGAGTTTGGTAGACACATTCTCTTTGACTGCATCTTTGCTAAGGAAATTTTGCATATGTTTGGTATCACTTATCCTATGAATATTAATATTCTTGAAATTGTTACTGGGCATATTGATGGGCTTAAGAAAGATACTAATCTTTTTTGGAACATTCTCTCCTCTAATATTTTATGGTAGATTTGGAAATGTAGAAACGAGGAAAGGTATCAAAACAACCCCAGAGTTCTTACTGAGTCTTTTCGAAAACTCACATATTTTAAAATCTTCTTGCAGGTTCATACTACTATGCTGATTGAAAAAGAAAAGCTCAAAAGGTTCCTGAAGACGGGATATGCCACTTTCTTCATCTATGAGATGAAGGATGGATATGTTTGGAGGGAGAATATGGATAACCTGTAGATGTTCGAGAGGACTTGCAAAATGCTAAACCAGGAGGTTAAGGAAAACAATAACTCCAATAAGGACCAAATCCTTATGCTTGCGCAAATCCAGGAGAAGAAAAACATTGTGTGGATGGAGGGATCTATGGGGTGGACTACCTGGGTTGACACCCATGATGATATCTTACACTAGTCTTTTGGTCTCCTTCTTGTATCTTTGTATAGGTCTTTCTGATGCGTAGATTCGTGATGCTCCTGTTGTGAGGCCTAGCCTCTTTTGAGTTGTACATTTCGATGTAACTGGTTTTGTTCTTTTTGTGACCCTCCTATATATAATATAAAAAAAAATAAAAATTTAATTAAAATCTAACATAACCGATTTATCTCAAATCACAGATCTAGTATTAAAAGAATTTGTAATTAAATTTAACTTGAAATAAACTTGTAAATAAACCTAATTTAAATACACTTAGAATAAATCTAATTTAAATGTATTAGAAATTAAATCTGATTTGAATGTATCTGGAAATAAATCAAATTTTAAATGTACTTGTCCAATAATGCAACACATATTTATGTTATAATATCTCATAAAAAAGATCATAATTTTTTTATTTTTAAAGAACTATGATCCTAATATTCTTGAGTAATTAATTTTCGCAACAAAATAGTAATTTATAAGAGCACCAGATTCAATTTTTACTTTTTACCTATTAATTCATGAAGAGAATATTTAAAAAAAACTAATTAAAGGACTGGGTTAACACCTTTCCAAAACAAAATACCTATTTACTCCACTTTAACATGAGCAAATTACCTTAAAATACAAATATAAAAGAAACACATTATTAAATATAAATATAGAAGAAACACATCATTTCTCAGTAAGAGGAAAGTGGGATAATATAAATGTAACTAATTCCCTTTTCTGTAACGAATTATTCAAATTTACTAATTTTAAAAGACATTCTACATAGCCAATTGTTTGTACATCATTTAAAATAATTAAGGAGATCATATTATATAAAATACAACCCTTTCAATCTCTAACAGTAAATCAAGCAAATATAAACAGATACTTAGAATATATATATATGTCATGCCTGAAATTTTCGACAAGAAAACTCACATAATTTTTTTTAAATTTTTTTTTAAACAAACATTAATTAAGCTAAACAACTCTCTAAGCATTGGAGGTGTGACACTAACATGATATGAGTTGTACACCCTGTACTAGGTCTCACTCGCAACCTTGACATCTCACCTACTCCTAAATTCAAGTGTCTGATTCAATTAGGATATATTTTATTAAAACTAATAGCTAGTCCCCAAGGACATCCAGTCATTAATTTAAAAGCTCCTTAGGTTCCCACTAGGTTTAATAAGGGTTAATTAATCATTGATCTCTAAGTAGATTAAGTTAAGTTTACACTCAATTAATATTTTCATATAACCTTCTTCAATAATGCACTTACAGGGCACTTGGTCCTCCAAAGTAAAGATTTAATCCCTAACATAACCTCCTTTACCCATTTAATATTATTTATGTCTACCCTCGAAATAACATTACTGATATGGCTTGCATTTGACCAATTTATTAATATTATCGTTTAACCTTACATTAACCACAATGGTGTACTGTGAAAACTAGATTTACAATAATATCATTATTATAAAAAAATTGAGTAATATTTCAATATTAAATGTATTATTGATATTACTTCCTCTTTTTTAAATAATCAAATTCACATCAATAACATTATTATTGCTATTCAAACTATTGATTTTATTTATCTCTCTCCTTTTTAAAATAATAATATTATCACCATATTTAGTAGAATAATCCTATTAATATTAAGTCTTAGGTTAACATTATTAGTATCATTGTACCAAAATGATAAATATTATTAAGAAATATTGAATTACCATTACTAAGTTGATTATTTACTCAACAATTCACACATTGATAATATGATCATGTTATTGTTTACTATTCTAATGATTTTACTTATTTATTTTAAACCAAGTTAAATCATGTTTCTACAAAATCTACATTTAAAAGTTAGGACTACTAGTTGTATTTGACCGTTACCAAATTATTGTTTACCCAACCACTAATCCAACAGGGTTACCCATTGATGGACTTTTAACCTCTATTACAACATTCAACACAAATATTAATAATGGAAATTCAATTTCCAATTGATATTATTAATGCAATCGTCATATAATCCAATTAATAATATTCAATTTTTTTATCCACAAATAAATTCCAATTTTTTAACATTAATATTAATCAGGGATTATCACCCTTAGTGGAGCTTTCATCTAACCAAACAATAATAAAATTTCCTAACCTTAATTGTACTAGTAGTAATAATATTGTTGTCTTTAAATTATTTAATTCCAAATTAATCATAATAATAAGCTTACTTAATGTATAAACCTCATTCATTGCTAATCTAAGTTTGTGCATTTATATCTTTCACTGCATGGCTGCAGACCTTTAAATATGGCTCTTCTTTTATTTATTTAGTTGTTAGTACGATAGATATGCATGCGTAAGAAGATCACTCCTATCAAACTTCAACTTCTCACAACAAACATTTAGCATTTATTTCAAAAAGTAAAAACTCAACTACAAGTATTTAATTTATTTTGTCCAATTTCAACGCCAAAGGACAAGCTACAAACTTTAGTTAAACCTAATTTTAAGTCCATAGCAAAAACAATAACTGCACCCCAAGCCGCACCACAGCTCATCTTGGTGATACAACATTTGATTATTGGAGTGAAAAGAAAATAAAGAGAAATCAATATTTTGGGCTCTTCTGAGCTACAACTCTGCTCGCTCGATGGCCAATCTCCATTCCAACGGATTCTAGTTTGAATTCAATTCTTTTATTTTATTTTGTCTGGATTCTAAAGGAGCCATCTGAAATGATGAATACATAATCGCTTATACAGTTTTCCAGCATGAATTTTATCAAGGTTTTGAGTTGCATCTCCACAGATAACAATTATTTAAAGATCTATATTTCTTTATTTTTATTTTATTATTATTATTATTATTTTTAATTATCATTTTCCCTTACATACCCTGTATGCATGCGCAGCAGATGGGGATTGTGCACAGAGAGGAGGCAGAACAACAGTTTGCCTTGATTATCTTTCAAAATTTCTTTTATTTTGATTTATTTATTTTTACCCATATTCTTTATTTTTCTTTTATTTCTTATTTTACGCTTATTCTTGAGTGGTAAATCCATGGACTATTTTTGTTGAAGTACATATCCATATATGTTTGATTTACAGCAAAAATAGTTTAAATCTATTTTCCTTTATACCTTTATTCATTTCTATTTAAAAAAAAAACATAGCTTTAGTCTCTTTTATTTTTCCATTGTTCGAATCCTAGAGTTACAAATTTCATTTGGCTTATGAAGGTCTCAGATCTGTAACTCTATACAATATGCTATGATTTATTTATTTTTAAATACACACATAAACTATATTCACAGCATTTTTCAAATAACAGCGATTGATAAATTTGTTTGCATTCTTCATATTGTTATTTGTTGTATATATGTTACTGATTAGGTTAAATAAAATCTGCTGTTCTCTTTTCTTTATACATTTTGCAAATTTATCAAAATAAAATCTGCTCTATTACTAACACAAAGCAATAGTTAAATTCCTTATTTTATTTGCTGTTGTTCCACAGCAATACGAAAAAGCTTTGTTTTTGTTTTGAGTTAATTAATAATTTTTTTTTTTGTTTTATTTTTATTTCATATTGTCTTGGAGGGGACGACAATGGGGTTTCATCCTTTCAGGCCCCACCCCAAACCATTTCTATTTCTGTTTTTTTTTCTTTTAATTTTAATTTCTATATAATCTTTAATATATTTAAAAATGATTTCTTTTAAATGTAATTTTTTATGCATAATTTATATACTCTATATATAATATAGCAATATATTATATTTTATATTTAAAGATATAAAATATTATATATATTCAAATAAGAATATATATCTTACATATGAAATTTGTAAAGTGACATACATAAATATGTTTTGAATATGTATGGTAAAATTATGCATATTTAAAAAGATTTTTTTTTTTTTCTTATATATATTATAAATTGTGGGCATTTAGAAAAAAAATTGTTTTACTGTTTTCAAGTAAATATATAATAGGAAGAATAGATTGGTTGAATTTAAGCAAGAATATATAAGCGTTTTAATGAAGCATAAGTTCTTATCCCTTCAATGCTAAAATCCATTCATTATTGTATCTTAAATGAATATCTTCTTTTCATGAGATACAATTTAAATAATACATTATTACCTTCAAATATCAAATGAAAACCCCTCTTTTCCCAAACTTCTTTTAATACAACTTTATGGTATCTTTCTCTCCTTATCGCAACAAGATACAAAAAACTTCAATGTAATGCATAATGTTTAAAAATATTAATAAATAACATGTCAATGCATAAGAATTTTCTCTATTACATCCCTCTTTCTTTTCCATTGAACAAGATATGAAAGTCCTCTCTTAAACTTGAAATACTAGAAATAGTATTGAGAAAACAAATGATTTACAAGCCAATGGGTCTTGCTCTTTTCATTATTTCATTCTACAACAAAATACTAGCTTTCAGTATTATAGTCATTAGTTAGTAATGCAATGAATAACACATAAATGCTTAAGTCTTGCTCTCCACCCTACCATAATGGCGTCATGGAGCCTCATGGGATCTAGCCATACCCCCGAGCAAGGAAATATCTTAGCTCCAAGATGATGTGTAACACCCCTCCATTTTGGCTCTTTGATCGACAGTGTTTTCTTTGTAATGATTGTGTCTGATTATGCTTTGACTTTGGAACTTGGTTACTTTTGACTGTTATCTGTTAAGCAATGTAAACATTATATTTTGATCTGATGGTATTTTGTCTAGAGGTTATCTTTATTGCATGCTTTGGATTAGCTTAGCAAATAATTGATTTAATGGTGTTTTATGCTTGTGATCATATCATTGATGTTAGATGCTTCAGTTAGTGATATTGTATTGGTGAAGGGGACGAGATTGTATCACTCGCTTGCGAGTGCCTTACGATTATGAGATTTCCTCTTCACGGTGTGTTTGATCATATTATATATATATGCATGTTTGATGTACTCTTTGTTCACAGGTTGACAGGTACATGACATCGACTCCACCTGGTTTACAGGTTTGAGCGTGTCCATTGACCAACAGAAATCAATTGGAAGATAGTAGCTAGGTTTTCCGTGCCAAGTCGTCACCCTAGTCATAGTGTGTCGTCAGGTTGTTGTCGGGTTAGTTGTTTTAATTTGGTTCATTTCACCTTGGGTATTTATTTAACTTTATATTTTAAAGGTTGCAATGTAGAAATGTTATTTATTTTATTGATTGATTTGATTTAATTAATAAAATTAGATTGAGTTTATTGACTAATTAGATTAATGGTGATATATTAAATGAGATAGTTGTTTTGGCATTATTGTATATTTAGATTAATTAAAATAAAGGTAGAAATCATGTTTGGATAGTTAGAGTTAAATTAAAATAAATAAATAAGAAAAAAATGAAAATGTGTTTTTAATTTCACTTTTGAAAATTATTGATAAAGTAAATTCTTGGAAAAATTTGTATTCTTTTGTTTTAATGAATTTTGAAAAATGCATGAGATTTGAATTAGAAATTAGAAATTTGTTTTAAAATTAAAAATTTGGAAATATCTCCAAATTGTTCAATAAATATAGTTGGTGGGGATATTTTAGGGGTTTGACCAATTTGGGGAAAAACTCTATTTTAGTAAATGGAATTTCATATAATTTTCAATTTGCAATTTGGGGGAAGAAGATTTTGGTTGTGGCTTTGCTTGGATTGGTGAAGGAGATTGAAACTCTTGCTTGAGCTGAATTCAAAAGAGGAATTGAAAGCACCATTGGAATCTTCAAGCTTTGGAGAAAAACCAGGTTCCCTCTTTGATTTTTATTTTGTTTCTTTTATTTTGAAATGAGTTTCAATCCGTGTTATGCTGTTGAAAAATCTTTGAACTGATGTTTGGAATTTCAATTTGTTTCAAACTTGCATCTTGAAACCTTCAATTTAGAAATAGAAATTTGAAAACCTTGTTAATCTAAGAATTTTTCATTATGTTCTTTTTAAAATTTAAATTTGGCTGTGTAATTCTCTGTGGTTAATTTTCCCAATTTGGGTTGTGGGATGATATATAGATACATATATATACCCACTTATTTTTTTTACATATAAAATCTATGGAAGCTGAAAGTTTTCTTTACAATTTTTTTTTTAAAAAAAAAAAAAAATTGTCTGTGGGAAATTCGTTCTGGAAAGAACTAGAATAGAAGGGGGTGTTTTTCTTTGTTTTGGAAATTTATTTATAAATTTTTTTGAATCTTTGTTATGGGTTGGGCGCTGCCCACAGCCACCCCCCATCCATGGGAGGCGTTGGCTATGCAGCGCTCCCCATGGTTGGGGAGGGGCTGCGTAGTAGCCACCACAGGGGCTACGTCCCCTGTTGGGGGCCGCGCTACAACCAATAGGGTTTGTTGTTTTTTTATTTTATTTTTTAAAATTTAGTTTTATTTTTATATATATTATATTATATATTCAATATAATATATATATATATTATATATAGTAATTTTATACTATATATATAATATATATATATTATATGTATATATACTATAATATTTATAATTATTTAATTATATATATAATGTATATGTATTATATATATATATTTATATATAATATGTATATATTGTGTGTATATATATATAATGAATATATATTATGTTTTTTCTGTTTTAATAATTTGTAATATGGAAATTTTAATTAGCTGATTTAAAATATGTTTAAATAATTATATATTTAAACAGATATATATTTATATTTGTATATATATACATTAAGTATATATCTACATTTATATGTATATTTAATAAATAGTTAGATTTAAATATAGATTATCTTAAGGAGATTTTTGGTTAGGTTAGTAGAGACAAAAAGTGAATATTAGATAATTTAATGTTTATTTTAAAAGTTGATTTTATAATCAAATATCTTTATTTAGAAATTTTATTTTGATTATTATGTACAATCGAGAAAGCATGGAATTAAATGATTAGATTTAAATTCCTCGATGTTATTCATGTAATCTATTTACTCTTGAGTGTTTGCAATAAAGTTAATTATTTTTATGGTTACATGCAATATAACTTTGCATTGTTTGGATTTAGGAAATCCTAAGGTAGGTTATTATTTTTCTAAAAGTGTTTTTCATTTTGTGCTTTCTCTCATTGTTGTGTTGGGAAAATGGGGTGATTTGTTTATGTAAGTCTTCCGGAGGTTCCTAGAGGATAGGGGTTATCGTATTACAATGTCAACCATTTGTATTTCGTTGGATAGTGCGTATAGAGGTATTATGTTGTGTACCCGATTTTTCACGAATGGGGATGGTTTGTGCCTCCTTGGGATTAGGAGAGAGTTATGTGGTTTGTTCCTCCTTTGGAAGGAGTGGGTTTTGTATTTTGGTTTCCTCCAGTGTTTGGAGAGGGTTTTGACCTTGGCTTCCTCCAGTGTTTGGAGTGAGTTTCTTTTGTTTGTTGCTTCTTTGTATTGGAGAGGTCGTTTTATCTAGCTTACCCTTTGGATTGAGGTTATGTACCGTGTGTGTTGTCAATAGGAGAGTGGCTCTTTGTGGGGGTCCGACACACAAAGGGGTGCCAAGGTAACTCACATAGGGTTTAAGTAAGTGATAACTTAAAAAGAACTAATGAAAAACTCTCAAACTAATTAAAATAATTAATGCCTCTCTCATAACATTCGCTTTTAAGGTTTGAGATGAGACGAGAAGCGCAGTTGGTATGAGGGTCCGGCGGCTGGTAGAGTTGAGCCTGGATAGCCCAAGATGTGGGTTCGGTTTCCTAAGACAGTTGAGCCAGGGTAACTCATAGCAAATGTCGTGTGACACTCTCTCTATGTCAACTAGAAGTTAGTTTGTTGTACTGCGTAAATGATCCTTGTTCTCTAGAAGCATTGTAACCTTTGTGTTAACTGATGTTGCACTTGTATCCTTTTCAGTTCAGTCATGTATTAACCTGTGTCTAGAGGTTGATGGTCTTGTTTAGGAATTCCCGGTTACTGTCTCCTAGCACGGGGGGTGAGCCTTCGGGTATCACATGGTTGGGTGGAACGTGCACCTTAATCCGTTGGGTTGTCTTTTTGTTCGTGTGGACAAGATTTCTAGTTGGAGAGATCGTGGGATCTAGTTTCTTCCATGCTTACTTCATTCAGTGGATCTTGTATTTGATTACCCCTCAATTGTTATCGAGGTGGATTTTGTAATATGTAATCATGCTTTGGGATTTATCTCATTCAGGGAATAAGTGTTGTAATCAATTTTGTGACTATATTATTGGAATGAAGTGGTATCTCATATTCTTGATGTAAATTATTATGTATGGAATGTATGTGAACCTAAATTGTTAAGTAATTAAATGTTATGGTTTTAATTCTTGTATCTTGTTTGGGTTTAAGTAACTCAGTCTCGTAACCTTAGGGGATTGTTTGGCAATGGTTAGTGAACTTGCTTGATAATTGTTCTTAAACAAAAAAAAAATTTAGTTCGTTTGTGTTGAAAATTGTAATTTCCCCTAGGGTTGCGTGGCAGGGCGTTACACATGGTATCAGAGCCCAAGTTTAAACACTGGGTGCTTTGGGATAATGTGGACCCATTAAGCTGTTAGTTGCGTAGGTCTATACTCTGAGCACTATGAGCCATGGCATTGACCTAGACGCTCTATTCGGTAGTTATGTTTCCTTTGGGTTGATCTCACTTGTCTACCCAGAAGTTGTTGTGAGGTGGTGTAGGTCCAATGGTGTAGGAAGCTAGTGGAAAGGATAGGATCCTCGGTGTAGTGCGCAATGCACCGATATCCTTCCTACTGGAAGAATGCATTATGGACAATTGTGTAGTGTGTGAATTTGGTGTGTTGTGTGTGGTGGACGACAACCAGTTTTGTTGTTATTTCCACCCCTTGCATGTCTTCTTGTCCTTTACCTCATTGTGCAAGTGATTGCTTGATTGACTCTATGTGGTGTTGGAGTTGCTTTTGCATGTTATATTGTATATAAATTATGAAATATGATAATAGAAAATGAATGAACATGTTAACTTTCATAGAGATTTGTGCATGCTCTCATATGGTTGATGCATTTGTGTGAAAGTGATTGTGTGATAATGAAACCATGATTGCATTTGTGCCTCTGTTAGAACTGTAAATATCTCTTGTCTTCTCTCTCTTTCCATTAGTTTAACAAAGATGCCTGTCCTTGAGTGTGTGGCATATTGAAACCCTTGGTATGTTGTATCTTATGAGAAAATGCTTACGTATTCATGAAGGTTTGCTTTATTAGATCAGACCTTGGGTAAAGGACCTAAGTCCCCAAGTTGCATTCATAATCGTGGAAAATGTATAATATGAATAGAAAATTGTTTTGCAGTAAGTAAAAGTTTAGAGAAAAGGGATTAGTGAAACCATTGCATGTTAATGATAATTGCATAATAGGTGCATCTTGTTGGTGAGGTCTATAGTCCCCAACTTTATGGTTGAGTCTTAAGAAATCATGTAGATGTTAAATTATTGTACCTGGATTCAAAATGCAAAATGTTAAATGAATGTTGAAGTGATAATGTTGCATACCTTGTCTTGAGTAAACATTGTAATGATATCACACTATGTGTGGCCTTGTGGTGATTCCCGGTGATGTGTATTGGTGCATATGTGTATCATGTATGTTAATCCATGGATATGTGTTTTGGAGATGTGGTTGGTGGTTGCTTCACCGTGTTAATTTGTATAGATTGACAGTGTGCTTGGTTGGGTTGATTATAGCACTGGTTGCTGTTGTTTTATGTTGAGGTATGGAGTGGTTCAGTTTTAGAACCATTGAATATGTGTGATTTTATGGAGTTTGTAATAGGGGTACTTGCAGGCTTCTAGGAGTAAGCCTAACCCTAGGGGGGAGGATGTAACACCCCTCCATTTTGGCTCTTTGATCGACAATGTTTTCTTTGTAATGATTGTGTCTGATTATGCTTTGACTTTGGAACTTGGTTACTTTTGACCGTTATCTGTTAAGCGATGTAAACATTATATTTTGATCTGATGGTATTTTTTCTAGAGGTTATCTTTATTGCATGCTTTGGATTAGCTTAGCAAATAATTGATTTAATGATGTTTTATGCTTGTGATCATATCATTGATGTTAGATGCGTCAGTTAGTGATATTGTATTGGTGAAGGGGACATGATTGTATCACTCGCTTGTGAGTGCCCTACGATTTTGAAATTTCCTCTTCACGGTGTGTTTGATCATATTATATATATATATATATATGCATGTTCGATGTACTCTTTGTTCGTAGGTTGACAGGTACATGACATTGACTCCACCTGGTTTACAAGTTTGAGTGTGTCCATTGACCAACGAAAATCGATTGGGAGATAGTAGCTAGGTTTTATGTGCCAAGTCGTCACCCTAGTCATAGTGTGTCGTCAGGTTGTTGTCGGGTTAGTTGTTTTAATTTGGTTCATTTCACCCTGGGTATTTATTTAATTTCATATTTTAAAGGTTGCAATGTAGAAACGTTATTTATTTTATTGATTGATTTGATTTAATTAATAAAATTAGATTGAGTTTATTGACTAATTAGATTAATGGTGATATATTAAATGAGATAGTTGTTTTGGCATTATTGTATATTTAAATTAATTAAAATAAATGTAGAAATCATGTTTGGATAGTTAGAGTTAAATTAAAATAAATAAATAAGAAAAAAATGAAAATGTGTTTTTAATTTCACTTTTGAAAATTATTGATAAAGTAAATTCTTGGCAAAATTTGTATTCTTTTGTTTTAATGAATTTTGAAAAATGCATGAGATTTGAATTAGAAATTAGAAATTTGTTTTAAAACTAAAAATTTGGAAATATCTCCAAATTGTTCAATAAATTTAGTTGGTGGGGATATTTTAGGGGTTTGACCAATTTGGGGAAAAGCTCTATTTTAGTAAATGGAATTTCATATAATTTTCAATTTGCAATTTGGGGGAAGAAGATTTTGGCTGTGGCTTTGCTTGGATTGGTGAAGGAGATTGAAACTCTTGCTTGAGCTGAATTCAAAAGAGGAATTGAAAGCACCATTGGAATCTTCAAGCTTTGGAGAAAAACCAGGTTCCCTCTTTGATTTTTATTTTGTTTCTTTTATTTTGAAATGAGTTTCAATCTGTGTTACGCTGTTGAAAAATCTTTGAACTGCTGTTTGGAATTTCAATTTGTTTCAAACTTGCATCTTGAAACCTTCAATTTAGAAATAGAAATTTGAAAACCTTGTTAATCTAAGAATTTTTCATTATGTTCTTTTTAAAATTTAAATTTGGTTGTGTAATTCTCTGTGGTTAATTTGCTCAATTTGGGCTGTGGGATGATATATAGATACATATATATACCCACTTATTTTTTTTTACATATAAAATCTATGGAAGCTGAAAGTTTTCTTCACAATTTTTAAAAAAAAAAAAAATTGTTTGTGGGAAATTCATTCTGGAAAGAACCGGAACAGGGGATGGTCGTTTTTCTTTGTTTTGGAAATTTATTTATAAAAAAATATTTTTTTTGAATCTTTGTTATGGGTTGGGCGCTGCCCACAACCACCCCCCATCCATGGGAGGCGTTGGCTGTGCAGCGCTTCCCATGGTTGGGGAGGGGCTGTGTAGTAGCCTGTCATGCCCAAAATTTCTCGCTAGAAAATGCAACAATTTTTTCTTTTCTTTTCTTTTCTTTTAAAATCTATTAATTAAGCTAATTAACTCTCTTAAGTGTTTAAGCATTAAGTTAAAGATAAAAGTTATCCCCCTTTTTTTTTTCGGGGGGGTTTGAGGTTGACAATATAACTTTATGCATTTTAACTCATCTCTCCAAGGATTATGATGAAATTATCTTGAATAATGACAATAATGATATTTAATGAAATGCATTACATATATTATTCTTAATACCATAAACCAATAGTAATCATAATACAATTATTCTTGAATCTCAATTTAACATTAGTACAAATATTTTATTTAACGGAGAAAACAATAATATTTAACCCTCAATTATTTATTATTATTATTTATGATTTACCAATTTTACCAATGCTATTATTATTAATTCTTTTTATAGTACTATTATTTACTCAAAATCCAAATATTCCTTAGTATTGATTTTGATATTAGTTTCACCTTTTAACTTTATGCTTATTATCAATCCATATAATACCAATAGTTTATTGTTACGAATAAAATCAATTAGCTTCCCTTGTTTAAACCATTCAATCATTACCATTTAATATTAAAGAACAATTTAACCCATTTAATCATTTGTATTGTCAAGGAGATAGATTTATTTTACTTCTATTTTTAATTTCAATTTACCCTACTAAAATTACTTCCATCTAAATAATAACATCCAATAACTACCCCGTGAATATTAACATTTACTTTCAAATTAACTCTCTTTTTTGTAAATCTCATTTTTACCTTACTAAAATTATTTCCATCTAAGTAAAAGTAATAACATCAAATAAGTAACACATGAATATTAATATTAAAATAACCATAGTAAATTTTAAAAGTACAAAATCAACCACAATAATATTATTTATAATATTGAATGACTCATTTTGTTTTGTAAATATTATATTATTACTTAGAAATATTTACAATACCAAATCATATTATTACGTTATAAACATAATAACTAATATTTATATTAAAGAGTTTTACCACTAATAATGTATTATACTAAATAATTCACTTTTATTGAGATTCACGTTATCATTTGTCTAACATTAATGTTAAATTTCATTCTCAACATTAATTAAAAGTAAATAAATAAATACATTAAAGCTTAAATTATTGTCTATACTAGCATGGTTCTTAATACTCTCAAGAATAATATCTCCATTGACGGTGCTAATTGGAAATTTTATAAATCCATTAATTGCTAGAAATATTAACGTTGATCTTAATATTAGTAGCATCGGTGCTGGAGGTAATATGTTCAGATCCAAAATGACATTGTTTGTGTTTTATAAATTTGCATTTTAATTCTTTTTGAAATATTGAGAGGTTTCAGCCATTCCATACGCCTAAACTCCATTGCTTAACCATTTGGACCGTTACTCACATAAATGATGATTTGGTGGACGAATCAAATACTTGCAGCAACAATCAAGGCATGGGATTTGGGAAGGTAAAAAAAAAAACTTACTGAATGATTTGATGCATAACAATTAGAGATAAATGCTGCTATACTATCCCAATATTAAGTAAGATAAATGAAGGATATTATTATCTTAAATGACCATTATTTCCAATGTATATGGAGAAAAATTGTAGTATTATAATATTTAATTTAAGCAGTTTGTTCAAACATCTTACTGTGGCACAGTAAACTGGTGTAATATTTTGTTACTATCAATATTAAAACATCCCACAATTTTAAATTGCTTATATTTTGTTTTTAAATTTTTGTTTTTCCTTACCAGACTCATTGCATTTTACAACGTATTTCACCAGAAGCTACTTCCTGTTGATGGTGCGATACAAAAGGAAAGAAAAAAAATATTTATTGGTTTCCGGTTGTCCTCACTAGATTAAATGCATGATACCTCTCTTCATGCATGTTGTCTGATGCCAATTCATTTATTTTATTTGATAAGAGGATTACATAGCCACATAGTGGCATTATTATAAGGTCATGTTGAGTAAACGTAAAATGTCGTATTTTGACTGGTAGTCACATTTGGCAAAATTTTTTTTGTTGGGATTACCCCTATCTGTCACACGCAACACATATGTACCTATTTCTATTTCCTTGTAACTGTCACTAATTGTAAATGTGTGTACGAGCAAAGACTTTGACGAGCAGCAACATATGCTTAAAGGTTTCCCATTTGACCATGATTTTTTTTATTTGATTGAATAGATGAGTTTTTCCATAAGGCACTTGCCTTACGCTACACATTTCCCACCCCAATACCTACTGCAATCCTTCTTTCGTAGTTAATATTTTTCTGTAAAAGACTGACTCCATCTCATAAATCTAATCGCTCTGCAACCCTCAATATTAATATCTTTTTTTTTTTAAAACTATTTTAGGCTGCACTCCAACTCCTGGGAGTGGCATATGCAATGTTCTGTCCTGCAAATGTCGCACAGTTAATCTCATGGGCATGGGGAGTAGTCACTTGCTGGGACTTCAACAGTTTAACTCCTTTTGTTCTGTCTTGCTCAATCTTATTTTATTTTTCTTTTAAGCCACTATTTAAATCATGTTGTGGGTGCTTTAGGGCTGCAGTCCATAAGTGTAAGTGGGTATTATGTTTTATTCTGTTTGATGGTAACTAATAGTCAAAACTAATTTATGTGATCCCAGTAGCGACCATGTACAATCTGTTGCTAATCTTCTTAATACTATTGGTTCGAAAATACATTTTCTCCCATTTGGTTTGATTAAGTTCTTAGCTTTCATTCTAAAATAATTTCTTACAAAAATCCTGTTCAATTTATTTCAATCTGAAACAGCCTATCAATATATCTGATTTTATTTTATTTTCTTCTTCCTTTACTAGAAATGATATGCATAAATTCCCTCTTTAAGAGAATTCTTCTTCATATAATGAGACAAGTAGATAACAAAAGAAAGCTGCTTTTAATATATGGGAACTATGTTCATGGTAAATTATTTTAGGGTTGACTAACTAGGGGACCCAAGTTCTTGATACACCAGCTGCAAGGATATTCTAGCCATTCTCAATGTACAACTTTTTGTATTGTGTTCTATTTGCATTCCTTTTTGGACACTAATTTCATAGATTTACACAACAAAATTCAATACAAAGATGTAGCTTGCAAGGGTACTCCTTTAACAGAAAGATAAAAAATCCCTTAGCAGAAGCAAGAGATGTACTAGGAGTCTGCTAGAGGTACCCTTTTCCTTTTAGAGATAGAATACATTTCTTCAATTTTATTTTTTTTCATGGTAGCAAAAGAATAATAATTAACTCTGATTTATTTATTTGCAAACAAACAAAAACTCATAATAATATCTATATCCTAACAATGCTGCAAGTAAGGAAAACCCCTTTTTGTTTTCTTTTCATCAATTGCAGAGACCTTGTAAATATAATACTTAGAAAGTTTTCTAGCAAGTTGCATACAATGATAGACACCATGTTATATTCTTTTAACAAGGAATAGAATATACATATAATTTTTTATTTATTTATTTTTTTCCATTTGACAATAGAAAACTAGCTATGACATATTATGATCAGTATTTTAGAATTACAAAAGCTACACATAAATAACCAAGGCTTGCTCTCATTTATACATTGAACAATATGAAATTCATCTCCTTGCAACTTGTAACTCTACCACTATGTTTGAGAAAACAAATGTCTTACACACCTGTGAACAAAGTCTTGCTCTCCACCCTACCGTAATGGCGTCATGGAGCCTCGTGGGCTCTAGCCATACCCTTGAGAAAGGTTTTCTTTTAACTCCAAGATGATGAATGGAGTTTTTTTTTTTTTTGAAAATCTTACAAGTGATAAAATACAACATAGCACCAAATCTCATGCTTCTAGTTTTTCTCAACCATGATCCATATAGCATACCACTTTCTTACAGAAAAGAAAAAATACACAAAAGGGAAAATGGAAATAAGAGAGAATTTATCTATTTTCTCCAAGTGAGGGAACTAAACTCTTTTATCCTTCTTCCTCTCCAAACCAAGCCATTTTCATCATTATTTTGCCAAAGAGATGGATTCCTCTCTTTTCTCATTCTTTCTACCATCTTCACTCAAGTTCTCCAAGAGGAGAAGTGGGCAATGCCAAAATCTTCCATCTTCTTGAGGTATATAGGCATCCTCCAAAACTACACTTTTTCCCACAAGTGCTCAGACGTGTGTGAGTCTTGTGCCAATTCCAAGAACTTTTGGGGAGTGGGAAGTTGAGAGTGACAAGTCACTCTTCCCAAGCCCCAACACTTTTGAATTCGCCACATTCATGAATGTGGACTTTTGAGGGGTCTTTTCACATTCCAAGGACAAGTTCACATGTCAAAAAGGTTCCAAACCCATAGGTATAGGTCCTAGGGGTCTATTCTTGTTCAAAAACCAAGGAAATTGACTCAATAATCCCTTTTCAAAACCTACACAAGAATCCATACGAATTTTGATCCTAACCAAGGGTTTCAACCCCAACCAAACTCACATCACATGTCCTACAATTAGATTCTACTCAATCACCCAACCAATAATAAAACCTCAAACCCTTCTAAGTCAAATAGGGCTACACTTATAACTTCCCAAAGATGTATTTGGTTTGATTCCAACATTTATCTATCCTCCTATTTGCATATTTGATTCCTGCACATCATCAAAGTCAGCATGATTAGATCATATATCTCTTCATATTATTAGCTAATCCAATTCACATAATTTTCACTCATGAACTATTTACTCATTAATACATCAAATGAACCTAATGGTTCAATTTTCATTATAATCAAAGGAAATACACACTTACTCCAATACAAGAATATAGTCAATGAAAGAGTCACTCCTTCATTTTGTTTACCACCTTAGTAATTCATTTTAAACTCCTATAACATTAACGATGAACCATTTACCAAAATTTAATATGCCAAATAACCCAACACTTTCAAGTTATATCCAACAATTCACATGTGCATATATCATAATTAAATCAAGGTTAATGCCCATAACTCTTAAAAAGAGTTTTATCATTCATTTCATCATAATTAACATCTAACTACTTGTTCGATTGAAATAAAATGGGGATATGAAACAGGGTCTTACATTCACGGTAGCATAAGCAAGAATATTTTCAAATAATCACACTATTTTTCATCCACGATAATACATCTTACCATCTATTTAGGATCACATAAAACATATTAGGCCTTTACTAATCATGTGCAAGGTGGGGCGTTACACATTCGAGGCGGGGTCTTACAGCCACCACAGGGGCTGCGTCCCCTGTTGGGGGCTGCACTGCAGCCAATAGGGTTTGTTGTTTTTTTTATTTTATTTTTTAAAATTTAGTTTTATTTTTATATATATTATATTATATATTCAATACAATATATATATATATTATATATAGTAATTTTATATTATATATATAATATATATATATTATATGTATATATACTATAATATTTATAATTATTTAATTATATATATAATGTATATGTATTATATATATATTTATATATAATATGTATATATTGTGTGTATATATAATGAATATATATTATGTTTTTTCTGTTTTAATAATTTGTAATATGGAAATTTTAATTAGCTGATTTAAAATATGTTTAAATAATTATATATTTAAACAGATATATATTTATATTTGTATATATATACATTAAGTATATATCTACATTTATATGTATATTTAATAAATAGTTAGATTTAAATATAGATTATCTTAAGGAGATTTTTGGTTAGGTTAGTAGAGACAAAAAGTGAATATTAGATAATTTAATATTTATTTTAAAAGTTGATTTTATAATCAAATATCTTTATTTAGAAATTTTATTTTGATTATTATGTACAATCGAGAAAGCATGGAATTAAATGATTAGATTTAAATTCCTCGATGTTATTCATGTAATCTATTTACTCTTGAGTGTTTGCAATAAAGTTAATTATTTTTATGGTTACATGCAATATAACTTTGCATTGTTTGGATTTAGGAAATCCTAAGGTAGGTTATTTAATTTCCAAAAGTGTTTTTCGTTTTGTTCTTTCTCTCATTGTTATGTTGGGAAAATGGGGTGATTTGTTTATGTAAGTCTTCTGGAGGTTCCTAGAGGATAGGGGTTATCGTATTACGATGTCAACCATTTGTATTTCATTGGGTAGTGCGTATAGAGGTATTATGTTGTGTACCCAATTTTTCACGAACGGGGATGGTTTGTGCCTCCTTGGGATTAGGAGAGAGTTATGTGGTTTGTTCCTCCTTTGGAAGGAGTGGGTTTTGTATTTTGGTTTCCTCCAGTGTTTGGAGAGGGTTTTGACCTTGGCTTCCTCCAGTGTTTGGAGTGGGTTTCTTTTGTCTGTTGCCTCCTTGTATTGGAGAGGTCATTTTATCTAGCTTACCCTTTGGATTGAGTTTATGTACCGTGTGTGTTGTCGATAGGAGAGTGGCTCTTTGTGGGGGTCTGACACACAAAGGGGCGCTAAGGTAACTCACATAGGGTTTAAGTAAGTGATAACTTAAAAAGAACTAATGAAAAACTCTCAAACTAATTAAAATAATTAATGCCTCTCTCATAACTCATTCGTTTTTAAGGTTTGCGATGAGACGAGAAGCGTAGTTGGTATGAGGGTCCGGCGGCTGGTAGAGTTGAGCCTGGATAGCCCAAGATGTGGGTTCGGTTTCCTAAGATAGTTGAGCTAGGGTAACTCATAGCAAATGTCGTGTGACACTCTCTCTATGTCAACTAGAAGTCAGTTTGTTGTACTGCGTAAATGATCCTTGTTCTCTAGAAGCATTGTAACCTTTGTGTTAAGTGATGTTGCACTTGTATCCTTTTCAGTTCAGTCATGTATTAACCTGTGTCAAGAGGTTGATGGTCTTGTTTAAGAATTCCTGGTTACTATCTCCTAGCACGAGGGGTGAGCCTTTGGGTATCACATGGTTGGGTGGAACGTGCACTTTAATCCGTTGAGTTGTCTGCTTGTTCGTGTGGATGAGATTTCCAGTTGGAGAGCTCGTGGGATCTAGTTTCTTCCATGCTTACTTCATTCAGTGGATCTTGTATTTGATTACCCCTCAATTGTTATCGAGGTGGATTTTGTAATATGTAATCATGCTTTGGGATTTATCTCATTCGGGGAATGAGTGTTGTAATCAATTTTGTAACTATATTATTGGAATCAAGTGGTATCTCATATTTTTGATGTAAATTATTATGTGTGGAATATATGTGAACCTAAATTGTTAAGTAATTAAATGTTATGGTTTTAATTCTTGTATCTTGTTGGGTTTAAGTAACTCAGTCTCGTAACCTTAGGGGATTGTTTGGCAATGGTTAGTGAACTTGCTTGTTAATTGTTCTTAAACAAAAAAAAAAAAGTTCGTTTGTGTTGAAAATTGCAATTTCCCCTAGGGTTGCGTGGCGGGGCGTTACATGATGAATATGGAGCCTTTTAGATTTTTACAAAGAAATAAGAATGACATAACACCAAATCTCTTGTATCTAAATTTTCTACTTTTTGTTTCAACTATAATCCATGCAACATACCACTTTCTTACAACAATTAAACAAAAGGAAAATGGAAACAAAGAAGAACTTATCTCTTCTCTTTGATGAGCCCAGATTGAACTCTTTTATCCTTTTTTTTTCTCCAAGCCAAGCCATTTTGATCACCATCTCCTTCTTCTCTTCTCCTTTTTTTTTTTTCTACCAGCTTTACTAAAGTTCTCCAAAAGGAGAAGTGGGTAACCACCCTATTATCCTTTCTCAACAAAATATAAAGGGATTTATCTTGAATCCTCTTGAATGAGGGAGTGACACTTGTCACTCTCTTATTCAATCCTCAAGCACAATCTCCCACAAGTGTTCACACATGTGTGAGCAAATTTGGGGGAGATGGGAAAGAAAAGAGTGTACTCCACTCCATCCCAAAAGTCTTTATCCTCATAAATGTGTTTGAGAGACAAGACCCCGTTCTCTTATCCCAAGGCCTCCCAAATTCGTCACTCCCCTAAATGGGCATTAAATGAGGGTCATATCTTGGATATGGTCCAAGATATGGCCATAAATAGACCCCCAACCCATAGGTACTTGCCTTGGAGTATTAAAAAAAGTGTAAATACATAAAATAAGCCTTTTTGAGGCCTCTTAAAAGCTCATGAAAGGATGAATTCGAAATTCAATTTAACTAAGAGTCCCCAACCCTAATTCCCCACTTACACATTTAACCCCATGGTATAACACTTAAATTTCCCAATAACACATCTCACACCTAAACCCCACATTAATTACCATTACACATAGGCTTTAATCTTCAAAAGCATTTTCTAAATTCTAAGGTTCTATCTAGATATTCAAAATAACTAAACCACAACCAAAATACTTACTCGACCTTTAATGTTAATCCCACATCGACTCACTTAATTTCCTGTACAACATAATTAAGCATAGTTAGACATAATAATAAACCACATTAATTGTAAATCAAATCTTTGTAACTTTATTCATGAATCTTCCAATGTAATACAACACAACAATTATCTTATTTCAAATTCATCTTATAAGTTTGAATCTCATACAATAATTCACATGCACATACATCTTTGTTAAGTAAAATAGCAATGATATAACATAAAGTAAAAATAAACTATAAGGTTATTGTTAGACAATCACCTTCATATCACACTCAATATATCTAACCATCTATTGAGGAGAAATATATAACAATTTAAGGTTGTATTAGTCACATGCAAAGAGAGGTCTTACAATATACATACATAATGCATTTAAGAAAAATATAAACTAACTCATAAATAATTAAACTTAAGTAAAAATAATAATCAATAATCTCTTATACATTATTTCATTAACTAACTGAAATATTTTCTCATAAAATTTATCAGATTATTTATCATTACCAACATTTATTCAATGGTAACTACCCATTTAAGGTAAAAAAAAATTCTTATAACATTACTATTTATACATTCTTATAACCAAATTTAATTTTCTTTTGAATTGAAATTTATAATTTAAATAAATTATAGTATTGAGAGGTAGGTAATATATATAAATATATTTACCAAAATTTATTCAATGATAACTACCCATTTAAGGTAAAATAATTTCTTATAACATTACTATTTATACATTCTTATAACCAAATTTAATTTTCTTTTGAATTGAAATTTATAATTTAAATAAAATAAAAATACGGTATGGAGAGGTAGGTAATCTTAAAATAAATAAATTAAATCCTAAGACTCTAAAATAAACCCTAAAGAAAATAACCACGATTATTTAAAAAGAGGCTAGAGAACTTTTAAAAAGATTTCCTTGAAAATATATATTGTTTTAAAAAAAAAATATCAAGATTTAAGAATAGAAATTATAAATAACCATAAATTAATTCTTTTATATGCATAAAATTTTCTTCCTTAAAGGGATGGAAGAGGAACGAATGGAGAGTAGCCTTTTCTTATTACTTAGAGCATCTTTTTAAAGGCATGGGGATATATTCCTCTCCCATTTTTAAGTTATTTTTGGCAATTTTTATGGCTGGTTTGACAAGTCACAATGCATATTGTATATTTTATTAAACTTACTCAACAACTCCATCATACATAGTTAAATAAAATGCATATAAAAACTGGGTTGTTAAACAAAACATTTTATGCAAATCAAATGTGAATTTAAAATAACACTACCAACCTGAAGGTCTTTGTTTGATAACGGAATTGGCAAGCTCCGTTCCAAGCTTTCTCCAACTGTAATTTTCTTTTCACCTTTTTTTTTTTACCTGGGTATGTTTTCCTCTATTCCCAAATCTTTGTTTTTCTCTGAAATTCTCCTTTTTTTCTTTTTACCAGAGCTCCCAACAACAAAATCTTTCTTTTTTTGTTTTTAATTTCCCATATCTTCCCTTTTCACCCCACTTTTCCAAAATAAAATAAGGAGAAGCTTTAGAGTTTTTCGATAACCACCAAAACATGTGGCAAACTCACCAAATTCCTTTTTACCACCTGACAACTTCCCTTTCTCCCCATTTACCACCTGGAGGTAATTCTTCCATTTAAATAATTTAGAAATCTACCCCCACTAAGGTTTAGTTGTCCTTACAGAAACAAATTTCATTCTTAATTTAATATTTTTACCGTTAAGTACACCAAATTCTTAATGCGCTCCTAGAAAGCCACCATTGCACAGCACAATTTTTAAGGTCTAATGTTATTTGACATGGTTACATTGTTCAGATAAAAACACATAACTTAATTAGCTATAAGTTCTTGTTGATCGTCTCCCATAATCATGTTTTATTTGATAAAATATCGCTCGACCACACTTACATGTTTACGAAACTATTTTAGAATATCAACTTAACTATTTTAATATTACATTTGATTCACCTAAATAAGGCCTCTTCTTAAACCACATTTAGACAATTGATTTACTGAGTAATTGTAATAACTTTCACCTTTTATTTTTATATCATAGGACTAATTTAGACTTGAATATTTAGATAATGTCTTAACCATTTTCATTTAATTAAATAATTGATTTCACAAGTTAAATGCTTAAGTAGACTTTTTAACTTTATGCATTGCTCAGGAATCCAATTTAATCCAATAGACCTCACTTAAATTAATTCTAAATCTCAAGGTCACTTTATTAAATATTCTTGTTTGATCTTCAATTTAGATCCCCTTTATAACCTTTAGTCATAAATTTATCACTTATGCCAATCTACTATTATAAATAATTTTAATGAAGCCTTTGATTTATTATTAATTATTTTTATTGCAATAACGACTAATTATTTAAATTGATAATCCCTTTTTGTCTAGACGAGACATATATAAACAAGGTAAAATAATTTGTCAAAATCCATTTTAAATAATCAATATTCTTTTTAACAATATTTTATTCAATATTCAAACCATTCATCATAATTTTATGTATTTAAGTTTCTTCAATTGAATAAAATAATTTTAAAATAGTTTATTCCGCATCTTGTGATTTTTCTAAAAAAATTAATCCATGAATAGTTATTTAATTTACAATAAAACAAATTTAAAACAACTTTATCTTTTCCTTTTAGTAATATTTTAAAGATTGCAATAAGGTGGTGATACCAAGTTGTAAAAGTTTCCTTAAATACTAAATTACAACTAACCTTTCCTATTTATTGAAAAAGCCTCCATTATTTTAGTTTAAATAATATTTTAAATTGAGAAAAAGGTAATATGTTGAGCATTCAATCTCATCCATTGGATGAGATGGAATCTCAACCTTAGATTTTAGGACAAACACTTTTTTGAAATCCTATCTCATAAAGAAACTTATTAAAATGTCTATCTCTCTTTTACTCATTTCTCCAGTTTTTTTGTTGCAGGTTGAAAGGAAGATTGAGGACATACCATTTTACCTACAGACTTCCAAAATATTGCTTCTTCTTTTTCCCTCATTCTCATATTATTTCCTCTTATCGTTTTAACTTCTTTGTTTCTTGCAATTTCTTACTTTAAACCTTGTTTATTTATTTATTTTCCCTTACAGGCAACTTAAGATCTATGAAGATTTGTTTGAAAATTTACATACCCACAAAGTTTGTTGATTTTTTCTTTCTTTCTTTGCATTTTAAAATTTTAACAAACCCTATTTTTTTTATTTGCACAAGAATGAAACCTATTTATCTTTCACAGATCTGCCATATATTTTATTTTTACAGGAGGACTAAAACACTGCAAATCTGTTGGGCATCAACATTCTATATTTTATAAATATCAATGTTTTCTCTTTTTTGTTTGAAAACAAAACTTGAATGGAAGAGGGAAGGTTTGTAGCCTCTGTGGAAGTTGTGCCTCTTCAAGGAGGGCAATGACTCCCCTGTGGCAGCTGCATTCCCCTCACGGCCCACAGGGGCCAAACCCTAGTTTTTTAAATTTATTTTTATTTTTTAATCTCTTCTTTTTTAATATATGTTTTGTTTAAATTTTTCTTTGAAAAAATTATTTATTCAGTCTATTATCTACTAGAATAAAAATACATTTTATATATGAAATATAAATTTTAAAATAATATTATTGTATATATATTTTTCTGAAAATATAAAAGATGTATATTTTAAGGTATCATATGTGAATATGTATATATATGTTTAGGGTGTATCTACATCATATAGATATACATGAACATACTTGATTTTAAGGTAAAATATATATAAATATCTATATATGTATTGAAATTTTGAAAATAGATTACATAGACTGTTTCTTTCTCTCTTTTAACAAAAGGGTTAAAAAGTTAATATTTATATTCATCATTTTAAATTTAATAACCTTGAGAAATATTTTTGTATGAGTTTGAATAGCAAGTCTTGTAAGTGTTTAAGAGTTAATTTTATTTTAAAATAATATTATTGTATATATATTTTTCTGAAAATATAAAAGATGTATATTTTAAGGTATCATATATGAATATGTATATATATGTTTAGGGTGTATATACATCATATAGATATACATGAACATACTTGATTTTAAGGTAAAATATATATAAATATCTATATATGTATTGAAATTTTGAAAATAGATTACATAGACTGTTTCTTTCTCTCTTTTAACAAAAGGGTTAAAAAGTTAATATTTATATTCATCATTTTAAATTTAATAACCTTGAGAAATAATTTTGTATGAGTTTGAATAGCAAGTCTTGTAAGTGTTTAAGAGTTAATTTTTGTGAAACCTATTTAGTCTTTCATGATGGATATACTATGGTGATTTTAAAATAAACCTTTAATAACCATTTTCTTTAAAATTACTCAAACAACAAATAATTGAAATATCAACCCATATTTTAAACTTTCCTTTCTCACAACCTCTTCAAGAAAATGATTTTCAACCCTATAATCTAGTCTTTCGTTTATATTGTGCATTACCATCTATATTTACATAATACATATAGTTTCTTCAAATGAATCATAATGTCTATTGTTCCAATACATCTTTAAGATGCATGCAATAATAAATACATTTGGGGTATTCCCTTCAAAGAAACTTAAAATACATTTTGTTCCAATACATTCTTATGATGAAAACTATAGAAATTTAAACCCCACAATATTTTTCAAATTCCTTTAGAGATGCCAACAATAAGAACATACTCTATCCCTTTCTTTTCTCTTAACAAGATGCTTAACTTTCAATATTACACATAATGTATATAAATACAATGAACATATCAAGAATATGAGTTTGCTTTATTACACATAATATTGAGAAACTAACAATTTACATACCTATAAAATACACCTTGCTCTCCACCCAAGTAATGGCATCATGAAGCCTCATGGGCTCTAGCCATACCCCCGAGAAAGCACTAAAATATTACCAAATGATCTTGCTATAGAAGTTACAACTAACTTATTCAACAATTGCAAACACATCCATTTTCAAGAACCATTCTAACTAAAAAACTTGCATATCACTTATTTTATCAACTAAAAGCAATTAGAGGAAATAGGACCTAGCTTTCTCCATCTGCTTTATTTGAATCTTTCTCTTCTATTTTCTCCATAGCTCTTCAATTTTACTCTCCAATCCCAAGTATGAAAAACATCCCTTAATTTAGACTTAAAGAGGGTATAAATAATGATGCCATGCAATCCTTTCTCTCCCAATGATATGATGACACGTGGATTTCATCTCCTTTCATTTTTTATTTTTTTTTCAATTCCAAGGAGATGTGAGCTTTATTAATGCAACCACATGGGGGGAGAGAGGGGAATTCATAAAGACTCACATCACTTGGATTTTTTGAAGTTTCCCTCATAAATGTGGAGGTTGGAAAGTCTTCAAAAGGACTTGTAAAGTGGGTGAAGAGATAAGACTAGGATTCTTGCTTGAGTTGCAAGTTAAAGAATTTCGTCACTTTTCTTTTATGGATTTTAAGAGGGGTTAAATCAAGTAAAAAACACATAAATTTGGTTTTAAAAGCTTCCCAACCCCTATAGGTTAGACCTAGGAAGGCTTTGACACTTGGTAAGAGGTGACAAGACTCATTTAAGGCCTCTTAAATGCCTTTGAAAGACAAATTTCCAAATTGAAGCTTAGGATGACAATTCACCCTTCCACACCACCCTAGAGCACTTAGAAGATTTGAGAAATAACAATAAACACACTTAGGAGGTTTGAGAAAATACAATAAACACACTCAAGATTTCTGGAAATACACTAGACACCACAACACCACATAGTAAGACATTAGTCTCTCCATATAGACTAATATCGACTTTACGGGGTTCACACAATTGGGTTACTAGTAGATCTCAAAATCCTTTGGTCATGGATAGCCTGCACACTTAATTCACATGATAATAGGCCAATATATAACAAAAGCAACATAAATTAAATTGCATACCCAAAATAAGCATGTATGAGTCATTTTGATACAGTTTTTTCATCTTTGAACCAATTAGAGTATCTCAACATCAAATGTGATAATTAAAACAATATCCATAAACACAATTAGACATTAAATACATCCATGATCATTATTCATACTCATAATTAAACATTAAATCTATACATGATATTCATAATCCATCTCATACTAAAATTAACATCAATTTGACCATTTCTATTTAAGTCCCATCTAATCATAGCAATTAACTAATCCTCTATTATATGAGCCATATAAGCAATAATAAAAGATACTACAAAAATCTAATCACCATCCATGTCTGAAATATCATAATAACATTTGTAAGGTCTCTAGCCAACAATAAATCAAAATGCTACTATTGTTTATGTAAATAAAAGATAGTGCATGGGAATGTATCCATATGTATAATTTCTATATCCTTCAATGCGGAATAAGAATTTGAATCTATCTCTAACAATAATAAAATCTAACCTTAACTTAATTATTCAATTGTATTATCTAGTGAATTCTTGAACAATTATTTATTATTAAATATCATTATACAACTAGATAACAAATTCATATAACTTACCTTGCTAACTTACTTTAAACATCCTCATTGTCGATTTGAGTTGTTCTAGTTTACCATTAACAATGTTAATAATTTATTCCGTTGAATTTCTTCATGATCTACAAGGGTCATGTTTCATTCCCACGTATTACCCTTTTCCACAAAACATAAAACACATTAGCAAATCACTTGAACTAAATGCATTTTAATATTTTGCCTATATCAATTTAAATATTTTTATTTCTTGATGCTTGTAAGAATCTAAATTTGCATACTTCTCATTATTTTCCATCTAATTGTTAAGAAACCTTTAATAATAACATTTACTCCCACCATCATTTAACTAAGTCAAGGAAAACTTAGAACATTAAGTATGTAGTTGAGCACACTCAAATTGATGTACTCTTATACTTTCAAAATTTGAATATATAACTCTCAATTTCACACACACACACTCCATAAAAATATTCTAAGGTAATGCAAATTAAAGATTTAATCATTTTTCCCATCAACATTTCCAATGCTATATTATATTTAAATAATATTGATCAAAATATTGAATAATTCACTAATCTAGCATAATTAGACTTCATAAAAAGGTCACAATGGTCATATATAGGGTTGGGCCTCACACTTAAATAAATCTCTTACGGTGTAAAAGCTTTTAATTATGTAAATATTTATATTTTTAAATAAATTCTTAATTCTATACTTTAACCTTAAAATTATATCACGCTTATTTAATTTAATTAAATCCCTTAGGGTGATAAAAAATTGTATATATATATATATATATATATATTAAACATTATTTCAAATGCATTATTTTATTAAATTCCTCTCCACAAATAATTTAAATTTAACATAAAATTTATTAATAAATGGATTATCAATCCATTTATTTAATTTAATTTAATTTAATTTAAAATAACAATTATTTTTTAAAAAATACAAATTTGCGTTTTATTCATATTTTCGTCATAATAAAACATTAATATAAATTATCAAATCGTTGCAACCCTTAGATTAATTTAATATTTTAATTATTTGAATTCTCTTAAAAATTGAATAATTTAATTTATTACTTTAATAATTCCACATTATAAAAATGAGCTATGAAGCCCAAAGCAATGCTTGAACGAAGATGGACAACGACCAAACAAAACATGATAAATGAATAATTAAAAATAAATGATATGAACAAATCGATACCAAACAAGATGGGGTACTGATGAACAACATCAACAAATAATGACGGGATGACGGACATGGGCGAGGATGCTTTCTTGTCAAATCCCTAAACCACATCATATCCATTGGGTATGTTGGGCACGCTCAGACCCAACAGTGCGAGTAGAGTCAGTGCCTGGTACCTGCAGTTCTGCATAAAACCAAGTGTCGAAACAACATATATATTCAATGCCAAACACATCATGAGAGAGAATTGCAGTGTGGCAGGGCACTCATAGATGAGTGATGCAACACCATCCCTCTCACCTGAACCTCAAACAATAACCATACTCTAAACAACATCATCGTTTAAACGATAAGTAACAATTGCATAAGCATAACATCAAACACATATGTCCACATATCAAAATAAGAGTGTCATAAACAACCAAGTCTAGTAAGCAGAACTATCAACCAACCAAACAACATGGTGAAACGGTCAACAACATAGTCTCAAGTATGCATCAAACATAAGCAATATCTAAACGAAATCAATCACACACAAAAAGTATCATAGGAGTACAACAACACTAGAGGCATTACAAGAAACACAATGAAATTAGAAGCCTACACTTTTAAAAAGGTTATCATCTTCATACAAGATCGAACATGTCAATCCAATAACAAAGCCAATTGATAGTACATCCAAGAGAGACATGAAAAAAAATCAAATAAGCAATAGCAATTCATCTATAATCTCAAACTAAAGGTTGTGAATGAGTTCAACATTAAAATAAGCTATTACTTGATCGAATTAAAAGATTATAAATCAAAATTCAAGAAAACTCTAATTACTTGCAAACTATTAAATCTCATGGACATCTTGCTAGAATAAATTAGGTAAATCCTTACTTTCCATGAGGTCTTAATATCATTTAAATAAAAACTTGTTCATGTGACCATAATATGAAGACATGTGCACACTCATGGAACTTAACGTTAGATCAATTAAAATAGAATCTCAAATGGATAACATTTAGGTTACAAGCTAATTAGAATAAGAGTTTTTCAGAGGTGGTTGCTTCTGAATCACTGGGTCTTGGGACACCCCCTTCGGTCATCTCAAATGGCGGGGTCGCTAGGGAAACCCCTATTGAGTCAAAGACTACCTTTTCAGGTGTATGTGCATCGGCTTCCCTTTCTGGTGGCTCTTCTGAAAATTCATTATCTATGCAAAGGATTCAAGATGAAACTCCAACTATTTTGGCTGCTGGCTTTCATCCTCTTGAAAGTAGTGAGCCGGTTTGGCATGGTAAAGCGACGCAAGTGGAAGAAGGTTGGATCATAGTTAAAGGAAAAAAAGATAATTCCTCTAAGCCCTCTTTCGACATGATTCTCCGGGTGGCTTTAGAATAGTGGTTTACACTTTATTAGAGGAAGGAAATTTTGCTTTTTTTTTTTCACCATATTGCATGGGTTCGGCTGAACCCAATGGTTCGACCGAACCATTTCTTTGGTTCGGCCAAACCATTGGGTTCGGCTGAACCCATGCTTCGACCGAACCAAAGAAAACCTAAAAAAAAAAACATATTTAAATAGGTTCAGTTGAACATGGGTTCGACCGAACCCCCTTAATATGACAAAAAGAAAAAATTCATTCATTTTAACCTGTCACTTTTACTTGTTGTTTTACTAGTCACTGTCCCTACTGTCCTTGGTGCGTGTGGTGACCCGAGGGCGTGACGGCGACCAAACGAAGGTGTTTCTTTCCAGCCAAAGCAAATTTGAGTTCGTCTGTTCAAAATTCATCATTCCAGTTTGCATATCGAGCACTATTGACAGGTTAAAATGAATTCAAATTGCATTTGTTTGAATTTTTTTAAAGCATTTTCAATAAAGTATTTTGCTTCCCCGTTTTGCATATATTTTTGTCTTGTTAAACACCTTTCAAGAGAAAAATGAATATCAAAACTATCAACTATCTGTTAGGGGATGAGAGGTCTATAATTCATGTAACGCCCCACCGTGCGAACCCCAAAGGAACTAATAACAACGGAACAATTTTTTTTTTAAAGAACATAAGATTGTAATTATGTATTTCAATATAACAATGTATTAAGTTACATGATTAATTCCATTGGGGTACACAGGGTGACATTACTATACTAACCCATAACAACGATAACAAGATAACAATAATTAAACAATTACATAAATCTATTCATTCCCATTTCATCATTTAAAATATCTATTAAACAATAACCATATTCATAACATATGTACATATGACAACGAAAGATACTATAAGGATATGAAGCATTTATAATACCACATATATAACACAACTTAACACAACTATTACAAATGATTGTTCCTGAATAAATACATGGCCTGAATAAACATTACATCCAAATGATAGAAAAATACAACTGTCTGAATATACATTCCAATAACCACATATACAATTTACAACAAGGTCATCCCAACACACGTGGGAGACAATACATCAACAATGAATTACATCCGAAGTATAACATACATTTGGTACATAAGAACACTAGATCATCAACATCCTCCAAAACCCTGCAATAAAAGATACATCTGCAATAGAAAGGGAACCCAACGGGGTGCGAAGCACGTTCCACCCAACCAGCCCCGTGCTGGGAGTAGACAAGGAAGGATCCCCGACCAAGCACGCCTAACAATAACAAAGACTAACTCCAAATAGACAACTTAACATCAAAGACCACAAAAACACTAGACAAAGGCAAATCCAAAAGGCACAACAACAAACCACTTCCAAACATAACAAGTCATAATCACAACATCAATGAAACTCAAGACATAAAAACAAAGATTACTTCCAACAATAACCAAAGACAATCAATAAATCACTTAACCACTACAGAAACAATATCACTTAACACGAGGTTACAATGCTTCCAGAGAACAGTGATCATATACATCGCATAATAATTGATTGACTGTTGACATAGGAAGAGTGTCATGCATAAATTGCCATGAGTTACCCTGGCTCAACCTTCCTAGGCTACCAGACCCCCATCCTGGGTTACCCTGGCTTGCCTCTACCGACCGCTGGACCCTCACACAAAACTATGCGTCCCATCTCATCTCGAGCCTTATCATTCACTTGCTTCACGAGAGAGACATTCTTTATCTTTATTAGTGTGAAAGCTCCCCATTAATTCTTTTAGATTATCACTTAGTTAAACTCTAGGTGAGTTACCCTGGCGCCCCTTTGTGTGCCGGACCCCCACAAAGAGCCACTCTCCTATCGACAACACACAAGGTACAATACCACAATAGGTAACTAGACAACATAACCTCTCCAATCAAAGGAGGAAACAAAACAAGGAAACTCACTCCGAATACTGGAGGAAACCAAATACGAAAACACACTCCTTCCAAAGGAGGTACAAATCTCATTACCCTCTCCTAATTCCCAGGAGGCACAAATTCTCGTTCGTGGAAACCGGGTATAACATAATAGTACAACTCTACACCATTCCCAAGGTGATTCACAAATTGAACCTCTACACAAAACATCCCACTCTAGAGAACTTCCCTGGAAGACTTACATAGACCCTTAACCCCATCTGCCCAACATGGAGAATGAAAGAAATATGATAGAAAAGCATTCCAGGCAACTCAATATCTAACGTTAGGGTTTCCTAAACCCAGTCAAACACAGTTTCCAATCTTGCATTAACTCAATAAAAAACACCAAATTCATTTCCCAACATTGAAGTATTTACAACCCAATCATTTACTCTAAATTCCACAATTAACTTCCCTAACCAAAGCGTTCCAATAAATAAAGTCATCAACTCGAAAGAAATCCAATTTAATTCAGCTCACCTAATATATTCCTAATTTGCACAACTATATTAAACATTGCAATTTCTCCTATTCTTATCATATTAAAATCATATTTACAACAAAATAACTCTATTACACAAATATTCATATATATAAAAATAATCATTTAGTAGAGTTAACATAATCATATTACAAAAATTATTTTATAAAACAAATTCAAATTAAATCACATTCGAATATTATAATTTTTTTTGAATTAAAACACAATATATATATATATATATATTAAATAATATATAATAAATATATATTAAATAATATATAATATATATTTATATATTTATATTAACTAAATATTAATAAAAAAAAAACAATTTATAAAATTTATCTAATAAATCAAATTCAAATCTAATCATATTCGAATTAATAAAAATAAATAAATTGAAACTTAATAACCTAATAAGCAGGTTACACAGTGGAGGTGCTGCGTACCTCCCAAGGGAGGCCGCAGCCCCTACCACCGGCTGTGGTACCACCACAGGCTGTGGTACTGCGTACCACAGTCTATGGTGGCCGCGGCCCCCACAGGCTGTGGTACCACGTACCACAGACTGTGGCGATAGCACCACAGTGGGGCCGTGGGTGGTACGGCCTCGGCCGACCCCCACCCCCAATATTTTTTATTTTATATATATATATATATTTTTATAATTTAATTTAATATTTATAATTTCATTGAATTTTAATTTAATTTTATTTTTAAATTTCGTTTCCAATACAGTTTGAAATCCAAATCAATAATTTTCTTAAACATAAATATATTATATAAAAATTATTTTCGAAAGTCTGATCAGTAAATTTGCTAACTTATATATATATATATATAACTACAAATTAAAATCAAAAGAGATAATCAATAAGTTTTAGATCATACACCAATAGATTTGGGTCTGCCAATAATAGGATGATATTAATATGGATGATTTTCGTTTTCATACAATATTTTCTCAATTAAATTGTATTAACTAACTACAGAAGATTTAACTTTAGTTTTTTTTCAACAGAAGATTTCAACGATTTAACTCAACACCATAAAACCCTAATTTCGAATAAATATATCAATTTAATAGTGAAAGACATGATTTCCTTTCCCAACAAACAATTTCTAACTACATAATCCTCTTTCACAAAAATAGAATAATTTAATTTTCAAACGAAAAGCACTTCAACGAAAGTTTGATTTCAAAACAATAAACTAAAAGAAGTAATAATTTAGAAGAACCTGAAATCCTTTGTCTGAAGAAGAATCCCTTCTGTAGCCTCCTCTCGATCTCCTCCTGCAACTTTCTTTTCGAATCTATCTATCTTCAAAACAATTATTTTCTCCAGAAGTTTTCAACCAAATTCTTTTCTTTTCTTTTCTTTCTTTCCAAATCCCCAAAACAAAGAGAAAACTTGTGTGTGAATAATTCTCTTATAAAAATAATAAATCAAAATAAAGATTCCAAAAAGCTCTTCCGCTTTCTTTTTCCAAAAAGCCTCTTTTCTTATTGGTCCTTTTCCAGCTTTTAAAAGCTCACACTTACCTAAAATTTTTAATTAAAAATTAATTATTTACACAAGATATTTTCCACACAAGATTTTCTAATTTAATAATAATAAAAAGATAATATTTAATTATCTTCAACAATATTCATTTAATTATAATTATTTGCACTTTTAATTAATTAAATCACTTTTTAATTTATAATATATTTAAATTTAACCATTTACTAACTCACAATTAAATCAAAACAACAAAACAACTTTAATTAATTATCTTATCAAATAAGATTAATTAATTAAACACTAACCATAAATTAAATAAATACTCAACAGTCAAACTACATAAAGACAAGCACAAAACTTCAGTCATAACACAACGACTCACAACAGATGATGGACTTGGGACGGGGACACTTCCAAACCTACTCCCTTTTTCAACATTTTACCCATTGGGTTAATTTATTGCTCGCCCTATCTTGCCGAAGCAGGTGGAAACGAGACTTATTCCTGCAATCCTGCATCCAAATAAACGTCAAGTAGCACATGTATATATATAATCAAACATCCTATCGTGAGAAGGAATTGCAGTGTAGCAGGGCACTTGTGAACGAGCGATGCTACATTGTCCTTTCACCTACTCTATTCTAACAATCATGATATCAATGACGAACTAACATTTCTAACCAAATTGATCATAAGATAACATGATACTTAACTACTGCATCATAACTAATCATTAAACCATTGCATTATAAAATAATACTGAATTCAAATAGCATGATCACCATAGAATCATCACATCGACATATAAAACATTAACGAACAACTATTCGAATAAACAATAATCCAATCAACACACAAAGTATCATAAATCATACTAATAATGTCATATCAAATGATCATGTCCACTAAAGGAATAACAACATCATCAAACTTCAAACCAACCAAATCAAACAATAATAGTATCATCATAGTATCAACGTATCAAGTTAAAGAAAATAAATTAATAAGTCTAAATAGTATGAGGGGTATTACAATTCAAAACTACACCCATTGAACTTGCATTTATATTTGGCATGTATTTTAACTTGTTCAATTTTTTTAAATCAATCCAAGGGTTTGAGTAAGGAAAAATGAGTTTCCTCCCAAAGTTGGTGCAAAAAAACATTATAATGGCTCTCAACATAGTCTAAAAAATGGAGATAAATAAATTCCTAAAGACTAGAAGTGTAGGGGTCAAGGTCACAAAATAATTTTAAAACTACAAATTTAGGGTCAAACTTGTAGATGAAAATGTAAATTTCATACATGTAGGAGTGAACCATGAAAGTCATAGCTTGGTTTGTTAAGGTGTCATAATATTAAATCTTATAAAAAATCAAGAATCATATCATTGATTATGTACATTACAATAAAATATCAATAAACACACCCTTACATGGTTCATGATCCACACAAAACCAAAGGACCATTATAATTATTTGGTAATATCTCACAATGTGAAAAAGGTGTCAAAAAAATTAGCATACCTAAACTGTAAATTGACTTGTCATAAAGTGGGTGGGTAGCTTAGTGGTGGGGATTTGCATCCTAACTAGTTCATGGAAATTTCAACATGGTATTAGAGCCAAGCTAGGTGCATTTGACACCTATGTTGTGGCTCAAGGGAGTGTGTTGGAGAAATGATACACACCTAAGCCATAAAAGGACTCATCACAATGTGAGCCATTAGCTCAATAGTAGAGCATCCTAACACCAAATGGGAGGTCCTAAGTTTGAATACTGGTTAGTCCATAGAAATTTCTATAAAAGTCAATCACTAGTACATAAGAAGAAGAATAAGTACCCTTATAATTTTTATTAATACCAACAAATCATTCCTCACATGTAGGTGAATCAATGATTTCAAGCTCGTCAACATGTATATGTACCTCAATCTCATGACCCTCATATAAAACCATTTTATTAGATTTATTTAGTGTAAAATATTTAAATTTTCATTAGGAGGAACAATTGAAGGATTGACCCCAATATTAACCCTCAACCTAATTTTTTTTATCAATCAAATCCTTAATCAATTATTCCTTAATCCCATAAAATGTTGAGTATAATTACAATTAACTCTACAATTTAATAACAAAATTCTTTCTCATTATATCTTTTGGGAATAACTTTAGATTTATCTAATGGCCTAATAGGAGGAAGTGTAATCATGCAAGCACTAAGTAAATTTTGAAGCACATTTTACAAAGGAAAAAGTTGGAGGCTTTAGAGTCATAATTATATTAGAAACATTTATAATGTATAGTTTGTACAATGGTCATTTCCATTATTTTTTACTATCCTTTTGGAAATAATTTTTCTTTTCAAATTTACAAGGGTAGGATGATGTAGATGAAGCATTAGAAGATCCATAATTAAGTGTGGTAGCCTCTAACAACTTTAGTTCTTAACATTCATCTCACTTGCACATGAAAATGTTAAGAATGTATATACTTTGTAGATCCTTGTTTACAGTCAAAAAATCTAAAATAATAAACTTCAATCCAACATTCCCAATATTTGCATTGACCAATTTCAATATTAAAAAATAGACCCAAATGGAAGATAATACTATTAAATTTCATGGGAAGAACTTAGCCAATAACTTATCATCATACACAAAATCCAAATATGTAGCACTAAAGAACCTTGAATGTGTCATGGGATATCCTTTAACATTGTGCATCTCAAATCTAGGATCCAAAAATCCAACAAAAAATGGATATGTAAAATTTTCAATAGAAATTGAATTGTGTTTGATTTTTATATGTATGTCTTTTTTTGTTTCCATTAGGTAAGGAATCAACATTACTTTTCATCTCAACAAGCCTTTAAACATTAATGTCAAGGGTAGATAGAGGCACACTAGGATTAAGGACATGAATGAAAGTGGCAAGATGAGAAATGGAAGTGGTGTATAAATTTGTCATGACATAATAAATGAGTGTGGAGTGACAAAGACTTGCGTAGGAATATCACAGTGAGGGGAACATGGGAAGTGTAAACAAAACTAATGAGAACTAATGTGGAGAAAGAGAACTATGTGCATCATAATAAGTAAGCATGAGATGAGATCTAGGAAAAAGGAGAGGATAAATTTGGGGAGATTTGGTGGAAGGAGAAATAAATTGCATAAGATAGATAGGAGTAAAACAATAAGGAGGAATACATGAAGAAGAAGCTTGGGATGGAGGGAAAATGGCACATCACTCAAAGGGATTGTTGAGCTTATCCTTTTACCTATTTAACTTTAAGTACTTTCTTTCCACATGGCTTATTAATCAACATAGTATATGAAGGAGATCAATCATTGTACTAGGATTAATATTACTAGCCAAATTTGCAAGATCCAAAGAAAGGTTGTGTGCATCAAAGCTATATCTTGATTACCATTTTCTCAACAAGGGCCTCATGGTCAAATGATTCTTCTCCATTATGATAAATTTAGTATCATGCATATTCCCAATCATACCAATTTTAGCTTGATTCACAACCATGGTGGGATTGAACTATGACTTCTTATAGTTAGGAAAAGAGGATGATTTTGGTATTAGAAGGAAATAAGGATCGAACAATGTTTAGATTTGATTAAGAAATTAGACAATGAGAAAGCACTTAAATCTAAAAACTAAATAAGATTCAAGAAAACCTTTAAACTACTTGGGTATCAAAGAATGATTTACATAATAAAAAGTTGAAAATCTACAAGTAGAAATACCAAGTTACAAAAACAAGAATAATCGTTATGGTAATAGAAAGAGAAAATGCTTCCTCTTAAAAAACATGTTTATTAAGAGTTCTAATTTACATAGTGTTGAGGAGCACATAATATAATAAACATGATTCAAGTACCAAAACATTAAGTATGATGATTGGGATGAGAGGATCAACTTGGGGAGGATTATTATAACATCATTAGTTGGAACTTTTTAATTTTATCTCTTTGTGTTCCGTGTTGTTTTTAATGTTCTTAATTAGAGTGCGGATGATGTTAATATACATTTAATGATGCATTTTGAAATTTATTTAGTAAAGGTCTCATTTTGTACATCTTTAGTAATTGTATAAAAATTTGGAATATTTTGGTTAATACATCTTATTGGAAAACCATTCATTGAATTTTTTTGAAGCCCACAACCGAATGGTTTGTGATGACCTCTTGCCTTCAAGAATTTCTATTATGCTCATCAATTTCAAACCATTTTGGGGTTCTTGAATGTTTTTAAATTTTAACAAACTCATTACAAAAAAATGGATTTTGAATTTCTTTTTCTTTTTCACATTTAAGTTCACTCTTCTTATGTAATTTGGAGACACATTGAGTTTCATTGGTTCATGTGAGATATTTATAACAAGTATGCAATGAAGTCAAACTTTATTAGATTTGATTCAAGTAATATGACATATTTATTTTGCTTTCCAATCTATAATTTTTTTATGTTCTCAAGGCTATATAATTGAAGTTCATTTATGTTAACAACTATTAGATTAAATATTTTTATCCCCAATTATTTTCAAATGATTTTATACTTTAATCTTTGTATTTTTATTCTTTCTTTCATCGTTTCATTTAAAATTTGAACCATTTAAGGATGCTATGTTATAGATTATAGTTGTCTTCCAATTATTTTTAAATCAAGTTAATAGTATGAAAATTTTATTGATGAATAGATTCAAATTATTACAAGTTCTATTTTAGATTTGTATTCTTTTTATCTAGATATATTATTTACCAAAGTCTCATTGTTTTTTTAGGTGTACTGTATATATAACATGGAAAATGTAGATCATGTTCCACCTGTGTCATATTCTTTGTTTGCAAATACTAGTAATGAGATAAAAAAATTGAGAGATTCATTAGCACATGGTGCAAACCCGGGGATATATAGTGAACCATGCATGTTAATATTGCATAGTCTAGAAAACTAAAAGATGAACTTGAGAGGACTAGCATATTCCCCTGCATGAGTGACCGCTATTCTTTCCTCGCATGTGAAGAAGTACATGGTGACATTCCCTTAAACAAATACAAGATAGTGTCACCAAAGAAATGATAAAAGCCACTTGTTTTCCATTTTATCAAAATGTGCATAAGGTTAGGGGATACCAGGTCACTAGATGTGTTGATCATGCTATGGCCTCATTGATCTACCCACGATTTCTAGCAGCACATGGTCTATACCCAAACAATGACCAGATTCCATTGTATTTTGTTTAGCAGTTGTATGCTGAGGTCCATTTGGGCCTCAAAGTTAACTACCTGGACATTCCACCATATGTTGGTCAGGGGCATGGTAGGATTGTTGATAGGCCCACCTATCATCGAGTAGATAGACCACCCCCAATGTTTAGGGTATTGGTTGGTGACAGGTCTCTTGCTCTCACCCCAGCTCTAGCCCCCATAGCAAATGAGGTTGTTGTTACTTCCCAAAAGGAAGCAATTGACACTGTAGGTGACATTGCGGCTGCCACCACTAGGATATCTGATGATCGTGTAGGTCAGTATTTGATATCTAGACATTCCCGATCCACACCATTTTCAGCACAGTGGACCACCATGGATCCTTTTACAGTGGCCGACATCCTTACTCCTACACAGCTTGATGCACTTATAGGAGATATGTCACACATGACTCTACATTATTTGGCTGAGGACCTATTGGAGGCATATGCCCACATTGCACGCATAAATGGGACTGTGATAGAGCATGTTAGAGATCATTTATATATAGAGGTTTGTTCGGGCCTGTGATCCCATCACTCTCACCAGCACTAGTGCAGATAGAATCCACCTACGCTCATATACTGGTGAGCCGCAATGCACTATGGTTTTACTGATATGTTGATTGGTTCTGGTTCATCATCCCCGGTGCCATCTCACCTTCATAGTCCTCTACATTCATCATTTTTGGCACGACATGGGATAGATCAGATGGATGCAGATATTGATTCATCGCTTGATCGTTTGGTCCATATGGTGGAGGTGAATGTTTCAGAGGACTTAGATCATCCGATATCAGATGATGTGCATGTATGTGTGCATGTGCATGTTTCAATTCTTTTTTCATTATTTATTAATTTTCTTTTTAACTAGATATTCATGTAAGTTGATATATATGTGTATATATATTGCTACAGGTGGACATACCTCATATCACTCCTAGCCTTGGTCCAAATCATGTGCATGATTGATGTGACTCTGTGGATGAATCTGCTATCAGTGGATATGTGAGTTTTCATAAAATATATATTTATGTATGCATAGATAAATACAAGTTCTAGATTGATATTTAAAAATACAAGTTCATTTAAAAATAACTTTCATAAAATTTATTTAATAAAAATTATATGTATTTAACACATCTTGTACACAATTTTATTTGCAGGGCTCAGCACATCCATCAGAGTAGGACCGTTCTCATTCAGATGGCCATTCGCCTAGGAGTAGACATTCTTATTACGCCAGCATTCTAGATTTATTCTATCACATGTGTATTTGATTATATGATGATCTTTAAAACAGTATTTGATATTTGATGATCTCTCTAACTTACACTTGCTATATGATATACATACATTTGCTTATTTTTTTGATCTTTAGTATTTGACATTTGATGATCTTTAATTTGCATTTTGCTTATATGATATGTACATATATTTTCTTATATGATATATACATGCATTTGCCTCTTTGCTTATAATATGTGTTATGTTTATATGTATTGAATCCCTTTACATGTATGTACATGTGTTTGCTTATGGTTTAAACATGTTTACACATAATATATGTATGCATTTGTTTTAAATATTCAATATACATACATGTTTTCTTATTTTATGATCTCTTACAACTTACATTTCCTTATATTCAATATACATTTGATCGCTAGTAGAATTTTAGGGAATTCAATGCCACTTTATAATTAAGTTCATTCATGTTGATCACAATAAATATTTTTTTAAAAATGACTGAAGCAACATGAACCATTGAGTTGAGAACAAGATATAATATTTGACAAGTAAACCCTTGAAATTCAATTCAAATATAATTTTAAGAAAAATTCAATTCAAAATTATACCTAGAAAGCTATTATAATGCTTTTTACAAGTAACTTGAAATTCAATTCAAATATTTAATTAAGAAAATTTAATCCAAATTATACCTCTATTATACATTTTCGACAACTAACTTGGAAATTAAATTCAAATATAATAATGAAAAATTCAATTCAAATTATAATTTAATATTTATACATTTTTTGACACTTTACCAAATTCTAAAATTACTAGATATGTTGTGCATACCTATGAATTAAATAACAACAAACTCCACAATGAAATAACTTGTTTGTTTACTACTTGATTCATTTAAAATAGGATCTAGTTATTCCATGTACACTTGAATAATTTTGATTCACTTGGAGCGCAGATTTTAGAGAAGTTTTTGCACATTTATCAAGGAGGCAAATATTGGAGCTCGACAACTTTTCATTTTTATCAATCAAGAAAAAATTTGGAGGATAATTTAACTAAGTTGGTAGAGGACTTGTTTAGAGTCATCTTTAAGTTGAAGAAGAAAATGGGACAAAAAGAAAAAGAAAAAATGTGTCTCAACGAAAATTGTCAAAAGAAGAACATAAGAGGCGTGAACAAAACTTGGAAAATTATCATAGAAAGAAACAAGGTACATGCTTGTTTCTTCTCTCTCTCACTCAAGTGTGTGTTTAGGACTTTTACTTTGAAGGTTTCTAACCATCATTGCACTTGAATGACTATAAATACTTTTAAATATCCTCAAGTCATCTTGGGCATGCAAGTTGTAATGTTTATATGATCCTTGACTCCAATTCCTTAAGCTAATTCTTTTTTATTTCAATATTCATGTTTTGTGTTTTTGATATTTTATTTTCATCACTTCAATGTTCTCAAATTATTTTTATGTTTTATGCTTTAGGGATTCCTCAAGCTAGAGTCAAGCCAAATCTAGATATTGGATCAAACGAATCCGTTGAAGAACACATAGACCTTGAAGTTAGGGAGGAGACCCAAGTTCAAACAATGCTTGT
>VDFB02000002.1:160585453-160929931 GCA_007258455.2 Sequoia sempervirens | reverse complement strand
CATGCCATACTTTTGGGTCATCCCAGTAAAAAAAAATAGTAAGTATATATATAAATATATATAAATATATCATAAAAAAAGAAATCATTTAATCACAGATTTCACTGCTCGCACAGAGGACTGTACACAGCAGTCCATGGACTGTTGTGGGCAGTCCCCACTTGCAAAGAGGGGACAGGGGGAGGGTATGGCTAGCGCCGTCCCTTCCCCTCAACGAAAGCAAATTTCCTTTTTATATATATATTTTTTGTTTATTAAAAAATATGACCCCCATCCAGCCGACGCACAGGTTCGGCCCCAATACAAAAAAATTTCATTTCAAAAATAAATTTGAATATTTATATATATATGTATATATATATATATACATCATTGTATATATATATATATATATATATATAAATATTTAATTAGGAACAAAATACCATAAAATTGAAAACACATTTATTTCAGATGAAAAATATTTAAATTCATTTATCTCAAGGGGGATGATTTCTCAAAAATAAAATTATAAACACATTGGTCATTTTAAGAGACCTAATTAAATTTCTTTCATTTGTTTGCTACCCTAAAGATTTCTAAAACCCCATAAGATTTCTTTTCTTTTACAGAATAACACATTTATTTTTACTGATTCAGAGAAATTAAAGAAATAGAATGGAACCTAAAGTCCTATGCTTGATGAGTTGACGAAGCCTTTCTTGAATTCCAAACAACCTTTTTCGAAGAGCTCCACTTTCTTTCTTCAGAAATTATCCACCAGTTTCCTTGATAAATTCTCTAATCTAAAATTTTAAACCAGAAAAGCCTCTCTTCCAGAACAATGAAAAATAGATAAATTCTATAGAGAAAACGAGAAAGGATCCAATTTCCAGAACTCAATATTTTCTTTGAAGCTTTTGTCAATCTTCCCGTGAATGAAAATCTCTCAATTTTTCTATTAAATAAAAAGATGTCTTCTTCTTTTTCGAAAACTCCATAAATCAAAATTAAAAGAAGTTTTCTATTTCATTACCAGCTTTTCAGGCAAAAACTCAACATTCATTGGTCCTTTTCTTCTTTTCTTGATTTTTTTTCTATTTAACAACACTTTTTGTTTTAATTTTGATTTTGCAAACTATACTTGCAATTTCACACAATTTTAACTTATTTAATTATTTTATTGCATTAATTATCCTCAACATGCTATTTTTAATTAATTTATCTAAACACCAATTTTAAATAATTTAATTTACACTTTTCAATAATTTACATGGCTTTATAATATAAGACTTTTATATTTTAATGTGAACTATTCCAATACTATTATTAACATTAATTAAAATTATTTAATTATTTAAATGACATCATACTACACACCAACGTAAAATAAATATCAAAAGTACACTCACACAAAACCACTATTATAAAATGCAAAAATGACAAAGGTAAAAAACACACAATACCACTAAACATAAGACGGGTTGACAAACTTGGGACAGGGTGACCTCCTCGTCATCTCTATTTCAACATCATGTCTATTGGGTTAATTGATGCTCGCCCTGTCCTACCGAAGCAGGGGGAATCGAGACTCTGTTCCTGCAATTCCTGCATACAAGCAAGGTTGTGTACAACATGTATATATATAATAAAAAACATCATATCATGAGAAGGAATTGTAGCGTAGCAGGGCACTCACAAAGGAGTGGTGCTACACTATCCCCTCACCAAAACTATACTAACAATTACAACATTAAATATAAAGTAACATTGCTAAACTAAATTGATCACATCATATCATCATAAAATGATTACTAATCCACTGCATCACAATACACTACTGAAATCAAATTAAACATCACCCAACCAAATGTAACCATAATGTCATATCATAATATCCATGTCATCAAATAAAGTAGCATAATCATCAAGTAGTCTAAACTATCCAATCCACCGATCCAACCAATAAACAGTAACTATCAAAGTCTCAAAGTATCAAGCCAAAACCATAGAAAAATAACAAGTCCAAACAACAACATGAGGGGTATTACACCTTGTGTGTACACATGCACATACCTAAGAGTATAATCACACTTACAATAAAATATCTAGGCTATTAAAATAAATAATCAACCTAACATGAGCTAGAATTGGATGTAGTACAAGTGGAATTAAATCCCTAGGATGATTGATTCAAAAGCTATCAACCAATGATCAAGAACAAGAAGCGTGTAATGGGCCTATGATGATGTGTACCAATGTAATGTTTTGATGATACTGGTATGATGTTTTGTATGTTCTTTGATTATCCCTTTACCTCTAGATTCTTAGGATGCCCTTAGTGGTTTCCAACATCTAACTAAAACAAATGAATACATAGCACACCAATTGACACAAACATGCACTAGATTGGCTCTGAATGACTAGTGAAGAGGTCAACAAGGTGTAAATTTTGAATTCAAAAGTTTTAGGTTTAGATCTGCACCTATAGATAGATAGATCTTAATGATTTGAGTCAAGTCTATGCCTATAGATCTTATCTAGGGTGATGAATGATGAATCTAGGGATCAAGACCAATATCTAGCGATGATTGATTATGAGATTTTTATTTTTATTTTTTAGCTTCTTTCAATGTTTGATTTGTTGTGATTGTTTGCTTCATTTGGATCCATCATTTTTTTTGGTCTTTTGATTTATGTGGATGCTTTACTTTATTTTGATTAAGAAACTCTCCCTACTCCCCAACACATGATAATGCATCTAGATTGATTTCAAAGCCTTCTCGATGATCCCTAACTATATATTATCTCAAAGTTCTGTGATAGCTATCATTTTGAAATAAATCCAATAACATTTGATCTTATTGGCCCTAATCAATAATTTTGGGCTATTGGAGAACAAGGTTGATGGTAAGAATAGTGGTATCATTAAAGAGGTTGGTGGAAGCAAGATCTTGTAAACGATCAATACTAAACACATACCACTGAATAAATCTAAATTGCAAGGGGTGAGAGTGGGCAAGGTGGCTCTAGTTCTACACTAGAAGGTGAAAAGACACCTGGCCTATGTGGGTGTCATAGCCCCATCTGGTTTCATACTTCATAAGCCTTTGATGTTCACCCTTGGTACTTTTGCTTTGTTCCTTTTATCTTATGGATCATTTTCATCATTTCCATAGTTTTTTTGTGTCATTCTTTTGTCCAAGCTTGGACTTAGGGCTAGATTTTTTTTAGATTGTGGTTCGGTCTCTTGGTTCGATGTCTAAAGTCACCTAAAGTTCTCTGTAATCTCACACTAGTGTGTTGAATGCACCTGTGTGGGTGTTTATGGAAGATTGTATTTCTTCAGAAGGGGAGCAAGGGGTTCGATAGATTGAAGCAATTTTTTTTTAAGGACATCCTACAAGAGAAGGAATTGTAGAGGCCATAAAAAATGTAGAATTTAACCTAGGACTCAGAGGAGACAGTGTAAACACCACCATAGAATGCAAAGGAGGTGACGAATAATCTGAAGAAAGAGATACATATCCCCTCTTTTTGTGGGTTCTTAGGGTTAATCCCAACAAAGAAATGGTAAGGGCATTTAGAAAAGAGGAAAATAGATTAAGAAATACTATTTTTTTAGCTTGTGTGGATAATAACAACCTCCTGACAAGAAGTTTTTCTGTAAACGGCTTTTGAATGTTTAGTGTAAAAAACTTGGGATTACTTCTCATTCTGTAGAATGATTTAGAAGGATTTGTTTGTGATTTAAAAAAATAATAATAACATGCAAAAAAGGGTCTTAGAGAAGTATTTTTGGAATATTGGAAAAATGTTGTTTAAGGTCATTGCTTGGTCTCCTGAGGCCTTGTAGGAGGAAATAATGTTTTTCTTTGTTCTGAGGTGGTTGAATGTAAAAAATTTCTCACCTTAGATGTGGTATTTTCTATCCCATCTATTAAAACCATTAGTTAAGGTTCTCCAAATTGAAGAAACAAGGTCGGCCCGTCCACATATGAATGTTAGGTTCTAATTGCTTTCAGTATGGGAATTCAAATCCTAGATGTCCTCAAATTTTTAATTGAAGGGAAAGCCTTCCAATGTGAACTAGAAGCCCTTGGTGGGCTAAATACATGTTTTCTTTGTAAATTTGATGGCATCAGAAAAAGGATTTCCCAAAAATACTAAAAAATCCAAAGAACTTTTACCCTAGAGCATCCTTTAATAATGGAAAGCCAAATGGCGAAGCAGAGACACCATGCCTTGATTTAAATGGAAATGAGGAAGACCCTAACAAAAATACCCCAAATAAGGAAAATGGAAACATGGTAGAGGAAATTTTAGAGGGAGGAGAATATGTAAACCCTTCTAGTCTAGGGGAAAACCCTAACCCACTGGAAAGCAATGGGGGTATTTCAAACCTTGAAAATTTAAGAGTGGAGGAGGGAGGTAATGACCCTTAAACTAACCCCAAACCTTCCCAAAAAATGGGGGGAAAATATGTAGAAAAGGATATAAGATATACACCTAAGGAAAATGGATCAGTTCCAAAAAAGAATGATCAAGAATTGGTCCTCGATAAATTGAAAGAGTAGATAAGTAATAAAAGAAAAGAGTTGGAAAAAATACTCCCAAACTCTCCACATACTATAGAATCTCTTGACCCAAATGGCTTATCCCTAAATGAGTAAGTAAAAGAAAACAAAAATATGAAATATCTTAACCTGCTCTTCCAGGAAGAGAGGGTTAATCAAGATCTCGAAATTGATCTTTCTCTAAAGGAGGATGTGGCAAAAAAGAGAAAAGGTGAGGACGTCTAATAATGGCCAAAGATAGGTTGAAAAAGGAAAGGGAGATGCCTTTCCCACATGATTTGATAAGCTCTACAAGTCCCAATCAAATACAAAATTTTAAAAACTAAAGCTAAATGATTCTAAATTGTATAAGTTGGAATGTGAGAGGACTTGAATCCTCATATAGAAAGTATGTTCTAAGGGCACTATGTAATGAGAAAAAGAACTTAGATTGTCTAATGATACAAGAAGTCAAAGCAATTGGCTTTCACCTTGAGAATAATTTGAATTTCTTTTGGAAAGATTCTTGTCTTCTATTCAATGCATGAAAAAGGAAAAGGTGGGAATGCAATCTTGTTAAATTGGAAATGGACAAGTTATATAAAAAACTATGGTTGAACTCCATGTAATAGATTTCTCTGTGTAATCATAGAAAAAAAAATGGCATATGTTCTATCTATGCCCCTAATGAGTATAAAAAAAGAATAGAAGTGAGGAAGTGGATGTCTTCAGAGTTTCCCAGACCACCTTGGATAATAGGAGGGGATTTTAATATGAATAAAAGAAGTGAAGAAAAAAAAGGAGGGATACCATGGTTTTGGAAAGGTAATGATCAATATTATTAGAATAGGATGAAAAGAACTCTAAATCTCTTTGATCCCCTTGAAGGAAAAGAAAAGATAGCAAAAGTATATGGTTCGCTTGGTGCAATAATCAGATGGGAAAGAATAGAATATATGGTAGGTTAGGTAGATTCTATGCTAATGAGGAAACATTTTTTTTTAACAAGATAAGAAGCACAATTGTGTCGGAGTGGAACCAAAATCCATGTTCAACCATTGTCCTATTGAAGAAAAAATAATGATAAAGAATAATATAAGCAAAAGTATAGATGGAAAATATTGCATTTTCAAGTTGAATATTGAGTTACTAAAGGATGAAGATTGTGTGGATGGAATTCTTACCCTCATATTCATCACTAAAAAAATTCTTCCTAACAAGTCTACTAAAGAATATTGGAATAGGTTAATGCTAAATACAAAAATCCCCTTTCAAACAATTACTAAGAAGACTACAATGGAAGGTAGGAGGTTGGAAAGTGATCTTCAAGATGAGTTGACTATTGTTGAAGAAGAATTACAAGTTGATTGTTCAAACGTTAATAAGATATTTCAAGTTAATGGTATCAAGCACAAGTTTAAGATGTTTCCAAGTTAAAAAGAAATAGTGTGCTAGGATAAGGGCTCTAGTCAACTAGGTAAAAGATGGGGATAGGGGTTCAAAATACTTCTTTAATATTTTAAGGAGGAAGGCGATTGTTGAAAGCATTGGACCTATTGAGAATAATGGTGTTTGGTTACATGAGACAAAGGAAATCTTAGAAGTATTCTAAAATTTCTATCAAAAATTGTTTACTATAGAAGATAATCAATGGAATGTAGACAAGCCCAAGATTTATGCAGGAGGATATTTCCAAAGAAGATCACAAAAGAAATGGCTACCATGCTTGAGAAAGATATATCTAAGGATGAAATTAAAAATACGATCCTATCCTTCCAAAAAGGAAAATCCCCTGGTATTGATGGTCTGCCAACATAATTCTACAAGGCCAACATAGGGTGGATTGAGGAATATTTTCTTGAATTTTATAATGAAGCCATAGCTTATGGTTCCTTGGGTGAGGACATTAATAGGGGATTAATAAGGCTTATTCCTAAAGGGGGTGATAAAGGGAACATAAAAAATTGGAGGCCAATTACCTTGTCAAATATGTCTTACAAAATCTTGGCTAAGCTTTTGGCTAGAAGATTGACTGATATCCTTCAATTCTAAATGATACTCAAACTAGGTTTATAAAGAATAGATATATCCTTGAAATTTTGATCACTAGTTGGGAAGCAATGGACTGGACTAGGAGAAGTGATCAAAAAATTGGAATGTTGTTACTAGACTTTGAGAGAGCATATGATAGGATTGAATGGTCTTTTGTTTTGGTAATGCTAGAAGCTTTTGGATTTCCTAAGAAATTCTGCAATATGGAGAAATCATATTTAAAGATGCAAATGCTCAGGTGGTGGTCAATGGAATTGTTTTAGAGCCATGTCCACTGGGGAGGTCCATTAGGCAAGGGTGCCCTTTAGCCTCTGCATTATTTGTTATTGCATTTGAAGCCATGCATTATATATTGAGATCCAATTTCTTGGCTCCCAAGTGCAAGGTATTACCTTACATGACAATTCAATGCTTCTTACTATACAATTTGTGAATGACAGTGCTTTATTCCCAATGTTGGAAGAGGAAAATTTTGCAAACCTAGTGGATAAAATGAATATTTTTTGCAAGGCCTCATGTGCAAAATTTTTAGAATCTAAGTCCACAATTTTGGGTTGGACCAATTTCCCTCTTGAATGGTTAGCCAAATTTAAGTGGAAATGGGAAGGACCAAATAAAATCGTGAGATATTTGGGTATCCCCTTCTTTGTCAACCCCTCCTTGAAAAACATGTGGAATTGAATTTTTGAAAAGATTGAAAAAAGCTTAAAATTTGGAATAACTATTTCCTTTCCCTAGCTGTGAGGACTCAAGTCTGTCAAAAGATCATCTCTTCATACTCGGTTTACTATGCCTCTATGTGGTTTTTTGCAAGGTATCAAGTTAGTATGGTCCAAAACCTCATCAATAATTCCCTTTGGTTAGATGGAAAAGGAAAAAAAAAAATGTAAAGTGGGAGTGGTGTTGTTTGGAGAAAGGAAATGGAGGACTAGGTCTAAAATACCTGAGATGGCAGGGTATTGCACTCACATCTAAATGGGTCCTAAAATCCTTGGAAGGTCGTGAGCCATGGAAATTTTTGATTAGAAGGAATATACTTGATTTATTTCCAAAAATAGCCAAACAATGGAAGAACCTACACCCTCATGATATGATTTTTGGTAACTTGAGTGTTAAACCATTTGGGTGAAGTGTCTTTGCAAGTATATGAACATCCTAAGTCTTCCAAGGGCCTAATAAAAATTTCAATGCTTTTAAAAGGGATAAGACATGTCATTGATACAAGCCAATATGGTGGAATCTAATATACAATGGTAAACCGCTTGCTATCTTGCAAGGCTACTCTGCTAGAAAGTGGAATGCCATGGGAATTTCTTGCTTGAATGATATAACAATTAACAATGAATTAATTCCTTGGGAAAGTTTTAAAAAGAAATTCACGCTTAGTAACATTTCTTAGAGGACTTATTATGTGATCAGAAAGTGTTGGAATGAAATGGGAACTACCAAGGTGATGGTTGTCGAACTTGAAGAGCTTGAAAGACTTAAATGGGAGGATGATACTCCCCTTCTGAAGATAAAACCATACAATCTTTATAAACTATTGTATGAGCCCCAAGAAATTTTAGGTCAAGTCAATAGGTTGTAGGAGTTAAAGATGGGTAATAAGGAATGGTTAAGTATTATTAGGAACAATTGGTATAATTTAGTAGGGCTAAAAAAAAATTGTTTCAGTTGGTTACTTCTTATTAGTAAGCTTGTAAATAATTATCCTAATTTGAAGTGTAATATATGTAATTGTCTCAATCTGACATATTTTTTTGAATTATAAATTTTCTTTAAAGGTCTAGTCTATTTTCATGGGCCATATTAAAAGTTGGGATTGCAAAAATAATGTCTCCTAGTTTAAAATTTTGCATGGATATGTTAAGGGCTTATCTACTAATGTGAATAGGTTTTGGAATGTCTTGTATGTTGAAATTTGTGGTTCATATGGAAAAAAAAAGATGACTTGTAGCAAGGAAAAAGGAGGAACCTTACTGAGTCTTGTAATAGACTCATATTTTTACTTGTTGAATAGGTTACACTAACATTGAAGATGCTAGCTGAAAGATTTGTTAAAATACTGGATGAAGGCGATGTAAGCCTCTACAAGGAAGATATACATGAAGTGGATTACTAGCCACATGACCTAAGGCAAGTGGATGAGAAATTCAAAGGTGAATACATTGATGATTTTTCAAAACAAATACATCAAGCTCCATAATTATGAGATCAAGAGGGATGAAGTTGTAAGGAACATGGAAGTGATAGCTGAAAAACTTTGGCAACAGTGAATGGGAGCACATATCCCTCCAATTGGGGCAATCTCAGGTTTTGACTCCTACAAGCTTAGCAAGAATTACAACAACAAAAAAGAATAGGGTGGCGAAAAAAAGAATGGCTATTCTACTGTAGGTGTTAATGTAATGTTTTGAGATTATTCACAGCTTTATATGCTCCATTTTGTGTAACCCAACAAGCGGGGTATATATGCCTTGATCATGATATTTTGACTATAACAAGATAATTTATCTTTTTGTAATAAAAATTCAATTTAAAAAACAAAGATCTTGTAAGGGATATATATAGACTCTATTTCAATGTTTTTAATATTACAAGAAGCTTCCTCAAACATCATAGAAGCATCACTAACATCATTAGATTGCTCATCAAGATAAATGCATCCTAGGCCCGACATACCTAGATTTTCATAAATATGTATAGGCTCTACTATCCTTTGTTCATACAAGCCTAATCTCTTGCCTTGATATTTCATGATTTTGCATATTTTATTTGCGAAGATATTCATTACTCTAAAAATGGGGACGCTAGCCTATCATGTAAATATGAGCCATTAGAACTTTTGTTCTTCTCATTTACAAGAACAACCTAATTGGATGAACATAATTGAATTAAACTAATATGATACCTATGTTGTTGTCTTATTCATGTTAAGTCTACCATGACTTCTAGGGGATAATGAAAGGTTGTCAACAAGGAAGGCATCTTGGAAATCATATTCCTTGCAACCTTTGTCAATCATATTGATACATGATTTAGAAAGTGGATTATTGGATGTATATGCAAGGTCAATTGGCTCTATGTATGATGATGGATTTTTATTTTAGGTACTGGATATTCTTCAATGATGGGTTAGTGATTTATTTTATGATATCTTGTCAAAAATTTACAGTATGGGAAAGGCTAGGGATCTCTAGGGACGATGAATTCCATGTTTGAGTGGAGGAACTTAATACATTGGTGGAAGGTATATGGAATAACTTGCATATGATTGATCCATGGAAGAAAAAGGAGGATATTTTAGGGGAGATTGAAAACAATAAGATTATATTGTCCTTTAGAAATAGGTAGAGGAGAACATTGGATAATTATTTTTCTTGTCTCATTATGATGGCATGGGGTTTTTCTTTGATGGTTGTGACTTGGTTGTCTCAATGTTCAAGGTGACTAACAATTGCATTGTATCTATGGGCAATTTTTTCATCATTGACATTATTGGAGTGGTTGTTTTGGTCCTGGTTAGGTTGTGAATGAGGTTGATCATGATTTGGAAAAGGATATTGGCATGTCCTCAATTGTTTATTTGGTAGTGTGGATGCACTTCCTTATATTTCAATGTCCCCATTATCAATAGGATATCAAGCATAGTTCTTTAGTTTCAGGCATTGGTTGGTCAAATCTCTTAATTTTATGGTATTCACTATATTCATTTTCTCTATACCATGATTTCTTTGTTTTATTATTGTAGTGTCCCTCCAGTTTCGACATACTATTTTGTTTGATTCTGCTTGATAGATGCTTTAGTTTACTTTGAAACTATGTTGTTTCTTTTCAGAGGTTATTCTGGATACTATGTTGTTTTGATTTTGCGGATGATACATTGATATCCTAGTTATTTGGTTATGTTGGTTCGATGATACTGTGATAGATTCATTCATGATATGGCTTATTGGTTATAATTATTGCTTATGTTATCATGTTGATATGATTGTATATGATTGATCTTGCTCGTTTGTGTCGGTGGATAAGACAGTGTAGCATTACTCATTCGTGAATACCTTGCTACACTACAATTCTTATTCACGGTGTGTTTTCTAACATGAGTTTATATATGTACATGTTTTAACCTTTATGTTTTCTTGCAGACACAGGTACCGGGTAACAGCTCCACCTACTTGTCAGGTCTGAGCATACCCTAATTCATTATAAATATGTTGTCAGAGGTATTGACAGGTCCTTTTAAACCATCGTTCGTTTTCAAACGAGTATCTCTGTGTTACCCCGTGTAGTCTAGTTTGTCTTTTCGTGTTCAAATATATATTGTTTTGTGTTTGCGAATATAATATTTAATTTTATTAAATGTTTATTAATGTTTTAACCAAAATTAATGATTTAATTTATTAAGTTAAATTAAATAAGTTGTCGAATTTATCAGTGAATGTTAATTCCTTGCAATGCTTTTAATTAAATAATATTATTGCTATTTTAATTGTGCAAATTGAATTGTGTGAAATAGATATTTTTAAAGCAAGATATTTTCGATGAGATAAGAATCTCTGATTGTCAGTTAAAGGTCTGTTATGATATTTTGAAGAATGAGTTGAACTGAATGAGTTATTTACAATGCGAATTGAACTATCAGTTAAAATTGAATGATTGAAATATTTATTGCATGAATTAATATCAAAAAGAGGGATTTTGGGGAATTGTTGTGCATTCACGGGAAGAATTTTCACGACAGGAGGTTTTAGCAGTTTTCAATAGATTTTGCATGGCAATCATTTTAGAAAAACTTTATCATAAGAATTAGTTTACAAGCATAATTTTGGTGCTGTAGTGGTTTGAATTTCATCGTTGAAGCTTGGGGAATTGGTAGTGGAATTGATAGAAGCTTCAAAGATTTGTTTTCAGCCAATTATTAAACTTCAAAACAAGTTTTCTTCTTGATTTTAAATTCTTGTGTTCGATTCTAGAAACAAAATGATGAATTATGTTGATTCGAAAGGAAATTGTTTTTGTTGAACCTGCACAAACCACAAAGAAACAGATTAGAAGAGTATTTGAACTTTAAAGTAGAAAAGAATAAAAATATCCTGCAATTAAAATTACTTTAGATCTGAAATCGCCCTTAATCTGCCTGTGAAAATATTATAATAGCATGAATTCAAATTTTAAGAAATGAATGAATAATTAACTTATTATCAAAATGTCCGAAAAGGAAATAGTATGCATTTCCAATAATTTCATTTGTTATTTTCTTTGGAACTTTTGAATTCACCATTGCTTCAATGTTTCAGTTATACTAGTATTTTTATTGATTAAATACCTGTAGATTTAAAGCATTTTGTTTGTCTTAATTTTGCCCCTTTTAAATAAAATTGTGCTCAGTTCTCTTCTAAAGAATATTCAGCGTATAATTTTCAAGCAGTAGACTGAATTTAATTCAACATCTGTAGCTTTACATTTTATTTTTTTATTTGTACAGAAGTTACAATTTATCTCTCCTTACCAACTGTAGATATATGTCTCCCTGAATTCGTGTGATTGATATTTACCTTATATTTCCCTGATAGCTGAAGAATTCGCCTGAATTTTAAAGTGATTAATAAATACTACTTCATTATATCTTGTAATAGTGCCGCCCCAGCCATGGATTGATTTCTTTGCAATTTAAATAATGATGAATAGGTTCTTGTTTGGTGTATAGAAGATCTAGAGACTTATATATTGCTAAACCTTATGGAACTGCCTTAGTATTGCCTTTGACACTTAATGAGAACTTGTCACTTAATGGCGTTGGAAAAATAGTATTGTTTTGAGTTTGTGCGCAACCTCTTTCTTTTGATGTTTTATGTATATCTTTTGATCTAAAAGATCTCATGTTAATCCTTGCCAAAGCATATAATTTCCAATTGGTATCACGTCTATCTCTTCACCAGCGCAGTTGTTGATATGATCTGTATTCTTTAATTCTTTCGTAAGCACCCAGTTTGTTGTGTCCGTAACTATGAATAACAATGACCTGTATGCTCCCCTGCTTCATCTTTTAAATCGTTTGGTCAGCGCTGTTTCTAATCCTCACTGGCATTTATCTAAACTTTAGATTAATCTGCTGCTATGTGTATTCTCGATTTTGCATGTATATCCTGTTAGTGTAATGCATGGTGACTAAGGTGCTGAGAGTTATGCGTTGTCTAGAAAATATCTGCTTGATTCTTTGTGGAATATACACTTATGTTCACTGCGAGTTCCTTGCGTTTCTTTTTATGAGTTTTGTGCAGGGGGAAATTAAAGTCTAAGTTTTGTATTTTATTTTAAATGTTACCTATCTCCTCTAACTAAAATGTCGCTACATAAGATAAGATATGTTATTGAGAATTCTGCATGACCAATGAATATAATAGTTTTTAAATTATCGAATGCTTATTTATGTAATTGTTATTTGGACAACTTACATAATTAATTTGATGAATTCGTACTTATATGATTATTTAGGTATAATCTTTATGCTGTGGACATTTGTAAATTAAAATATGGAGTCTACTATGTTTTTATTTTTAAATATGTTTACCTAATTATATCTAAAGTGTATGCATGGATATGGTTTTAAATAAATTTCATGCTATAGTGAAAGGAGCATCTTTTATGGTTTTAGGTCCTTAAAGTTGTATGAAGATAAGTGTGTGATAAGTACTAATGTGCCGGTTTTATGTATATTAGTAAGGCTTATAAATGGTGTAAGTGAGGTTGTGATCGGTACTATGTTTTTAATACGATTTAGTATCAAGGATACTTTTAAAATTGAATATCTTATTATGTGATTGTGAGTTGTTTAGTCTCTTGAGGCTAGAAAAGTAAAAATTATAATGACAAGTTTATTACACTAAGATTTTATTGCTCAATTATGATGATCTTTATTGTGAGGGTAAAGTTTTACACCTTATGTTGTTGTCTTTTGAGATATTTAAGAGATTACGATTTGTCTTAAGTAGGGGGATGCAAACATTTGTGGGTTTAATCTTTATGCTTGGAAGCTACCCCTAGATTGATTTTATGTTGAGTCATGTTATAGAAGAGTGGCTTGCGGTAGGGGCCGAAATTTAGAAGTGATTGTCTGGGTAACCTATCGTAGGTGTGTTAATTAAGTGAAAACCTAACTAGTGTATTAGGGGTTGGGTAGTTGTAAACACTAATTCAAATAATGTTTTCCTCGCCTACTTTCTTAACGCTCGTTTAGGTTGAGAAAAGGCTGAGAAGGCCTGGAATGGCATGTCGTCATCTTGTCCTCTTGAAAGGTGAAGTGACTCCACATTAGTCTGCATAGGGGCCGGGAATCGGTAGAGGCTACCAGGGTAACTCTTGGTGAGGGCCGGTAGTCTAGGAAGATTCACCAGGGTAACCTATCCCAACGATGTGATGACACTCTTAGTCTATATCATGATGGTGTTCCGTGTATTCAGATTTCTATTTGATGTGATTTGTTATTGGGATTGTATCTGTTATGATTTGTGATCGTTATGTCGTGATGTGAATTTGTAAACCACGTAAACGTTATGTTATGTCTTCTTTTCTTGTGGACCTGTCATTATCTCCTAGCATGGAGGGAGTGGACCTTTCGGTTCCACGTGGTCGGGAGGAAACCGTGCTCTATCTTCCTTATATTTTCATGTAGATGATCCTATGCTTGCAACAGGTTCCAGTTACTACTTTGTTCGTGACTGTTGATGCAGAGCTTGCTTGTGGATATTGTATCAGATGTCAAATGAACACTATCTATTTTGTAAATATATCTCTTGTATAATAGTGTACTGATTTTACCATCTTTTGATGTATAGAGATTCTTTGAAATCTCACCTTTTGTAATCTGAACTTATGGGATATTTGATAGTATGTAGTTTTATAAACTAGTTCTTACATGAAATCAAATTTGTACCTTTGTTGATAATCAATGTGTTGAGTTTATTTGTTAAGTTTATGTAACAACATCTTGGGGACTTTATAATAGTTGTGTAATCTATTATCTTTTAAAAAAAAATTATTTAGTTAACTTTGATTTTTACACTTTGTTATAATGTAACTAAGGTGGGGCGTTACAATTATAATCAAAAGGATAGGTTTGTAGAAATATTCAATCATGTTTACATTAACTACCTTTGAAAAACAACTTCCAAGGGTTCCCCTAAAGAGGTAAATTGTCTTTGTTTAGTTTTTTTCTTAGGTTGACTTGTAAGAATTGTGATATGAGGAGGATTCTTAAATACTCAAATGTGCTTTGAACTGGTACCTCCATTGCCAATAACATTCTTATTTTTATTGAAGAACCTAGGATTTTTTGGGTGTTTAATTTTGGGATTCTTTGGAGAATATTTTTACAATCCCTTTAGCAATAAGAGACCTTTTGACTTGAACTCCATTTTTAATAATCTCATCAAAATTTGTAACACAATTAACTTGTAAGTGAAATGACATCTCTTGATTTAGTTTGGAAGTAAAGATGCTAACCATTTTTTAGGTATTGACCAAGGGAATCTATTAGTCAAGATTCTCCATTAGTAAAGGAATGAAGAGAAACCTTCTCTATTATGTTGTTTAGCATTACAGAAGTCCATCTCGGTAAGATCATGTTAAATATTATAAGAAAAGTGTTATAAACCTTTATGCTAGGTCAACAAATTTTGTGACATATCCCTCGGGAGTGTGTAAGAACCAATTTAAGGATTGACCTCCTAAACATAAAGAAAAGCCTAATGAAGTATGTATCAAACTTACTTTTCCCTTATATTTTTCAAACTCGACATTTCAAAGTAAGTGGGGAAGGGAATTTACAACATTTCTCTATCAAAGGGATAAGGCCACAACTCAAATTTATACTTTTTGTTTTGATTTCTTGCTTGTATTCCTTGTAGGTCATCATTCATGGATTTTCAATCTTAGGAAAATAACAAGCCCTAAAGTGGAAATGGTGAGAGAATAAAATTGGATTGTTGATTGGGTTCTGAAGGACCTACAAGGATTTCTAAATATTTACTTCAGAGTTGGAATTGATCAATCTTTTTTTTAGTACCATGTTGTGCATATTTTCCTTTATTGACGATGAATTTTTTGATTATTATTTGATGTTTTGTCTTGTCCAATTGTATTGCTAATAGTGGAATGCTTTTGATTTGTAGGTGTTTGGCTTATTGTATTCAAGTTCTCAAGGTTGTAGTTTAGGGAAAGCTTGGCTCCCATATTTATGAGGTGCTTGAGAATGTCATCATTGTTTCGAATATGAATTTCTCTACTTGGGCATGAACTTGTTCAATGTTAAGCAAATAAATGTGGTTATTGGCACTCTCACTTTGATTAGTAAGGCTGCCATTATCATCATTCTCAAAAGATAAATTATGTTGGCTTTGATGGGAGCTTGATTTTGAATGAAAGGAATCCCTTCATTGAAATTCAAATTCATTTTATCTTGATTCCTTTTTATAGGTACCATGGTGTTTGCTTTGACTTTGGTTTTACATAGGTTTCACATAAAGGGAGAAGACACAACAACCTATATTAGTCAAGTGGGATTGTAACTGAATTATGGCCCAAAAATATATCTTGAAGGTATGAGTAGGTGATCTTAGGGAATGTTGTTTTCATGGAACCGTTAACAATTATGATTAAAAGGTCTTTAGATAATCTTATACAAGCTTAGTCCTTGATATACCTCAGTATGTAAGAGCCAATTATTTGATATAAGGTTGTTGTTTGAGGCTTGGGCATTAGTGGGATGAAACCACCTTACTCCACAGTGTTCTTAAAAAACATAATTGTTTAGCAAAGAATGGAAACTCCAAGGAATGAATGTAGCCTATTGAAACATGGGATTTAGCTAATGCTTGGTGATGAAATTTAAGTCACTATACCCCCACAAAAAATAAAAATAAAATATAACCACTTTTGAATTTTGAGAGTGCATGAGGTGAAAGGAAATATGATGAGCCTTAGGTGACACAACTGATTTGATTTCTTTTGATTCTCAAGATTGCATGAGGGTACAAGAGAAGAGCTTACACAATTCTGACCACACAAGAACATAAGTCATTAGATCACTTTTGATTCTCAAGAATGCAAAAGGGCATAAGAGAAAATAATACATGATTCTAACCACATAAAAACACATACATAGACAAATATATGATTTATTGCTTATGATTTAAATGATTAGGTTTGATTTGGAAATCAAGTCTTTGATTCATGAACCTACATAACAAATTTTAGTAGTTTGATTATTTTTTCTTAGATGTGTGATAGTTGCATAAGAAGGTTAATATGCTATAGAAAATAAAAATAAAAAACCCTACAAATATAAAAAATAGAGATCCAAGTTGAGAAAAACCTAAATAACATGTTATAAAAATACAAATACTAAAAAAAGATTAAAAAATGTCACTTGAGATAAAAATGTCGTAAGATGAAACAAAAATGCTATCATTAAACATAATTGTTACTTTGTTAAATAGAAAGTTCAAAGCATGAAATACCAACTCAAATTACTACATATCACTAAAAAAAGCTACCAATTAGACACAAAAATTTCATAACCATAAGGTAGGTGCAAAAATGATATAGACCAAACAAAAATGTTACAAATTAAATAGAAATACTAGAATAAATATAAAAATGACAATTTAAATAGAAACCCTAGGGTGGGTGCAAAAATGATAAATAAAAAAATGCTATAAAGATTAAGTGAAAATTCTATGGCGTAGCCAAAAATTTGATCTAGAAAATAGATAAAGAATGGCAAAATATGAAGATCAAACATGTTAGAACCTTGTGAGACTAGAGAAGGGGAAAATGTCCCATGAAGCATGCAAAATGTATAGGTTAAAATTTAGAGTAAATGAAAAGGAAATCATAACAATATCAAGCTCCTTATTATAAACACAACCTTAGATTGAGCATATAAAGAAGGCCAAATAAAATAATAAGTGAAGATTCCCTTTGTTAAGTGGATTTACTAATTGATTGTGGTTGCTCAAAATTTGTGCAAGATTTTAGTAGTATGTGTCTATCAAGCTTTTGATGATGTATTGAGTTGATAAAGGATGGAAGGCATATTTATAGATAAATTTTAAATGAGGTTGTGACCAGTTGAAATTCAATGTTGAATGAGTGGTTGAGATTTATTGTTGAATAAATGGTTGAGATGCAAGTGATTTATCTTTATTTAAGAAATGGTTTTTTGTCTAGTAAATGGATTAATTAAGTAATTTTTATTTATTTTAAATAAATGGAGAAAATAAATTAACTAACCAAATAATAAAAATATTTGGTTAATTGGTGATGTGGTATTCTTAGTGGGATGAGAGGGGGAATGTAAGCATATAATTGATTAATTAGAATGATGGTGGTGAAAACATGGTGTTAAAAATGGTGAATGAATTAGTGTGGTAGAATTTAGGTGTCTACACCTTGTATCAATAACAAGGACCACTTTATCTTATCACCCATGTTATGTGATCATCAATGCCATTGAACATAACATGTTATCTAGAATTTAGGAGGCTTTAACCCAATATATGTTTTAAATATTTTCAATTCAAAAGTCCTTAGAGAATCCATGTTTTTTTTTACTTGTATCCACTAATAATAAACATTAATCTATGTTGTTAGTTAATTGACCAACCAATCAACATGAGAATTTGAGGTGAACTAGATTTTCTTTACAAAGCATCTCTTTAGATGTGATTGGTCAAACTCTATGGCACCATTTGTCTCTTGGCCCACATGTTTTAATGTATGGCAACATCTAGCCCACATACCCAACCTATCAAACTATTGTTCCCTAAAATGTGTCAAAAATAGGGATTTGTGTATATCTAAAGTTTTCAACAAATATCTAAACATCATTATTTTGGGATCATCATATATTGAATGATACCTAATATATCTAAGTTTATAAAAAAATTCTTCCCTTGTTTGTATTATCTTTAACCTCCATGATCAAATTCTTCAATCAAACTTTTTTTACATGATAAGAGCACATACACATTACACTAAAACACCTCTCTATATATTGAAAGATTTACAAAAGGATAATGTTCTAATGGAAGATGAAACACCCAATAGCTCTAATCTTAACACCTTCATCATCCATCATGAATGTGTTTAGTCTCCATACTTTAGGTAAATTTGTTGGAAGAATGTGTGTTCAATATACAATATCATATGCATAGGACTTGGACATAATAACCCATGCCATAGGTACCCTCATAATCTTTTAGTCAAATGCAAGAACCATATACAATTCAAACTATTATAAGATGTATGATATAGTGTTTCAATACTATGTTTTATTTGAGTATAAACAATTTAAATTCAACTCTACCAAGAAATTCTCAATGAACCTTCATTGTATATAATAAACATAGAATCTATGTCAAGATGTTATGGCCACACTAAAGAATCCAATCAAGTTTCTCTTGCATTTGAATTCCCAAAACAAATGGGATTTACCCATCTACATTCACAATAGTGGTAATATACTCCTAATATGCAAACTACTTCGTAGGGTTTTCCAAAACCCATTATTGCACAAAATGAGTGTCATTATCATGAAACATGTAGATTATCATCTTTATTTTACGCTTATCGTTCATAATATCATCCATGTTAAGGAACTTCCACTTGTGGATTTATCCCACTTGGTTGCATTATTTTCAACCTTCATCATCAAGTTATTCAACCAAACTTATTTTATATGCTAAGATCACATATATGTGTTGTAATAAAACTCCTCTCTATGTCATGAATGCATTTAATTCATTTAATATTCTTCTATGGGATAATTTAAATATTTTTTACAACAAGATAAAAGTTATAGTGAAAGATGAAACTCCTGGTAGCTCTAATTTCAACACCTTCATCATCCACCATGAATGTGTTTAGTCTCCATTCAATATTATTTAGATAAATATGTTGAAGAAGAGTATGCATTCAATATACAATATCATATTTGAACATAGGAATTGGACATAATAACCCATGCCATAGGTACCCCCATATTTTTTAAGTCAAATGCAAGCATCATAAACAATTCAAAATATTATAAGACGTATGGTAAGTTGCATCAATACTATGTTTTATTTGAGTATAAATATTTTAAATTAAAATCTACCATGGAATTCACAATAAAACTTTATTGTATAGACACTAAATAATCCATGGCCAAGATTTTTTATGGCAATACTAAAGAATCTAATCAATTTTCTCTTGAATTTGAATTCCCAAAACAAATATGATATACCCATCTACATTTATAGTAGTGATAATATACTTCTAATATGAAAACTGTAGTACCCTCTGTTTCGGTCGTCGTTGATGTTAAGTAAGTTGTTGTTGGTAATGTCATGATGATGTGGTGATTTTATTACTTAATTTAATTTTAAGGTTATGAGATAACACTAATAATATGTTTGGATTTGATTAATAAAATTAATTTAATTATAAGGTTACATGTTTCATTTGGAATTAAATAAAGAATTAGATTCAATGATAAACGTCAATTTAATTATCGTTGGGAGTTAGTTATTTAAAATAATCAGATTAAATGAGGAAAGGTAATTATCATTTAATGATTAAATTCAATTAATAAATTTAAAAGTGATAAAATATTAAGAGGATTAAATATTAAAATTGTACTTAAGTTTAAATAAATTACGGTAAAAATATTTATTGAATTATATTTTAATTAAAAGTTAATTATTTATGAAAATTTGTTTTAGTTAAAATTTAGAGTTAAGTGGAAGTAATTTAAAATAAAAGAAGTTATTGGTTGAAATTAAATAAAATAAATACATAAAGTAATGATTAATTAAAGTGAGAAAATATTAGAAAGGATTAGATATTAAAATTTTACTTAAGTTTGAATGAAGGTAAAAAAACGAGAAAAGCCAGTAAAAGTTGGTACCTAATTATAATTGATAAGTTAATAATGTTATTATGGTAAGTAATGTGACGAAATAAATTCTAATAAAATATTATTAATGTTTAAAAGGGTAAATATTATTGCCAATAGATTTTAATTGATTAGCATGATTTGAAATAAAAGTTATGATACTTCTGTGTTTTGGCAAATAAAATATTATTAATGGTTTAAATGAATTAAATAAATCAAACTTGAATATTATAATTAAATAAACAATAAACATGCAAATAAATATTATTTGAAATTCAAGTTTCGGTTTGGGGAAGGTGAAAAGTCATTCGGTGGTTGGGAATTCGTTCTTGGTTGGTAACTGACCAAGAAAGAAAATAAGAGGGTGATTTTTCCGAATGCCAAGGGGGATTTTGGGAAGATAATTGGCAACCTGTGAAGAGAGGGAGGAATTTTACTGAAAGCAATTTCCACGAAGGAAGGAGCAAGAAAAGAGATTTTTTTTGAAAAGAAAGAAAGAAGAGGAATTCAAAAGGGAAAGCGACTTCCAGGTTTTCTTTTAAATATTTTCCTTACAAATAGTGAATAGATGTTTTCCTGTGAAAGATTTCCTTCTTCCTTGAAATCTTTTGTATGCCAACTTCAAAATTTAGCTGAGTATTTTAAATGTCTTATTTTTCGGGCTGTACAAATTTGTATTTTCCTTCCTTTCATTTTATATATACTTACATAAATATGGTATTCAATATATGTATTTTGAGACTGTAAACTGTCTGTAAATGAACTGTTTCCTGTGACTCTATTCAAACAGTCTAGTTGTGTCATCCATAACTTTTTTTTATACAAACTAGTTTGCTGGTAAATTTAAAGGGTTTCTCCAAATTCCAGTTTTCTATTTGCTGTCCAAAAATCTCAAATACCCAGATTATAGTTTTGGCGTTATGCTTAAAATACGAGGCTGCTGTCAAGCTGCTCCCTTATGGTTGCGTTTTGCTGATAATAAATATAATTTATAAAGAGTTAAATTAAATTTTGGTCTGCTAGTATGATAGGTTTTGAGATAAATAGAGAAATAATAAAGATGTTAAGGGTTTATTATAAAATAAGCTGCAGTTTGTTAATTATTAAACTTAGTGGTTAAAATAAATTGATTATTAGGGGAGTAATACTTGGAGGGAAATGATTTATTTATATTAAAAGAATTGAATAAATAAAATATAAAATCAATCATAAGTAAAATATTAATTTTATTTAGGTTAAGGTTGTGCTGTGAAGAATTAGATTTTATCCCAGCTAGATAAATGATCTCTTATTTTTAATCAGAAAGTGAAGATTGTATATATATATTTGTTTATAATAATTAGGTTGGATATTGTTTGAGGTGAGATATAATTAGAGGATCTTGTTCTGAATAAATAAAGTTATTAATTGTTGGCATGAAATCTTGCCAGGTAGTTAGTCATTAGGTGTTAAGGATGGTGCAGATAGAATTCTCACATTTGTTACCTTAGGAAGAAACATATGTCCTTTTTGAATATTATTAATCATTGTATCTAAATTAGGATGGAAAGATAGGTTAAAAGTTTTAACGTGAGATTTAAATTAAGGAAAATTATAATATAAAATATATCTTGAATTTTCTTACATGTTCTCTTAATTGGTAATTTAATTTTATAGTATTAATTTCATGATATCTTTTAATTGTTTTATATTCTTTTAGAATGAAATAAATGTTATCTTAATATCTAAACTCCTCGCATGCTTTTAGGATTGGCTAATGGATACTCTTGGCAAATAGGTAGTTGGTTACTTAGAATAAAATATTGCTACAATTACTTGTGAATTATTGTGCCAGGGAATGAATTAGGTAAATAATTAAAGAGAAAATGGTTATTTCGATAGGTTGCTTAGTAAAATATTATTTAACAAAAGATTTTAGCCGAATAAACATTATTGAATTAGGTATTTAATTTTGTTGTAGATAAATGAACTGTGTATTTAGTTAAAGTAAATCGATTTGTATGGTTAATTAAGTTTTAGGGTTCACTAAAGAAGATAAGTGATTCTACATTTACATAGTTTCTTTTACTTGAAGGTTAATGATAAAGTTATTTTTAAGTGAGGATAAATCCCAGGTTCATAGGTTAATTAATTTAAATGATACTGATTAAATGTTAAATGGTTTTAATTACCTTTTTGTTATCTAATGAGTCTGTGAATGATAATTATTTATCAAACTACTGTGTGAAATAATCCATTAGTGTCGTCACCTTAGTATTATAATAAAGTTGTAAATTATAGAATTGTCATCTTAGTATTACATTTTAAAGTTATAATTAGGATTCGTATTAAACAGTTGATGGAGTTGGTTATCTTATAAATGATATAGTTATTTTAAATATAATTATTTGTAGTAAATACTCTCTTAATTAAATTAAGTGGATATATTAAAATAAGTGGTAAAAACGTTGAAATAATGCTTTAATTAAAGGAAGGTCTTTATGGTTATAATGTGTGAGTAAATGTGTTTTAAACAAAGTGTTTTGATTATTGGTTTAAGTGTTTTAAGATGGGTGTTATTTGTGGGATATTTATGGAGATGTCTCAATGGCTTGTTCATTGTAAGTGTTTTAAGATAGTGTTCTTCAAGGTTGATGTGTTTGATAGTTTCCTTGTATGGAATTATTCCTTAAGACTTTGTAATTAATGTGTTTATATTCAAAAAATGATTTATTTATAGGAGTTAGAAAATTATAATTATTAGGTAATTAAGTTAGGTATTATGTTATTGAGTAGGTTAGTAAAGTGATTAGAGAGAGAGTTTCCTTATGTTAATAATTTGGGTAATATTGATAGATTAGTTTATTCTCAATTTGATTAGTTTCAAGTGGGATAGTTAACTTAGAAATAATGAAAAGTAGAGTTTTGTATGTTGTTGATGTATGTAGATAATATTGGCGATAAGGATTATTTCTGTTTAGGTGGGAGAATTGATTTATAAGATAAATGGAAGTAAATAAATTTGAAAACTTTAAATAGTTGGGTATTACGATAAAGGCTAGTGAATGATTGTTGATTCGATAAATGTTTTGATTAATTATATTTAGTTAAACAAAGGGTTTATGTAAATGAATAAAATTAGATGATCTTTTCTAAGTCAATTTCCCTCATATTCTTTTAATAGTTGATTTGTGGGGTTTCTATAAGAACAGTTCTAGAAAATACTTGTGATTGATATCAGGATCAAATTGTTGGTTTGAGTGGGTTGATCTTCGAAGGGAGATTGTTGTTATAATGTGTAAATTGGAATATATTTGTGTTTGAAAGAGTATACTTGTGAATAGTGTCTTATGGCTTAAACCATTAGATTTTATTTTCACTTCGTAATATTGTGCTATCCTTAAATGTTGGAAATGATTGATCTTTAAACTAATGTTCTTTTTAAAATGTTTCAAGTTACTTCTTATTGAATGAATGGATATATTATTAGAATGTGTGGTTTTATGGATTCTTTCAATGTGACTTTTCCTGAGTTGATTTTTGAGTTGGAGTTTTTCTCTCATTTTATTTATGTTGCTATTCGTTGGGAACCAGTATGTGTTCTTTTGTTCTTTACCTAAGTGGCAAATTGGTTAATGTTAACTTTGTCATGATTGATGGTTCTACTTGATGAGTCAAATTGAAAAGTTCTTTGAATTATGGGTATTCCGAGAGGAGAAAATAGAGGTTTCCCTTGGATTCTCGATTTAGTTCGTATCGAAGTTGTTGGTGTTGTTGAGTGGAGTTGTTGATCTTATTTTGGTGTATTTGCTCATTATATTTATATTGGAAATAGTTCTTTGAGGTCTTGCAATTATTGCTGTCAGTTCCTTGATGGGGAAACCCTAGTGTAACTTTATGAGAATCTTCCAGAGGTTTATTTTACTATTGGTTAATGTTCCTCCTTTTATGTGCCCTTGTTGTGGCAAATGTTTTGGTTTCATGTTTTTGAAAGGGTTGTACGGGAATCATGGAGATTTTTGATTATGTATTTATGGCAAGATGGGTAATGCCTTGCATGCTGCTCTGTTGTGATATAATGTTCTTGTTATGTTGTACAACCCTTGGATTTTGGTTTTATGTTTTGAGTGTCTAGAGAGAGAGAGTGGCTCTAAGTGGGTGGTCGGCGCACAAAGGGGCGCCAGGATAGCCCTCGTTAGAGTGAATTTAATAAGTGATAATTTAAATAATTAACTAGGGGGTGGGTAGAATCACATTAAAAAGATAATTGATGCCTCGTCCGCCGTTTAGTGCTATCACAGGCTAAAGGGGATTGAGAAGGCCATGGTTGGCAAGATCGTTACCTTGTCTTCATGAAAGGTTAACGATTCCGCATGAGCAACCCTATGGAGCGGCGCCTTGAGATAGGTAGCCTGGATAACCATAGATGGAGGCGGCTCCTAGCGCTCGGGTTGCCTGGATAATTCGTCAGTAGACGGAGGCGGCACCTTGTGATAGTGGTAGCCTGGAGAATCCATGTTAAGCCATGCGATGACACTCTCCTCTAACACTCCTTATTATGATTGCTTCTTTGGAAATCCTCTGGAAGTGGTTCTTTGTCTTGAACTGATGAAACATAGTTGTTTTGAATTGATTTATGGTTTTACCCTATTTGATCTTTGGTGTATTCTTTGGTCTTGTATAAATCTTGTGGATGTTTGGGTTTTGACCTTGTACCCTTGTGGTACTGTGATATGATGTTGTTAGATTGGTTATTGCAATTTGGAATTGTGTCATGTTCATTAATGCAGTTTATTGGAGGTGCTTCATAATCATCCTTTGGTTATTTGGTTATTGGTTATTGCTTTGAATTATGTGATGAGATTTATGACTCTTAGATGTGGTTGATTATGTCATTGTAATTCCTGAGTGTTACGATACCATTGTGTGACGTTGAGTTTTGTGGTGCCCTGTTTGGATGTTCTTGGTTGAGGTCTCTTTCTTGTTAGCTCCTAGCACGGGGGGTGGGTCTTCGAACTCACATGGTCGGGTGGAACGTGCTAAGCACCCCATTGGGTCCCCAGTCAAGGATCGAGAGGTGCGGATTGGTGCTGTTGCAGCGACTCCAGAGTTGTATCTGTCTTGGAGCCAGTTTTGATACTTGTATTTCTCTAATTATTTGTATCATGGTATCTTGTGTATGGTTTCCATTCATATTTGGAACACTCTTGTATCATTGTACTTCTTAAACATTGTACTGTAATGTAATGTAACATTAAACCTTGTGTGGATATTGGCCATGGTGATTGTTATTTAATGTGTTGTATTTATGTGCAGATGGCTTTTTATCAATGAATTTTCATGTGTGTTATATTTGTTATTGTTTACTTTATATATTTGGATTCTATTCTTTATTGCTGTTGTATGGATCTAAGTTGCGTAATGACTCTTCGTGTACCCCAAGGGATGTATGTGTTAGTGAATTTACTTTAATGAATTCATGTTATGACTTAATGTGTATTACATGTATGTTATGTGTATTTTTTTTAAAAAAAAATTACGGTAATTATTGTGTTGTTGTCCTTTGGGGTTCGCACGACGGGGTGTTACAATAAATAAAATATTTGGATTCTATTCTTTATTGCTGTTTTATTTGAGTATAAATATTTTAAATTAAAATCTACCATGGAATTCACAATAAAACTTTATTGTATAGACACTAAATAATCCATGGCCAAGATTTTTTATGGCAATACTAAAGAATCTAATCAATTTTCTCTTGAATTTGAATTCCCAAAACAAATATGATATACCCATCTACATTTATAGTAGTGATAATATACTTCTAATATGAAAACAACCTCTTAGATTTTTCCAAAACCCATTATTGCACCAAATGAGTGTTATTATCATCAAACATGTAGATTCACATCTTTGTTTTTTATTCATTTTTCACAATATCATTCATGGTAAGGAAATCATCTCTATAAGATTGAATATCAAACATGGCCATCTTCCCATGGACCATTTGCCTATATTTTATATGCACTACATGTAGAAGAAAGCCAAAAAACAAGGACACTACTCATCAATGTAATGTTACTAATATATGGTGCAAAGAAGGACCTCATTCCTAAAACTCATCATTCTTTTTACCATGACAAGATAACCACACCTTTTCCACATGTTAAACTTGGTGGTACATATCAATACATGGTATGACTATAGACCATGATTGACGTTGAAACTATGGGTGCAACCACTTCATGTATGTTTGTGACCAATTGTACCACCCACCCTTGATTTGGGCACCGAATAATGATAAAAAGGTTTTGCATCTTTCCCCTGTTGTCCTTTGATTCATACATACACCAATACATATAAAAATATAAATATTTTCAATTAACTATGAGTTTAAACTAATGATTCTCTCTCTACCATGCTTCACAATTATGACCATGAACTTTTGTAATTAACAATTATTCTTACATGTTATATTCTAGAAGGTTATTAATCCTAAGTTTTGTATCAAAATTAAGAGGGGGTCTCTTTCTATGACTTGCAAAAGAAAGTTGGGTAGGACTCCCCTAAATGTTCTCCCTTAATGAAATCATTCAATTTATCAACTTCAATGTAACGCCCTACCAAGGAACCCTAGAAGAGAACACTAAACATGACTTAATAACATAACAATTTTTTTTATATATGAAATAATGGTGAACTACATAATATCACATAACATACAATCTAATCCTAAGTCCTCTAGGGTTCCATGACTACACTACTAATATATCTATAATTCAAGAACTAGAACCATATCATTAATTATAATATGTCTAACAATCAAGAGTTCATTTTAATCCATTATATAATTCCATAGCATGTCATCAGATAAACAACATTAAAGATCATTTATGAATCACTGACAAATATATATACAAATTACATCACATGAGAATACACTATAATCAGTTACATCATTACATTGTTTACAATAATGCTTCCTTGGATACAATTGGGAAGAATACATCAAATTACAATCAATGGTACAACTGGAATACAAGTCCAATACATATACACAAATGATTGTCTTCTCGAACTAGATCATGAACTAGAATATCTTACACAAGGTACAGTTGGAATTAAAGTTTACATTTAGTAAATTAGTTGTTACGTTAGTTTTTAGTAATAAATAAATTAATTAGTTCTGGAAGTTATTCCCATAAGGGAATTTGGGTGGTTATTCACTGGAATGTAATTCATGGGATTGCAATGCTTTTTAAGCATTTTCAATGCACATTGTAATAATCTGAAGGAATATAATATTATTTTCTATTATTGTTTTTATTGTTGTTCAACAATGGTGTAATTTGTGCAATCTTCTCACCTTTCTACATTGGTATCAAAGCATTAATGATTCATGTGTGCATGTGGTTAAAGAAGGTATGGAGACTTGCTTTGTAGAAGTTTTTCCAGATTGGGAATTTTGATGCATAGATCTATTTGGAGGGATGAATAGACATTGTTGCACAAAGGGAATATGAGTGAGTAAGGTAGAAATCAAAATTTATTTTTTGGTATTTGGTAAGCATTTTCAATGTGTGAACCAGCAGCGCGTAAGGAGGTTATGTGATTTTTCACTCTCAGATTTGAAAAATTAGGAGGAACATATCTAAAGATTTATGTGAATTTATTTTACACAAAATATATTGATGTATGTGATGTTTTATGCATCTATTAGGGAGATATAATTTTTTTTAATTTTCTTGTAATATTTTTAATGGAGAAGGCATTACAAGGGTAATCTATTTTTTTTTTATTGTTATGGATGCATTCTCGGTTGAACTCGACATCCCTATGTATGCACACTTTTATTCATTTGTTAATGATGCATTCAGAGCCATTGATGTTGTATCTAGTGATTAAGATTTAAAGGCCACATTGGAGGCTGGAGGAAATGGAGGTAGGAGGACAACTGTCATCCCAAGTTAGCTTCTCACTCAGGGATGATATTTTGCATGGGAAGAAAATTTATTTCATCTCTATTCTTTTTAGGAGAAAGATGGGGCATGCAGTTGTGTTGTTTTGTGGACAGTTGAATCCACAAACCATTTATGGATAGTTGAGTGTGTCTCAATCCATAATTGTGCAGGTGTGATCTTGTAGATAGTTGAGTAAGTCTCGATTTGCAAATGAAGGTGTCTTACTGTGGATAATGGAGCTAGTCTCGATTCACAATTCACTGGTAATCCATACATTTATCCATACATGAGGAGTTTGGATTGATGTTGATGAAGAGTTGGTAATCCAAACATTTATCCAGACATGAGGAGTTTGGACCGATGCTGATGAAGAGTTGGTAATCCAAACATTTATCTAAACAAGAGGAGTTTGGATCAATGCTGATGAAGAGTTGGTAATCGAACATTTAACCAGACATGAGGAGTTTGGGTTGATGCTCAAGACATTTGTCGGTTGATGCTACTACAAAATTTTGGTTTTCATTTTTTGTGTTGTAAACCTTAAGGGGGAGATATGTAGGAATTTAAAGTTTACAGTTTTAAATTTTATTTTTGTTTTTATTATGTAAACTTTAAGGGGGGGTTGTTGGAAATAAATTTTACATTTAGTAAATTAGCTATTAGGTTAGTTTTTAGTAATAAATAAATAAATTAGTTCTGGAAGTTATTCCCATAAGGGAATTTGGATGGTTATTCACTGGAATGTAATTATGGTTATTCACAAGAATGTAATTCACGGGACTGTAATGCTTTTTAAGCATTTGCAATGCACATTGTAATGATCTGAAAGAATATATTATTATTTTCTATTATTGTTTTTATTGTTGTGCAACAATGGTGTAATTTGTGCAATCTGATCACCTTTCTACAAGGTACAACCTCCATGCACATGAACAAGCAACAAGGAAACCTAGTGGAGGAAAAAGCACGAACCTCCTGACCATGTGGAACCCTAAGGTTCACCCCCCATACTAGGAAATAATATAAGGTCCCACTACTAACAAATAGTCAAGAAGACAATAGACTAACATGAACATGGGCTAAACATGACTCCAACTCAACACAAAAAATGATACCAACATCTCATACAACACTTACATTGCTTCCAGAGACATTCACGCAATAGAAGGAGAAAACACAACTAAGGAATGCTAGACTACAATAGGGAAAAGTGTCATTGCATGGTCTTGGCATGGGTTGTCCTAGCGGTCTCTCACTAGACCCCAACCCCCATCTATGGTTGTCCTAACAGTCTCTCACTAGACGTCGGCCCCATAGGGTGACACATGCAAAATCAACATTCATTTCATGAGGACAAGGAAGTTGATCTTGCCAACTAGGTCTTCTCAACCCATCCTTAGCCTAAATGAGCACTATAGGCATGGGTGAGACATCCATTATCTTGTTTATGTGAAAATTACCCATCCCCCCAATTCATTATTAGGTTATCATTGAATTAAGAAACTCTCCAATGGGTTGTCCCGGTCACCACTTTGGGTTCTGACCCCCATTGAGAGCCATTCCCCCTACTTGCAACTAGTAAACCCTACAAAACAAGCAAGGTATTTACCATCTTTCAACTGAACACAACTACTTGAATTCAACACAGTGTAAGGCATTGACCCTCTCGCACATATATCACAATCACAAGGATCTATACACAGTGAAGTCATTGAACTTCTTGCACATTGATCAAAATCATAAGAATCTAACCACAGTGCAAGGCATTGACCATCTCGCGCAAAACACAAAACATAAAACTTTTCCAAACCATTTCCAAAGTAAAACCATCATAAGAATCATACATACAAAATACTCCCTCCTAAACCTCTGGAAGACTACCATAACAATTTCGCACATACGACTCCCACTTTAAACAATAACCCAAAATCATCTTGATCTCACTAATTCAAACACCATATTTAATGCAAGTAATCAATCAAGCAATACAACCACAAAAACAATATTTCCACATGTTTCACCTAATGGTCACTTAACACAATAATTCATAAAAATTTATATCAACACTTATTCTAATAACTAATTTCATAGTGAATTTACACATCAACTATAAAATGATTATGAAAGAAATCAACATTCAATAATTAATGAAAAGATAATCTAATTCATTTTTTTTAACTTAACAATTTAGTTCAATCAGTAGATTATTTACTACACATAACTATATTTATAGCATGGTACATTACAACCATCTACTTATCTTAAAATTCATGAAGATTATCAATCATGCATGCCAACATAAATATACCACTATCCCAATTTTCATAATGTTTCAAGGCTATCATAATATTTCAAGGCTAACTTATCAACACCTTGTCAAGTCACGCTCCATAATACGATCCATGAGGTTAATCAAATGCTACATTTAGTAATACACATAAGACTAACTAATTAAAGAAAGGATATGATTAAATGCCAAGAAGGATACAAGCTATAAGGTGATCACATGCTAAACCAAATCAATTCCCATATATATATATATATATATATATATATATATATATATATTTGTATCTTTACTTAGATATGTGTATTAAATATACAAATATATGCATATACTTATATGATCTAAATGTGGATACAAATATACTTATGAATACTATAATCTTTACCCGACAACTTTTTAGAAAACTATTATCGAAATATAAGTAACCAATTTAACCCACTCAAATACCCAATACACCAAACTAATATAAGCAATTAATCATATAGACAGAATATTCTTAAACTATAGTCATAACTCATTTGTATATATATTATTTAAATCATACCTAATCAACTCATTATTTAAAATAAACACCCAATTAACCAATATAATCATGAAGTCAACAAATATTAACAAAACGTCCATTAAATTATTATGAAAGAAATCAACATTTCAAAGGATTATCTAATTCATTCATTTAATTTAATCCTTCAATTACCTTAATATAATTAAATTGTTTTTTTTATTTTCTATTTAGTTTTCCAATTCATTATCCGCTTAATTAATTAATTACAAGGTAGAAATATTCTTTTACTATAACCATAATATAATATATATATGTTTGCAGCCATAGGGAAAACAACCTAACACAACCCCATGTTTAAACTATATCTCAGAAACCATAATCTGTGTTTTTGATATTTTTAGATAAGGATTAGAAGACAACAAGATGAAGAAACCCTTTAAATTTCTCACCAACCTAGCTTGCAAAAACAAAGTTATGGATGACACAATCAAGCATATTTATTGGCAGGGGATAAATCAGTAACATAATATGTAATTTGATAAGCTACAAATTATGAATAAGATGTCAAAGGGAAAACAGGTACCCAACAAGACTATTTCAAGATTTAATTCCAATCCAAACAAAATCCCCAGCATCAAAAAAATTTCTTATAGAAGTTTTCTTCTCTTCCCAAAAATAAAAATCAATAATCATGAAAATATCTCGGAAAGATAATTATTTACCAAAGGAAGGTTGTTTTATTTTCCAAAACAAGAATCTAATAATATCTCTAAAATCTCCAAAAAGATAAATTATTGAAAGATTTCATGCAAGATTTATTTTTAGAAAATAATTAATTTTTTAATAACTACTTGAGTTGCATGTTATTGCATGCCCACTGTGACTGTCATGAGTGGTCCCATTTTATAAAATCTATTCAATGTTTCTTCATGAGCCATAAATTATCTTTATTTGCCATATTATTTTACTATTTATTAATTCCACTATATTTTTTGCTATTTATCCATTATCACCTTTCCTTTTAATATTTTATTTTATTTTATTTAATATCACATTACACTTTTAAATTTATTATAAACCGTAATTATTAATAAGTATATTTATATTTAATTCCCAAAATACTTGTTACTTAATAATTTAATTTAATGAATCAATTAACCAAGAACAACATTATCAACCAAATTTAAATTAAACAAACCAAATATCAACAACAATTACCTAACCAAAATCATGGTCGAAAAACAAGACCAATTGACCACAAGCAACAGAGAACGTTGATGAGGTAACAGGCTAGGTACTCATCCTCTTCGAGGATGATGGCTAGGGTAGGGGATCTTATGTTATCTCCGAACAACTATTCCATTGGGTTTAAGGCACACTTAGACCTATCAATTTAGGTGGAGTAGATGCCTACTATGTAATGCCCATATTTCTACACTCGGGCAAAAACACAACTAACCATTTTTTTTTAAACCAAGTTACAAAATACTAAAATTAACAATCATACATGTGCAGGACACTTACAATGCACATCAGGTGAGGTTGCTCATGCAACATCATTACTGTCACAACGCTCGAGAATAGGGTAAGGGTACAAAAACTAATTTGGGTTAAACTCCAACCAAAGGGGTTTACTAGTCTCCAATGTAATGCCCATATTTCTACACTCGAGCAAAAACACAACTAACCATTTTTTTTGAAACCAAGTTACAAAATACTAAAATTAACAACTATACATGTGCAGGACACTTACAACGCACATCAGGTGAGGTTGCTCATGCAACAGCATTACCATCACAACGCTCGAGATCGAGGTAAGGGTACAAAAACTAATTTGGGTTGAACTCCAACCAAAGGGGTTTACTAGTCTCCAACTACCATTCAAAATTTGAGGCTCACTTTTGCATAAAAGTTAATGTCCTTGATAGACCCCTATGGTCTAGGTTCACACAAGGGAAAAAAAACAAACATATAAATATCATCAACTTGATTTACTATTAATTCTAAGGATTAATTGATAAAACATTATTTAACTTGATAGCTCTACCCCCTTTAGCCATTCCAACGATAATGATGCCATTCACATTTGACACTTTACCTTGCACTTCAAAATATAAAAGTGGATAAAATATTTATAATTTACTAACTAATTATTAATATTATATTTTTATTTATTTATTATTATTGTTATTTTAATTTTATTAACTAGAATATTATATCTATATATACACATTTTAAGAATAAATTTAAAGATTATACATTTAAAGAATATATTATATAAATAAATATAGTTTTATTTCCTTACAAATACATATTATTAATTTCCCTAATAGGAAGAAGAAGGGATTTAAATAAATTGAGATAATATCTTTTAAAGTTTTACTAGAATTTACGTGGGTCTATATCCTTCCTTATTTTCTTATTTAAATTAGTAGAATCTTTCTTAAGGGTATGGGAATATATTCCCCTCTTTATTTTAAAGTGTATTACATTTCAAGGAAATTATTAGGATAACTTTTAAATATTATAGTGGCTTTTCACAAGGTGGAGGCTATGGAGCTTTAGATGGAAATCCTTCCAATGCCATGCATGTAACATAAGCTTGCATTAATATGATTATTTATTTGTTGTTCCATTTATCTTCTTTAGTTGCACTTTAGTTCATGGATTTTATTCACAACAGCTACAAACACGTGACCATCCCTCACGCCATTTCTACTTATCCAAGTTTTGTTTTACTATTTTAAGCATCGACATAATAACACATTAGGTAGAGTTTATTTGACTTAAGGCAACAAGAGATAATAAGCGGCAAAAAAAATGGACCATATCACAAATAGTTACACATCCATTGTGAACCCTAAACAGATCTATTTCCTAATTATTATTATTATTATTATTATTATTTTTGTTGGTAATGAGACCATTACCTCCTATCATTATCAAAATGCAAGTGGTATCAGCACTGAAGATGAGACGGGTAAGGAATGACATTGGATAGAAGCTTTCTTTGTTTCCTCCTTTCACATTGCTTAAAGCACACTAATCTATCCCCTTCTACCGCGCAAAAATTGCTAAGGAAAGGACCCTATGTTAAGTCTTGTCATAAGAAGATGTTGGCTTTGGGCAGTCGCTAAAGATTTTCTCTCGTGATACCTTTCCTTACCAAGTTTGTGGAAGCGACCAACCTAGAGGCATACAGTTGTCAAGGTACATCAAGCTACAATCCCAAACTTCTCTCTTGTCACCTCACAACTGCAACGCATAGAAGGTGGAAGATGTCCATAGCCATTTTTTAGGAAACTATGAAGTTCAACCCTATTCTAGTGGATTATTCAGTTTGCATCATTTGTTCATTCATAAGTACCATTAGCTCACTTCCTACACAAGCATACGAACATGGAGAGAGAGATCAAAAATCTCACCATGATAGAGCCTGGGGATTTTAAACTATTTGACATTGACTGCCACGAAAAGAGGTTGATTCAGTCTTACTTGAAAAGTTGATATCTCCATATCTGAGGATAGAATAGTGATGGGTTGCACACATCACTAGTCTAAATATATGAAAATAAACATTAAAGAGCAAGCGCCAAAAGAAACTGACCCACTTTAAAAATTTCTTTCAGAAATTCCTTCTGCCCAACCAAGTGGCAACATTTCGATACTTGTTATTCACTTATGCTTCACGTTCACAAGGTATTATCGTGAGCCCTAAATCTTCCAAAAGGATTCTCTTTTCTTTATTTAAGATATTCTTAGATCATTACGCAAGAAGAACTGAGTTGTAGACAGAGGAGAAGATTATTTATTCTAGGCTTTAGCTTTTGTTTTCGCTGGCAAGACCATTGGCATGTATCTCCACTGTTATTCTCATTTGATGTTTCCTGCATAGGCTTGAGGAAATGCACAGGTGTGAAACTTCCATTGTTCGAATCAGCAACTGCAAAGACTAAATCAGACGGTGCTACCTTTATTTAATTAATGTTGTGCACGACTTAATCATTCCAGTGACTGCTACAACATTAGTGGTGCAAGTTCTTAAGGCATCATTTTTTCTACTCAATATTGTTTATTTCTAACTCAAATTTATCTTTTATGGCGTAGGATCTTGACTTGCTTATGTTATTTTCTTTGAAACTATTATAGTTATTTTAGATTCACCTCCTTTGTGTACATATGGGAAGTATGCCCCATCAATGTATGGAGTGTTGTTTGTAACCTTTCAAAATTCCTAACTTATAGTTCATTAACACAATTTTCACTTCCAACAATTCTTCACAGAGTGTAAAATGATTCAGTCTAGAAAGAAGTAAATCTAACCCCTCTTTTTTTTTTCTCAGTTAGTGTGGTTCATTTGTTTACAACACTATATAACTATAGAATATTCATTGATCTGGAAAGAGACATTTGAGTGGGTTGTTGGGGATATTTGGGTAAACACAGTAACCTCTTTTATGGGCAGCAACACCTCTGTATGATTTTATTCTAATTTCACTCCTTTATTTTTCATAGAGTATTTTAAACTTAAAACTCGATACTAATTGATAGTTTCTTGTACGTGTAGCTATAGATATAGAAAAAAAGTTTACTTCATAACGTAGTATACAACAGATTCAATTATACAGAGTGAAACATCAGTAGGAAATGTTAGACTATGCAACGATTATGAGACAAATGGTGAAGAATAAGTTTATAGCTAAATTAATTTGACCAAAAGATTCATGTGCAAATATATTTAATCAAATCTCTTTTTTTTTAATAGTAAGTTCACAGCTTCACAAGTGGCAACATACCTCTTGAATAGGAATACCTAACCTTTTTTTTTCTTTTTTTTAAAAATAATACTATATTGCTTTCAAACTCACTTTATAAAATAGGTTTTAACAAATCGGAATAATACATGTTGTTTCATGATTAACTACCTATTTTCCTTCAACAAAAATTACGTAGATTTTATAAAAAAATCATCCTTAGAATGTCATAAACCAAAGCATAAAGTCTATAGATATCATTCCCTATTTCTTTAAAACTATTGAGTAACATTTAAAGTTTTATAATAGGTTAATATTTATTCTTTCCAAACAAATACATGTTTTCTTTTCTTTGGTGCAAGGGAGAATATTTTCTCTTCTTTAATGGTAGAACATACATTATGATGTAATCTTTAAATCTAGAATATTTCATTTTATTTTTCTTGCAATGTAAATACAAATATTTATAAGAAATAAAGATGTTCCTATTGCCATTCAACAACATGAAATCTATAAATATATACTTATGTATTACAACAAAATAAATTATCCTTTCTTAAGAAAATGATTAAAAGGTAAGAACTTTAGTTTTAGACTAACATTCATCTTTTCAAAAAGAAATACATATCCTTTTAAATGGAAGGACAATGAAACTGATTTAACAAGTGTTCCTTTTCACCCATAGGCATAGTCACAACATCATGCAAATATACTCTGGACACTTTCACACATATACACTTTTTCCCATCTCTACCAATCTAGGTAGTTATATTTTTGTGAGGTTATCTTCACCTCATGGACATGTTGATATGACACAATAGGTGACCCTTTTCAAGCTTGAAATAATCCTCATAACTTTCTCCAACCTACAGAAAACACAAACATATTCTCCATAGCCAAGGCAGTGCTCACCTCCCAACCTTTGGTTGGAAAACCAACCACCCCCAAGCTAGGAGGCAACCAGGGGAACCAGGTATACACAAATATCATTCCAACAAGCCATATAAACACACATGAAACAGAGAACAATTTTCACTCCCTCCCAAGGGTTTTTTCACATAACTTAAAGATTCATTACAAATCCAACATGGGGAATGGAGGGTGGACAACACACTCCATATGAGAACCCAAAGAGAACAACAAGAATAGAACCATTATCAAACTTCCCTCTCTTCACATACAACCCTTCCACCATAACTCCTCTTTCACGAAAGACCCATACCACCAAAACCATTTCATAATTTGCATATGGGTACTCATACCCTTTGTAAACCTCTCGTTTTAAGGAGGAACTAAATATCCCCATGGAGGTTCCTACTCCATACCATTCCCCAACAAGGGACACTCTACCCAAATTTTGGGTGAGCCTATCCCTGTAAAACCCATTTCCCATTACATAATACACATTCAACAACACAAGAAAACAAACACCAAAAGTATTTTGAAACAAACATACAATCTCATATGATTAAAACAAAGAGAAACAAGAGTAGAATGGTAAACCTACCTCCAATCCAAGCTTAAGGAAAGATAGGTTGAGGATCCACACAACTCCTCTTCTTCCAAGCTTTTGCTTCAATCTCCTCACCCCCCCCCCCCCAAAAAAAAAATCCAACCAAAATCAAGAATGCAAAAAGAACCCCCTAACTCTTGTTTTGAGTTTGTTTTTATAGGAACTCAAGCTTGAATTCCTTTGAATAGGGAGCTGACATTTTTCAACCTCCCATTCACTCTTCCAAGCACACTCACCCATGTGTGCTCACACATGTGTGAGATCTTGGGATCCTTCCAAGGCAACTTGGAGAAGTGGGAATGGAAAAAGACTAGTCCCCATCCCACTTCCCAAAACCTTATTTTCGTCAAAGCTCTTAAAAGCCTCAAAAAGAGTGTCCAATCTTGAGATTGACTTAAGATTTTGAGTTAAAAAGGTACATAACCCATAGGTACCTTCCCTAGGGACCTTAATCCCATAAAAACACTTTTAAAAAATCACTTTTCAATCCCCAAAAAGTGCCTAAAAGTTTAAATCCGAATTTGTCCACTTGGATGGACAACTCACCTCCTAGGTGGACTTATATGACAATAAAAATTAATTTACAAATATTCATAATTTGCATCACGAATAAAATACATCACAGAATGAAACTATAGTCCTTCCAAATGGACTATAATTTGGTTTCACTGGCTAAATTACTTAGGGTTCCCAAGGGCCAGAAAGTGTTGAGAAAAAAGAAGAGGAAAATGATTCCTCAACTGAAGAAATTCTGGACAATCTCGATGGAGACTGGATTGAAGAAGAGGAATTAGAGGCCGACAACGAGGAAGGTAAGGGTAATGAGGAAAGGGAGGAGTCGCAACATGAGATTGTTCAGGACAAGGAGGAAGCAAATGTAATGGAAAATCAAGATGGGGTCGAGAATACTAGCAATGAGGAAATTAAAGCTGAGGAGGATGAGAATGGGAGATTTAAAAGACTGGAGGAGAGGATGCAAATTCTGGAGCAGAAGATACTTGAGATGGCGGGGGACAACAAACTCCAAGCCTTGGAAAATCTGATTAATGGTATAATAGAGGAAAGATTGATGGCTTTGGAGAAAGGTATGCAAGCAAAAGGAAATTTCCACAAAATTTAGACCCTTGAAGAAGCAGTTAAGAATGTGTGCATGGTGGTTGATGTTGTGATGAAGAAAGCAATTATGGCTATTGTCTTTGCGATGGGAAAAATAAAAAAACAACAAAAGAAGAAAGAAATGGGTGATGGTGAGGACTTAGCTGGTAAGATGGAGCTAAAGGCAATTGTGCACGACACTGTTGAAGATCTGATCAAAGCTTGGAAGCTGATCAAGGATGCATAGCCTGGTTGCTTTGTTGTGCTGGTTTCTTTTGTTCTTTGATGCTTATTTCTACTATGTTTAATAGGACTGTTGCTACTAGTTATGGTCGTTTGTGCCTGAACTTAAAGTTCTATAAGGATGTGTATATTTTAAGTAGGAACATTATGATAGATGTTTATAAGTATTGTAGATGGATAAGGAAGGATGCTACTAATGATAGTTTTTGGTTTTTTTATTTGTATCATCAAACTAATATATTTGATTGAAAAGGGATTGGTTAAGAATTTTGGTTGGGGGAATGGGAAGTTTGGTGGGATTCCTATTTTTTTTGTTTCTCACCACCTACTATTTTTTTCATCATGTAACTTTATGTTTGGGTTAGGGCCCTTTTCCCTACTTAATCAATCAAAAACAATATCGATTGTAAACCATGTATATATATATATTACTTTAAATAGAATAATGGAGGAGAAAGCACCAACTTCAAATATACTTCCACTCAAAAAAGTTATACTTTATTATCAACTAGTAGAGTTCTTTTGACTTACAAATAGAAAATAGAAATAAATAACACCTTGGCCTTATACCAGCGACCTAAATGTATAGTCTTAAATATTTGAATGATTTAACTTGAATTGGGAAATTGGCTGAAAGAGTTTCAAACCTGCTCTAGGTGCATAGGTGTTTCCCAAATTGAATTTCCCCACTCTTTAACCCCCTTCAAACTATTATATCTAATTTGGAACTGTTGGAGTGTTGATAATGACGAGTTAACCCCATACAATGAACATGCATACTTCCTCAAACTTCAACAATTATATATTGGACTAATTCCTTGTGTTAATGGCTCACACTACTTATATCCCCTTAGAAATGACATGATTCCTCACTGATGACAGATTATGTGTGGTGTTTGGGTTTAACAATTTCCAAAACCTTGAAAAGCATAGGTGATTCCCTTAAAATAATCACTACACCTTAACACTTTATGATAATATGTCACTTCAAGGGGAAAACCTCCTAATCCACTTTGAGGGGGACACATCCAATAGTCTTCAATAAGAAACAATAATCCACTTGATGATAATAACTAACCTATACTTCCTATATATACCATACTTATCCCTAGGATATCCTAAAACAACTTAGAGAACCATATATAATCCCTAGGTTGACCTAATTAACTAAATAAAAATATAATAATAATAAGATGACTTAATTAAGAGTTAGGGTAGCCATAAGTTGACTACTCATAACCAAATAACATATCAATCATCAAATTTTTCTAGGGTAATATTTTTCAATTCCTTTTATAATTCCCTAATTTCTGAGTTCTAATTAGGTACAAAAAATCCACCTCTCTTTCTAGTGGATTTTCCTCTTCAGGAGGGGTTTTAATTCTAATTCAATTATGTTTTGTATATTGGATTGTATTGTTCTAAGATTATTTACTATTTATTCCAAATATTTTATCTTATCCCTTTGCTTAGTTAACATATTAATCACTACAATTTTAGCACCATTTTTTGTTTTTCAGTTCATAATGTTGTTCAATATGTGATATTTCCTTTATTTTTCTATATTGCCAACTGGGATATTCTAGTATTTGTCATTTATTATTCTTGAAACCATATGTTTATAACTAATATTTAATTATAGTTTATATCCAGAAAAAATTAGTGATTAATCACATTCATAATCATTTTCAATTAGTGCAAGTTATAGAAGCTCAAGACCTACCTTCCTAATAAAGGGTCCTCCCCTTACCTATGGAATCTCACTACATACACACAGAAAGAGCAACCAGATGCAAGAAGAGAACAAACATTTCCTTTATTACTAGAATGAAATTACATATTATGTGCCATCCTATGGGATGCTTATTACATGCATCTTCCAATAGGTAGATCTGAGTTTCCCTCTATTTTGTACTATAGGCTATTCTCACACTTCCCTTTGATGTTGTTCCATACTTGCATTCCTTCATCGCTTATATCTTTCTCTAGTTCTCCAAGTCAGAATTGATTTTCCCCGCTCTTCATGTTGTAGTTTCCATTATTGTCTAATCAAATTCTGAATTCACCAAGTCATTATATCATTATCAGTAGCTCCACTAAGTTGGAAAATAGATGGGTATTTCACAAAAATGATGTGGAATACATCAAATATCACTCCGCCAAGTGTCACAACCTAACTCACCATCCACTATCGTTGACCATCTTCATTCATCTACCGCTTTTGGAATGTCACCAAGACTTTGGGAGATCTCTCCCCGAAAACCCCAGGCGACATCAATAAGCTCTAGTGGGATATCACCAGAATGTCTAAGAGACATAAGGGGATCTCACACTAACACCACCTAGTCACACCGACATTGCTACCACCACACTTTCGATGAGACAAGCCTAGTCGAAGAGACTTGGGAGTATCTCTCACCAACACCATAAGGTCACCTTGACGCATGTTCATTCCACTAGGATCATAGTCCTCAGAATGTTGAACAAACATGGGATGTTGAAGAGACATACACAAAACTCTGATTGATGTCGCTTTGTCTCTTAGATAAAACAACCCTAAATCAGGTTGAAAGTCTTACTGAAACATACTTGTCATGCTGACAACAAAAGGAATCACCAAGTCGGGAGTATAGAAAACTTGAGAACCACGAGACATAGGTTTGGAAAAATCAAAACTTGTGATTTGCTGATGAACTCCATCCACTAAGTCGCTAAGTTGGGAAGTTATGGAACTTGTGAACCCTGCGACATGAGTTAGAATAATTTAGAAGTTCACGACTTGTAGTGTCCCTCTAGTTGTGACACTATGTCTTAGTTTGATTTAGTTAGATGGATAGATGCTTTAGTTGCTTATGATACTAGATGTTGTTTGTTTTCAGTTATGACTCAAACATTATGTTGTTTTTATACTCTATGGATGATACATTTGACATCTTGATCATTTGGTTGTGTTTGTGTGATGATATTGAAATAGACATGTTTGTGATATGGATTATGTTGCTTATGAGTTTTTATGTGGTTGTCATGTAGAAATGGTTGTTTATGATTTATGATGCTCGTCAGTTTTGGTGAAGAAGACAGTGTAGCACTACTCACTCGTGAGTACCCTGCTATGCTACGACTCATCTTCACGGTGTTTAATATATTACCCTGCTAATATATGTTTAACGGTAATGTTTTATGCAGATACAGGTACCAGGTATCGGCTCCACCTACTTGTTAGGTTTGAGCATACCCTAATCTAATGAAATTATGTTGATTCAGAGATAGTGTCAGGTCCTTGTTTAGACATCATTCTTTATTGAATGAGTATCCATTTGTCACCCATTGTCATTTGTTGTTTTGTCTTGTTGTGTCAATTTTGTTTGTGTTATTTTATTTGGAAATTAATTACTGTTTAATTTAGTTAAATGGCTTATTTGTTATATATTTGATTAAATGTAAATTTGTTTATATATTAGATTAAATGTTTATGAGTAAGGTTTGATTTATGAAAATAAATTAAACAAGTTATTTATTTAAAAGAGAATGTTAATTATGTGGAAAGATAATTATTTAAATATAAAATTGTTGAATTAATTGTGCAAATAGGATTTATGTGAAAAGCAGACAATTTAAAACAATTTAGTTTCAATAAGTTAAAATATCTAAAAACATGAGTTGAAGGATAATATCTTAGATATTTAATGAATATAACTGATTGAGCAATTTTTGGAATGCATGACTACAATCAGTTGAGTTTTGTAACTTGAGGTAAATGCATTAAAAGCTTTTGGGGGTTGCAATTTTCTTTCACGACATTTTTCTGGAAGAATTTTCACGACAGTAGCTTTTAGAAAAATTTTGCACGGCAGTTGTTTTGGAAAAGCTTTCATTTTCTAATTTCATTTGCAAGCTTATTATTGGGCTGGATTGTTTTGGATATCTTCGTCAAATAGCCAGTGTTTTGAACAGGATTGACAGAAGCTTTAGGTTTTGTTTCAGCTTAGCTATCAAGCTTTACCAGGTTTTCTTCTTTTGGTTTTCCTTGCAATTTCTTAATCTGTAGTTTTGGAAAATAATATTTGAATGTTGATTGTTTCTGAAGGAAATTAGTTTCTCTGTGAAATTTGTTTGATCTTCCTGAATCTGCACATTCAACAATGATACAAATAGATTGAGTTTTCAAAACAAGGAAGTAATTCTGAAATATATTGTTGAAGTTAGATAAAACCATCTGGTTATGGAAATTTTTACCTCTCACGAAGTTGTAACTATTTCCTCTTGGGCATATAAAATTTGGTTTGCCTTGTTAGTAAATGAATAGGTATATAGTCTTTTGTAGTTGAATCATTCACAGACTATTATTTCATTAAATCGACTTTAGCTGTAGCCATATCAATTTATAATCTTTAAGTTCTTACTGCCGCTTTCTCTTCTTATTCATTATACTTTAGCCGTTAGATTCATATTGGTCGGTGCTCCTTACTTAATTATACAATCCTTGAGATATCGATTTATATCCAATCGAATGAACCAAGGCCAACTATTCTTAAACTTAGAATGATATCTGACACACATATATAAAAATCTTATCATTGTGCCTTTCCTTTAGTTAGAGAAATCGCCTTTGTATTAGGTCTGATGTTTCTTTGAGTTAAATGGTTGTAAATAATTCATTGAGAGATTCTCTAATTTAGCGCCTAAAGAGAATTATTCCATCTGTTTATACTTTCACTGGGTTATCATTTAGTTTATACCTGCATATTTATGTATTACACATATGGCTTTCTATTGGAAACTTTTAAAATATTGATTTAGATCTATTGGCGTCTTCCTTGCATGGTTCTTGGTTCCTTGTTTGAGAGTTTTCTGATTTAGTTCCTACACACCATCTCTTGGCTATTTTATAATTTCTAAATTAATGGGGAGCTATAGAGACACCCATCCTCCTACTTACCTTGCGCGGCTGGAAGTATGCCTTCTATTTGTCAATAGATTTCCCTTATAACCATTTGAGGAACTTAGGTCTGTGTGGCATAAGGTTTTCGATTGGAATTGAGGAGCAGCCAATTCTTCATCATGGTTGATTCTTGCATCTTTTGATATTCCATTATACATGTGTTGAAAGTAATATAGTACTATGAAATGAATTTAGTGCATGTTTATCTTTAAAGTTGATTTTTTTTTTTAGAATCTTAAGTTATGCATGGCGCACTATTGGTGATTATATGTCGAATAACATCTGCCATGGATCAAAAGTCGCACAAGGTTTTACATTACATTACATTACAATGTTCAAAAGTAACAATGATACAACAGTGTTCCCCAACATGAATGGGAATCCATATAACAAGATATAATGATACATTTGAGCAACAGAATAAAAAATATCATAATTGGTTCCAAGACGGAAACAACTCTAGAGTCGCCGCAAATGACACCAATCTGCACCTCTCGATCCTCGATTGGGGACCCAATGGGGTGCTTAGCATGTTCCACCCGACCACGTGGGTCCGAAGACCCACCCCTCGTGCTAAGGAGCTGACAAGAAAGAATCCTCGATGAGGATCATCCATCAGAGAACCGCAAGACTCACATCATACAAGAGTAACAAGAAACACAAGGATGATCACAACATCAAGAAACCATAACTAGATACATGACATCCAAACATGACATCAATAAATCACTATAACAACAATAAACCACCTTCGAAACATAACAACAATAAGTCATAAAACATAATATCAATAAATCTCAAGTCATAAAATCAATAAATCACTTCCAGAGGATTTAAAATAATATAGCTCCCAGGGAATGCTAGAGGAGAGTGTCATCGCATGGCCTTACATGGATTATCCAGACATCCTGTCTCAAGGTGCCGCCTCCATCTATACATGGATTATCCAGACAACCTATCACCAGGTGTCGCCTCCATCTATGGTTATCCTGACTGCCTATCTCAAGGTGCTGCTTCATAGGGTTACTCATGCAGAACCGTTAACCTCTCTTGGAGACGAGGCAATGACCTTGCCAACCACGGCCTTCTCGTCCCACCTTTAGTCTATGAAAGCCCTAACAGATGGACAAGGCATCAACAATTATCTTATTAATGTTTAACCACCCACCCATTAATTAAGTAGGTTATCACTTGTTACTCTACCCTACGTGGGTTACCCTGACAACCCCTTTGTGCGTCGGCCCCCACATAGAGCCACTCTCTCTAGAAACCCAAAATATAAAATCTAAAATCCAAGGTCCAAAATCCAAGGGTTGTACCAACAAAGAACATAATATCCAATCTCAACTGAAAAACATGCGAGACATTACCCATCCCAACAAAATCACAATACATAATTCTCATTTACATGGTACAATCCTTCCAAAACAATGATGCCAACCCACTTGCCACAATAAGAGCAAATAAAAGATAAAACATCAACTAACACTTGTCTCAAGCCTCTGGAAGACCAAGGAGAACAACTACTCAAAAGGGAAGCTAAAAGAAGTGATGCAGTTCCAACACGAAAACCTTAACAATTGAAAATCTCTTCAACCAAAATGACTCAAACGGAAAACAAAATAATAAGGGACCATCAAAAGTCACTTGTTAATCCAAAACGAACCCAAAGAATAAAATCACCTCCAAAACCAAGCAACCCAAGAGAGAGGTAAACACATCGCAATGAATTCATCCTAACAACCTTTAAACATGTGAATACACTTAATGAATAACCAATGAACAATCAAACACATTCTATCCATTCTTTCACTAAAGAGAAATTTTAAATAACTAAGGATGCTAAGTAATCGCATTTCATAATCATCTCAAGACATATTTTCATATTCTTAATAAGATTATATCAGTAATTAAACTTCTTCACAAAAAAAAAAACATTATCTACTTAGTATTTCTAAAGAATTATTCTTGTTTCTGCATGTCAAATTAAATTAAAAATTCATCTCCCTCAAATAATCATTTTGAGACAATCATAATGTAATTTCCTAGTTAATTAATGCACATTAACCTTACAATTCAACTATAAAGGTTGTATAACTCACGCTACTCACTTAGGAATTAACGAAGCATAGTCCATGATCATAATTGTGGTAATATTACCCTAATTTTATTTTTATTTTTTTATGAAAATTTGCCTTAATACTTTCCACTTCGCTTATCTACACTTTCAATAATTGTAAGACAAAGGTACCCCAATTAAATATCCATGCTAACATATATATGTATATATGTATATATACTTATTATTAAAGATTCCATAATAAAATCTCATATGAAAAGAAATTACTTAACATTTCTATTCCCACTACTAGTAGATTTACCTATAAATCATTTGTTAACTTAATGATAAATCTATATAAATTTCTTGTCCTATTGCATAAGAAGAACCAAATTAAACATACAAATCTCTTATCCTAAAATCTGCCCACCATACATTTCTTAAGAACAACAGCAATATTTCTCTATTTTATTGTTTCTTAACTGATGTAATAATTGCTTACTTTCCTAACCCCGATAGTACATCCAACGTCAACTAATCTCGGGCCTTAACTTCAATTACAAGCACCTTAACAACACATCTTATCACTACTAAAATGCACAGTGTAAACAATGGCAATGCTCTCATGGAGTTTATTGGGGATGCTAAATGAAAAAATCTGAAAATCGATTTCCACAAGAAAACTACGCACTTGGGAAGAAGGAGAAGACCAAGACAAAATGAAGTTCGCACGATGTGTTCCTAATGAGGAAATTTCCCGATTGAGAGAGAGAGAGGCTTGATTTCCAACAGTTGGCAAAAGAAAGTGGTGAGAGGCTTGCAAACGTTCCAGCACAGGTCACTATTCAAGTCAGGATATCGTCTCAATTCAGAATTGTAAGATCTAGACTTTTATCCATGCAAGTGTTGATAAAGAAAGGTTATGTACGGTTATAGAATCCTTTGAACAAAATGAGTGAACGAAGATTAGCTTGAAACTAGACGATTGAATCTCAATAAAGCGTCATATCGGCTGAAGGATTATGAAAATGCCAGAGCTATGAAAAGGATCCTCACAGCTATAGAAAATATTTTCTCCCAAGGATAAATTTTGGCTTTGCGGAAAGCTGCCATCGGGTGTTCTAGTGATTGGATTTATCACATAAAAGCCAAAGGTTCGGAGCTAAGCCAAAACCTTCGAGTTTTAGGTCATCGTGTGTTGAACCGAAAGGAGTTTAGTTCGATTAATGATGAGAGTTTTCAAAAGCAATCAGTTGTGATAATAAAAGAGAATCTAACACTAGGCCTTTCAATCATAAACAAAAGATACCGAACCCCTGCCTTCATGTAATAGATAACACAGATTTTGTTTAATAATAAAACACAACAATAATGATTCAAAACTACATAAAGATTCCCATTTTGTTTCTAAATTGAAATTATGGCATATGACTTACCTCAAGATTTTGCTCATTTTGTATCAGGCGACATACACCATCCTCACTTTCTTCACCAAACTTCAGAGCCATAATTGATGGGTATTCCTCATTGCGGCCCCCCCGTACAACCGCTCTCCCCACGTAGAAACTCTTATTTGTGCCTTCCACTCAAGAACCTAACTAATCTATAAAAGCCGATCACACTCCAATCCATGCCTCTCTCATCTCTCTATTCCAGAAGCATTTGAATCCATTCACCAAGAAGAGGTTTCGCGGCCTGGGATCTCCCAATCGTTTTATTTTCTTGTGCAGCAACTTAGGTCATGCATTTAATGCAAACAAGTCCCTGCCCACGACACCTGATTTCTATGCACAAGCTCTCCTGTTGTTTCGGTACGATGTCAGCATAGGATGCACCCCCGGGTAGGGATAGGCATTCGTAGTTGCTTCCCTCCATAGCTCACCATAGGATAGACGCCAGAACGGATCCCACAAATAAATCATTGAAATGCAATCTTTCCGTATGTTTTGTTGAATCCAAAATAAGAGTTCGGCCTACGCAATAACCCAATCGGGTAAAGAACGAGGCCCAATAAAGAGGACGCCAACAAGGGGAAGCCCCTTTAGACAGGAGACTTCAAGCAGAGGAGTCTATAACGACAAGGTAAAAGTAGGAGATATTTCCCACAAATGTGCAGAAGCCAAGAGATGTGGTGGTCGATACCAAAGCATTTTCCCAGAAATAAAATGAATAGAACAGATAAATACAAGCACTACAGAATCTCCTCCCGAGGATGTAAGAACCACCAATTGAAGCGATAACCAACTTCAGTGAATTCTCTTTGATATCCCCCCCGTAATGGCATAGAAAAGCCGCAATTTATGGAGAAGATTGAAGATTATCTCTGCAAAAACGATTACGAGTTTTTCTTCTTTTTTTATCCCCAATCCCGAAAATTGCATATCCTTTCAGAGATAAAAATCAAAAGATGAATCATTAACTCCCCTTTCAAACCACGCATGTGCATGCTTTTATCTTTTCTTGTCTTTTTACTATTTTCTTGCCATTTACCATTTAGTTCGAAATCCTATCTCTTTATCCTCTTTTTCTATTTTTGTCAAATGTGACTTCAATTTTAAATCTTATCTTCCAGATTTTTCTTTAAAAACACATTGTTTTAGCATATTTAATAATTATCCCATGAGATAATTGATTGAATATTTTTTTAAAATAGATTGATTTTTTTTTTTTTTAATATTAACTGTACACACAAAATGGACTTATCAGTTTATTATTTTAATTCTAATTTTATTTAGATTATTCCTTTAGAAATTATAATTCAATTAACTGATTATACCAATCTGTTTAAAATATTAATTTCCCCCCACAATACATTAACACGTTAACAACAAGGACACAAAACACTTTCATGAATACCCAAAAAGGCCACAGAGAGAGAGAGACATTACACTTTCCTTTGTATCTGACTTTGAGATATGTTTTATCATGACGTTGTTTTATACGCATGTTGGCAGTCCTTGGTATTTTTGATGTTACATCATGTTTATAGGAAGAGTGGCTTACGATAGGGGCCGAAACCCTAAGTGGTTGCCAGTGTAACCTATCGTGGGTTTTTGTAATTTAGTGAAAACTTTAATAATTAAACCTAGGGTTCATTAAGTAATTAAGATAAACGGAATGCCTCACCTAGTGCCTTAATGCTTGTATAGATTGAGGGTAGGTTGAGAAGGCCTGGAATGGCTTAGTTGTCTACCTTGTCTTCTTGAAAGGTAATTTGACTCCACATGAATTTGTCTAGGGGCCGGGAATCGGTAGAGACTGCCAGGGTAACTCTAGATGAGGGCCGGTAGTTTAGAAAAATTTACCAGGGTAACCTAGAAACAACTATGTGATGACACTCTGTCCTGAAGCATGTTTGTGGTCTCTTTTGTAGAGTCACCTGTGTTAATGTTATTTCCTCTGGGAGTTTACTTGTGATCATGTAGTTAAGATATTGTCTTGTCGTTATGTGTTGTCAGCCATGTAATGTAATGTCTATTCTTTGTTGTCTGTTTGACTGTTTTGTGGACCTGTCATTATCTCCCAGCACGGAGGGAGTGGACCTTTGGGTACCACGCGGTTGGGAGGAAACCATGCTATTTCCTTCATTTCAGACCTCTTACAGATGTTTCTATTCTTGGATAAATTTATTTGTGGAGCAGATTCCTGATCCTTTAGTGTTCGTGATGTTGGACGTTGAGCGTATTTGTGAACGAAGCTGACAACATGATTTATATCCTTCATCCTTATTGTGCATTCTCTTGTTGACTATAAGAGAACTTATGTAATGACATTATACCAGATTCGAGAATTATTATAATCGCAGTTGATGTAATTTAGTTAAGTATCTTGACCTTGTAAAGGTTTATGAAAATTGGATCATTCATGAACGTGATATGTTATTAAATTTTATGATTTTGATATTATGATGTGATGATCTTATTTGTATGATTAAGTAATGTCATCTTGGAATCCTTAGAACATTTGTGTAATCAAATGATTTAAAAAAAAAATAAAAAATTATCATTCGGTTAATTTGATTCTTTTAGCTTTGTCCTTTGGATTCCCTGGTGGGGTGTTACACAACTCCTCACAACCTTGGCCCTTATTTGAAACAAACAAACACAAAATTTTGGTGATGCAAGATTGCTCTTCGCCCAAGATGCTCCTGCATCAGACACCTCGAGTAAGTGAAATGTTCCTTGAGTTGGTAAATTGGGGAACATTGGAAGGTGCATGGGACGATAATTCCATGTTTATTATTGATCCATAGCTGCTCCTTATCTATGGGAGCCTTCCCTCTTGTACTGTTTTGCTCAACCTCAACTCTCAAGCCATTTCCAATTGTGTTCTCATGTTTCTTTGAACAACTTCTTACCACTGGACCTGTAGTGACCCTCTCATTGTGACATCCTGATTATCTGGATTGTGATTAGTTTGATGATACTGAGATAGATTCTTACATGATATGGTTCTTTCTTATGACTTTGCATATGGTTATCATGTTGTAATAATTGCTTATGATTTATCTTGCTCATGTGTGTCGGTGAAGAAGACAGTGTGGCATTACTCATTCGTGAGTACCCTACTACGCTACAATTCTTATTCACGGTGTGTTTTCTAACATGAGTATATATATGTTCTAACGTTGATGTTTCCCTGCAGACACAGGTACCGGGTAACGGCTCCACCTGCTTGTCAGGTCTGAGTGTACCCTAATTCAATATAAATATGTTGTCGGAGGTATTAACAGGTCCTTTTAAACCATCATTCTTTTTCGAACGAGTATCTCTGTGTTACCCCGTGTAGTTGTCCAGTTCATTATGTTGTGTTCATTTTTATTGTTTTGTGTTTGTGTATTTAATATTTAAGTTTATTAAATGTTTATAAATGTTTATACCAATGTTTGTAATTTGATTTATTAAATTAAATTAAATATATTATCGAATTATAAATGAGGAAGATAATTCTTTGAAATGTTTTTAATTAAAATATTATTATTACTGATTTAATTGTGCAAACTTGAGTTAAAAGAAATAGATATTTAAATGGAAAGATATTTTCGACAAGAAATGAATCTTTATTAGCAATTAAAGATCTGTTTTGATATTTTTAAGTATAAGTTAAACTGGTTGATCTATTTTCAATGCAAAAAAAATGGTCTTTCAGTTAAGTTTGATGATTGAAAGATAATGGCATGAATGAATATCTTTGGGAAGAGGATTGGAAATTGACATTCACGGGAAGAACCTTCACATTCGGAGAATTAATCGTGGGATTAATAGAAGCTTCTAAAATTGTTCTGGATCGGTTTTCAGCTTTTAACACAGGTTCTTTTCTTGTTTTGAAGTATTTGAATCTGTAATTGTCTATAAGCTTTGCTCCAAAAAGAATGACTCTATTAAACCTGCAAAATGATATGAGTCTATTAGCTAAAATTTTATAAAGCTAGAAGGAAAAGAAAAACTTAGTTTATCAGTAAATATGGGTAAAAGAAAAATAAGAGCTTTGTTATCTATATAGCTGAGAAATTATTAAATCATATAGGAGATCCTCTGGAAGTCTTAGAGTTCAAAACTTTGTATTGCAAATTAGTAAACCAACTGTGTTCAGTTTTATTATATATCCAATATTTTGTCAATCTTTGACATTTGTGAATTGAATTTTCGGTGTCCACCTGTTAAGATCTTGGATATTCTGTTTCTTTTGACCATATTATTAGCCGTAGCTTATTTCAGGAAAATTTCTTATATATATATGGATTTTATATTTCTTTAAAAATAATAGAAAATTGTGTGATAGCGTCGCTTCTGCCCCCCAAAATCCTAGAAATGATATTCCCCTTATGTGTCTTTAATAGTTAAAGATTTTCCTGAATAATAAGTGTTGCACAATTTCTGTGGTTAAGCTATAACACAGTCGTATTGTGTTTATTATACCAAAAAGGAATTGCATATATCTTTATCAATTTCATTCGCCATACTCCTTGGAACCTTCAATAAACCATAGTTTCTTCATTTCGGGTATACTAGTATTTTATTAACCAAATCCTTGTAGGTTCAAAACATTTTGCTTAATAGATTTTTGTCCTGTAACTATATATTGTGCGCTGTCACAAAAATTGCACATTTTGGTTTCGTGAATAACTAACTTCAAACCTGATGAAATATTTATTTGATTTTTCTTAACAAGGATTACCCTGCCAGAAAGTTGCGCCCAGCCTCCTTTGCTTGAAGTCATCTGTGTAACCATTGTTCAAAAGAGATTTAATATTGTCACTGTCAAAGCACATAGTCTCAGTTTTGTATCACGTCTCCTTCTTCACAGTGGAGTTAGCTCCTTTTCTTTTATCATGCAATCTTGAGGTTGGCGAGATTTCCACTATGGAACTATATGTTATGAATATAATTCTTGTGCTTCTTGATTTAATCATTCCGCGCCAGAGCTCACCTACTCCATGCATGCGTTTTGGACAATGACATGATTAAAGTTCATAACCTGCGCTTCAATGATTTGCATGGAGAATTCTAATCTTAACTAAATTGTTACTCTCCCTATTTACCTCTGGAGCTAATTGTCTTTACCTGTAGTTATTTCATGTCTTGCATAGCGTCTTGTAGTTTTCTTACAGTCTTAAATATTTCTTTCGGTAATGATCTTTGTCTGTAACTATTACACTACTCTTTTATTGAACTCTTCTTTGCATGCATGCAAGTTGATCTTTCTGTGCCTGAGTTTAATTAAAAGTCCTTGAGTTTATTAAATACAACGCTATCATATTTCTATTTAATTTATGATATATATACCTAGTTCTTAGAATAGCATAATGCTATATAACATTCGATATTGTAAGTAATTGATATGAGTGACTGGTATTAAATGCAAATCTTCATAAAGTCATATGTATCGGCGTGAGTTTAGTATACTATAGTTTAGGTGCAGCAATCTGTTGTTATCTAGTTGTTCATTATAGATATTTATAACTAACTCGAGATGAATCGTGGTAATCTAATATTTATGCATGGCTTTAAAGATCTATTTTTTTCCTGATAACTATTCCTTGCTAATTAGTTGATGTTACGCCTTTCTTTAAGAATCTTGTCCCTTTCTATTTAATCTGTTTGAACCCTGGACTTGTGCATGGTGCGTCTTAGACTTCTTTTCAATTATGTGATACTTATTAAAGACAACGAGTTCTTGAATAGATAGATGAGAACGCATATATTTTATTCAGGAGTTTATTTTAGAAAGTGATTTTTGGATAAAAATAATTTGATCTTTGATTATGGTGTAAATACTGCTCTTTTAATGTATGACAATTATTGTTAACTAATACTTTATTCGTTATGTTATATAATCTTTTTACCATTAAATGTTAGTTACATATTAGTAAATAGATTCTTCATAGAGTTGATTTAAACAAATGATTCTTTGATCGCTAAAGATACATTTTATTTATTTATTTAATAAATTGTATTGTATGAATTGAGTGATTTTAAAAACTAAAAGAGGAACTCTTATCATTTGTATTGAATAATAATAATAGTTGTAATAGTAAATTGTAAGACATTCTATAATGTCAATAGATTGTTATTTTTGAACTCTTAATTCATGAAGATTAAATGAGTGTATTTGATGAGATATGTACATATTATGGGAATGGACATGTAATGTTATTGAGTTTTGATTTGTTCTTCTTTAAAGGCAAGAGAAGTGACAATGGTATTGTTAAGTGTAATACATATTGATCAATTTGCTCGATTACAAGTATTTTTACTTGGGGATATAGCTTTGTATCATTTTGTGGTCTTTTGAAGTGACATCCTAGAGATTGTGATTTGCCTCTAGTAAAGGACATAAACATTCTGGTTTTGATTTTTGTGCTTGATAGCTACCCCTAGATTGGTTTTATGTTGAGTCATGTTATAGAAGAGTGGCTTGCGGTAGGGGCTAAAATCCTGAAGTGATTGTCTGGGTAACCTATCGTAGGTGTGTTAATTCAGTGAAAACCTAACTAAAGAATTATGGGTTGGGAAGTTATAAACATTAATTCAGATAAAAGTGTGCCTCACCTACTGTCTTAACGCTCATTCAGGTTGAGAAAAGGTTGAGAAGGCCTGGAATGGAAAGTCGTCATCTTGTCCTCTTGAAAGATGAAGTGACTCCACATTGGTCTGCATAGGGGTCGGGAATCGGTAGAGGCTACCAGGGTAACTCTTGGAGAGAGGGCCGGTAGTCTAGGAAGATTCACCAGGGTAACCTATCACGACGATGTGATGACACTCTTAGTCTATATCATGATGGTGTTCCTTGTGTTCAGATTTATTTTGATGTGTTGTGTTACTAAGGTTTTATTTGCTATGATTGTTAACGTTATGTCGTGATGTGATTTGTAAACCCCGTAAACGTAATGTTCTATCTTCTTTGCATGTGGACCTGTTATTATCTCTTAGCACGGAGGGAGCGGACCTTCGGGTTCCACGTGGTCGGGAGGAAACCATGCTACACCTTGTATTTTCTTATAGATGATCCTATGCTTGCAGCTGGTTCCAGTTACTTCATTGTTCGTGACTGTGGATGCAGAGCATGTTCGTGGATATGGATGTCAGTTGTGAAATAATCACTATCTGCTTTGTAAATTTACCTCTTGTATAAGAGCGTACTCATTGTACTAATCATTATGATGTATTGAGATTCGTTGAAATCTCACATATTGTATCTGGACCTATGGATTCTTGAGTATACTTTTAGTTTTAAGTAACGTCGTCTTGGAAACTTTAAGACAATTGTGTAATAATATCCTTTTTTTTAAAAAAATATTCGGTTAATTTCATTCTTTACACTTAGTTTTAACGGTAACCAAGGCGGGGCATTACAGGACCACCTCTATTCCCACCACACCCTTTTGGGCTACTACTCCTTGTGCCTTTATTGTGCTGTTGCAATAAATCATAACTTAATTTTCTCTTCCCTCTTGAAACCTGATCTCTAAACGACTACAAATCAATGCAATTACTTTGTTCCTCTTCATCTACTTGTTGCTTCTCTGCAGTGCAACAAACAATAGAGTTGGATTCTTTCAGTTGCTTTTCCTTCTCTTTTAGAGAAGTCAAGATATACTACTGCCCATCTTTCTAGATGGTATACGTATTCCTGCTACATCAAAGATGGCTTCCTTGTCAAACTACCATGGTCTACCCAACAACACATGACACACTGTCATAGGCATCACGCCACACAACACCTTATATTTGTAAGAACCAATCTGAAAACTTACTAAACACACTAGCTCATTTGACTACAAAATCTGATGAAATTTTTTGATGAAAGATGTATAATTTGATGTATTGTCGGGTACTTGTTATATTTAATGTGTAATTTTCAATTTTTTAAAATTTTATCCCTAACGTTCATCAAAATTTTGATGAACCTGGTTTCGTCAAAATTTTGACGAACATGGAAAATCAGAAAAAAAACAAATTATGGCTGACATAAATATAAGTGATTTCGCCTATTTATTGCGACAGTGTTTTGCTATACTTGCAAATTTTCTCTACTTGCGAATTTTCTCTACTTGTGACAATTTGTGGAGAACTAAGGACAATTTTCTTGGGAAAAATAAGAAAAAATTCAAGAAGATATCGCCAGGTTGAGGGTAGTCATTGTCTTTTTCCAGAATTCATTTGTGAAGTCAGATTTGTACTTCCAGGTTTGAAAATCATATTTTAAAGCAACATCTCATAAAATTTCATTTTTAGACTTGTGCATTTTGAGAATTTCATTTCCAGATTTTGTTGTGCAAGTTCAATATCCTAATTTTAGGAGTCTCACGGTTGGAAATCATAGTAAAATCAAAATTTAATAAGTTCTAGAATTAACATTTTAAAGTGTTTTTTGGGTTCATTAACTTCATACTATCTTCTCTTTTGTAGGGGTGGTTGCATGCCAAATTTTTTTGGTACAAAATATCAGAATTATTAGATTTTGTTACCTGTCTATGATTAAAAATTATTAGAGTTTGAGTTTGATACTTTTTAAAGATCTAAATATTCAAGTTTGGTAAAGAAAAATCATGTTAGATAATATTAGTGCAGAACAAAATGAACAAAAAATTGCTAGAATGTGGGCTAGATTGAAAAGAAAGGGTGATGAGAAATATTATTGTCCTTGCAATAATTACAAGGGCTTAAAGACGAGAAGACTTTTAATCACAATAGTTGAGAAACATTGTAGGCAGCATGGTCACATTGAAGGGGGCCAAGATTATCGTCCATTGGTAAGTTGTTCATTATATGTCTTTATATTGATTGAATTTGTAAATGTTTATATCATTTTAACATTTCTATATATATAAAAAATCACTTGATCATGATCATGGTTTATTTGTGTTGATCATTATTATAAAGGTGGGGCGCCCTAGGGCACAAGTAATGGATTATCACGCCCCAGAGAATGTGGTTTTGCAAGCGGAGGAACATGTAGATGTGAATATCAAAGATGAAGTTAATGATCCTATGGAAGAAGATGATCATGCGCTAGAAAACACAGTTGAAGATGATGGTACAAATACATTGATCCATGACACATTTAGTGGCGCAGCTGATCATGATGATCGAGATGACTTTGATGATGTTCATGATTTACCTGTATTTGAGAAGGCACACGAGCCCCTTTATGAAGGATTTGAAACAACTCCTCTCTGTTGTATTGTTGCTGGTGAACTTGAAGGTTATGAATGGTTTATCCAACATAGCAATTTCACAGATGTTAAGGTATGTCATATATGTCATCTTTTTTCATCTATTTTAATTGTTGTTAGTTCATCATTAGTAAATAAAGGATGAAATATGGGTATGTGCAGGATCATCATGGAAAAAATAGGCCCTTAAGTGGCAAAAAAATTAGAAAAAATAGAGTTAGGCAAATTGACGTAAAAATTTGAATAAGTTATCTATATTATTTCAAAAATATGTAAGAATAGAATCTATAGAAAATTGAATGTAGTTTCTAAACTACTAGGTTTGTTTAAAAATATATATATTTTTGGTGAAAAATTGAAATTTCAATGCAGTGGTACTTAAATTTTAGGGAAAAAAAAGAAGTAGGTGTCTTTCTGACCACCCTAACCACAATAAAATGATAATATTTTTTTATAATATTTGAGATATAAGTAGATGACTCATGCCCCGATGTGATGCATATTTTTTTGTAATTTTTTTACAAGTAAATAATTAATTGTGATTTTTTTATTACAACTTTTTTAAAAATATAAAAACTTGTATGTCTAACCACCTTAACTTGGTCAAAACTTCATGAAATTCATTTTTTCTTTTTTTAATCCTATAGTATGAAAGGCATAGAATGTGACATGTGTTTTGGATTCAAAAAATGTGATACTGTTTGAAAGCTATAGATGTTTTTCAATCAGCCTATCAATTAGAACATTAGTCATAATTTGAATAGAAAATGAATAATAATTACTTATTAAATTCAAAGTAAAGCATAATTTATATCGGTGGAAAGTTGAGAATCTCCTTTAAAAACCCTTTTCATTTGATCAATTTTGGGTTAAAAAATAGTCGTCAGCCTCATACCCATCATATTGCCACTTTTTGGCCAATCATGATCCTGCACATACCCATATGTACCATTAATATTCTTTATATTAACAAATTATTTTTTGTTGTAGATTGATTGATGAATTTTTGTTACCACCATTAAATATTTTACGTTGCTCATACTGAGATTTATAAGCCATTATGAAATATATTGGAATGGAGTATCAAGCAATAGATGCATGTCCCAATGATCATATTATATATCATAAACAACATGAATTTGCAACCGAATGATCAGAATGTCATATCAGTAGATATCAAATAGATCAACTAACAAAAAAGGTGTCTTGCAAGGTTCTTCGCTACATTCCCATTATTCCACGTATGCAACGATTATTTAGGTGTGAAAGCTTAGCGCAATTTATGGATTACCATGCACAAAATAGAAGTAGATATGACATTCTTCAAATGTCTGCAAATGGTTTTGCATTTAAGGACATGGAGGAAAAATTGCCACACTTTAAAGAAGAACCTCGTAATCTCAGACTTTCATTGGTAGCGGACGGTGTCAATCCATTTGGAGAGCTAAGATCCATTTACTTGGTGTGGCCTATTTTTGTTATCAATAATAACATTCCTCCATGGATGTCAATAAAGAGGGAGCACATAATGTTGGCAATTATTGTTCCAGGTATTTGTTTACATCAATTTTCTTTAACATAGTAGCATCTCATTTGTCTTATTTGTTGCATAATGACTCATATTTTTTTCATTTAATAGTCATGTACATTAATTTATATATATTGCAGTAAAAGGGTTATAATAATTATATAATGTTTATGTTCATTCAACTAGGTAAGTACCAAGTTAAAAATATGAATGTATATATTGAGCCTCTTATTGATGAGTTACTAAAGTTATGAAATGGTGTCACTATGTATGACGTCTCTAGACCAATAGGACAGACAATTTCAATTCCATACAATGCTTGTATGGACAATTCATGATGCCCCAGGGCTAACACATTTTTGTGGTATGTTATAACGTTATACTGCACTTTAATGATATTTAATTTTATGAAGTAGATATCATGCATGGTTTTTAAATAATCTATTCATTATATATAATTATAAAAATTGACATATTTAATCCAATTATATATGATCTTGCAGGTCTTCAAGCAAATGGAAAATTTGCATGTTCAATTTGTGGTCCAAAGATGAAATCTCATCGTTCAACAAGTTTAGGAAGGTAGGTGTTTGATGAGTATAGGCACTTCCTCCACATAAATCATAAGTATCGAGCTATTGAAAAACATCTTTTCAATGGGAAATAAGAGACTACATCAAAACCACGAAGAATGACACCTCGCCTATGGAAGTTGGAATATAATAGAATTAATCATCAAGGTTATACATAAGATCAAATTGTTTATCTATTATAAGTGATATGTTTGGAATTTATATTTTTATATTGTGTTTTGTTTGCTCATGTTGTAATTGACAATGATTGTCATTGTTAATTTGTTTAACTTATATGCTTCATGAAGGTCGTCAAGGCATTAATGGTCGGCTTCCACAAGGAATGAAAAGTTATCCCAGATAACTTAGTAGGTTTCCCTACTATGAGCAACTACAAATTGTGCATTTATTTGATACAATGCATATCAGAAAGAATATAACAGAAATGTTATGGAAAATATTGGATGGAAGGCATGGCAAAGAAAAAATTATCAAAATTTGTAGTGACATTCAGGAAGCCAATCATGCAATGAAAAATGTCATTCAATTAAATAGCGATGGAGACCAAATTAATATAAGCGCCCTTCCTTGGTTATTAACGGAGCAAAGCAATGCTGTAAAAGAAGTCATATGAAAAATTTGATTTCCCATAGGATTTGCTGTGAACATAAACAATATCATAACAAAGAAAGGTGAATTTGGGTCAGGGATGAAAACGCATGATTGGCATACCTTCATTAAAGTAATTATTCTGATATATTATATATATATTTGTATATTGCATGTACTTTTTAGTGTATTATGTTTACTACTTTTGGAAAAATAATGAAAAGATCATTTTATAATTGTTGCAGTACGTTCTACCTCTATCTCTCCCAGACAACTTCAACAACAATGTCAAGTAAGTTATATATGATCTTGGAAAATACATGAGGTAAGTAGTCGATATTTGTTCAATTTGTTGTATAAATCTTATAATTTCCATTTTTTTTACTTGTTATGTAATATATTGTATATATTGTTGTTAAATCTCGTTAATATATTTGCACCTTGAATCACTTGTAGATGGTTGTCATCTAAAGAAATCCATAAAGAAGATATAAATTATTGGAAGAGAAAAATTTCTCGTCTAATGTGTGAAATGCAAAAGTGTCTACCTTCGACATGTTTCAATGCACAAGAACACTACCTCATACACCGAGTTGAGGAGATTGAATTGTGTGGACCTATACACACAAGGTCAATGTTGATGGTTGAGAGGCACTTGAAATATTTGAAGGCTTTGGTTAGACAAAGAGCACATCCTGATGGTTCTATGGTGGAGGGATATATGGTATACCAGACCATGGTGTACATTACTGAATATCTTCCTAAGTTTGCAGCAAAGATTCATGTAGATTGCATTTGGGATCCCAACTCCATTAACAAATTTGAAGGGGAGTACTTGATGGGGAAAGGTAGATTGAGGAAAGTGAGAGGTAATTATAATAAATTTTACATTTAGTTTTTATATTGTCTATTGTACTTATTTAATTAGTAATCTCCAATATACATGAATTATAAATTAAGGTTGTATACCGTGGTAATTAACTAATTGATGTAGACCTGGGAGGCTCAACTCAACCAACCTATCAATCTGAATTTAAGAGGTTCCAACAAGTTTAGAATGACCACTTTAAACAATCCAAACAACTCTCAAATCTTGACAAACAACAGAAGTCAAATTTCACACTTTGACTCCTTAAATCCTTGTAGCAGTGCAAACCTAGTTTATCCCAATAACTCAAAACTTTCCCAAAACACTAGACAAACCCTTGATGGTTTTAGACACCCATTTTGGTGTTATTAAACATACTTCAAGGGAAATTACAAGTCCTTTGGACCAAATCACCAAAATCACCCTTTCTAGGTTGTGCTAATTAAGTTGATTAGGCCTAGTTTACAAAGCAACTAGTCTTTAAACTTGTCATATGCCCATGAAATCTTGGGGCAGCAATTTTTATGCCTCCAATCTCCAAATCCACAAAATATTCCACTTGTACCACCAGATTCTTTCCAAACCCAAAAACCCTTGTTTTAGGCCAAAATCATGAGGGTTTATTCAATCTCATACTTCCACGACCTCCCAGACCTCAAAAACAACTCATAAAAAACCCATTAGGTTTGCACATGGGTAAAAATTCATAAAATCATATCTCCCATACATATTTTGTTGAAACGTAGGCTTGAACCTCTCATTTCACATGTTTTTCCTCACAAAACTCTTGAGGACAACAGCTATACTTTCTTTATTTCTCATCCTATGAGGGTTTACAATGATCACTTTATGCCTTTTAAAGGCCTTTACACCTCAACTACCAAACAACCACCTCTACAATTGAATTTTCAATCTTTTATGATCACATGAAACATAAAACACACTAATTTCAAGGTTGTTAACATCACTATGGAAATGTTTTAATTTTTTGAATTTTTTAACGTCGTTTGTGATTTTCAATTTTTTTTGATACAGTTGGTCGAGAGTGGGATGCACTACATTTGTACGTTGCAAACAATCTTGATTGGATGACTGTATGGATTGAACGATGTCAACAATCTGGTCGCACATTAACATGGGAAGGTGTGGCTTCATTGGTTAAAGAAGTTCATCGTAATGGAGATTCCAATGTTACACAAAGGGAAATTGATTTAGCATATGGTTTAAGAGATAAATAGGTACATATAAATATATTAATCACCCATATTATTTAATTATTTTCAATTATATTGATGTATATATATGTTGATATTTTTTTCTTTGCATACATTCGGCCAATAATAAATATGTTTATGAACTGACGATATTGCACTAATTTTTTCATGTTTGACATATTGTAGGTGAAACACCAAAAGGCTATGTGGTGCAATGGTCATAAATTTTAAATCAAAAACTTGGATGACACAAAGAAAACTTGTGATTATGGGATAACTGCAGTGTTTCAGGTGACTAATGTTTCATCTAGAAGCGACATACATCCAAAAGTCTCAGAAAATTGATACTATGGGATTTTGGATGATATACTTGAGTGTGAATTTAAGTCTTTCAAATTAGTTTTGTTTGTTGTCCTATGGTATAGGCTAAAATTGAATGAAAATGATCCCAAGAGAATTGTTATTGAACATGATAATGGATTTACCATGGTTAATACAAGGTCGATCGAGCGAGCTGGAAATGAGCCCTATGTTCTTCCAAGCCAATGTGAGCGGGTATTTTACTCAAAGGTTCCAAGTAAAGTGGGTTGGTCATTTGTTGTTAGACATGATCCAAGAGGAAGGACGGTAAAGTATAATGTGGTGGAAGAAGAAGATATCGAAGAATTAGAAGATGATGTTAATGATGATTAGGATCAACAATTAGTTGATGATGTGCTTGACAAATATGTCGAAGAGGAGGAACTAGATCATGATGATGTAGGAGTTAATATTCATGAAGATGATATCCGTGTGGATGATGACATTATCGAAACTAATATCAATGACGACGATGATGATATGACCAATCCTTACAATGTCGAATTTGGATCAGATGATACATCAAACAAAGAGTTTGATGAAGAAGAAGATCAATGACATTGAAATGTATGAATTATGTGATTGTATTATCTATTTGATATTCATTTCTTGATAGAATTACATTTGACTTATGTGGTTACATAATTAATTCATGATTTTTTAAATTTTTATGCCATTACATAATTAATTCATGATGTTTTTAATTTTTATGCCATTACATAATTAATTCATGATGTTTTTATTTTTTATGCCATTACATAATTAATTCATGATGTACTTTTTAATGTTTAATTTTAATTCATGATGTTACAACTATTGTAGTTCTCCTAGAAATTTCCATATGATCATAATGAATAGTGTTTTGGGAAATTTCATGAAAGATGACACATTGATCGTAGTAGTGAAATAATTGCAAAGTTGTTTAGATTTTTTAGACCAATCACCCTTCGCAATGTCATTTTTAGGATCATCTCCAATTTGATTACTAGGACACATAAGGTTGGATTTGATTGACTTATCTTGGAGGAACATTGTGGCTTTGTGTAATGTGAGCAAATTTTGGATGGGGTACTTGATATTGCTAAGGTGGATCACTCCTTTCTGTGAAGGCCATACACTTATGATTGGGTCAAGTGTTCTTTTCTGTAGAAAATTCCTGTTTCCTTTTTGATAGGTTATGATTTGATTAGATGGGTTATGAAGCACTTATTTCAAGTAATTTATGTCTATTTTAATTTGTAATTTATTAAATTTAAACACATCCAAAATTATGTCCCTTGCTTTAATTGATTATTACATTATTTAATTATTAACTCAAATGACACCTCCAATTTAACTATATATATCTAATTGAATATATCTAAAGTGTTGAACATTTTTAGTTCAAATTTAGTAATTAACTCAAACAACTTTTCCAATTTAACTAACATCTTTTAAGATATTAAACAAATATGATTTATGAAAGAAGTATATTGGCATGAAATTAAATATGATTTGTATTCCAATGTAAAAACTACAAAGAATGGAAACAATTCTTTCAACACATAAACTATTATGTAGTAGTCAATTAAAATGAAAAAGCTTACTCTATATTAGTTAGGATACACAACCAAGAAAATGATCTAAATAGTATAATAATTTAAAAAACACAAACAATATTAGGTAGATAATCAAACATCTTTCATTTCTACAGTGACTTATTTATCCTAGGGAAACTAAGTATATAGTATACAAAGAAAACGAACAAACCCACAACTACCCCTATTTTGAAGGAGTTTAGTTTTCTCCCCTTCCTAATCTCCCTAATATTGTCTAATTATTTTAAAGAGACCAAGGGTCATAACACAACTTTTTTCAACCCACTAAATATCTTGGTTAATGAAACTTGACAAAAGCAACAAAACAATTGCTACATTTGGCATTTCATGTGGAATGAAGAGTGGTGACAATAATCTACTTATAGTTTAATAAAACACTATTTTTAGAAGGCTTGACATTAGAGAGATAGAGAAGAGGGGGAGAGAGGGAGAGATAGGTTGAAGAGGAGGAGAGAGAAGAGATAAAGATAGATAGGACGTAGAAAAGGGAGAGAAAGAAGAGGAGACTAGGGAAAGCGATATGTAGAAAGGGAGAGAGAGAGAAGAGATAAGGAGAGAGTGAATCATATATATAGAGGGAGAGGGAGAGACATAGAAAGGGGGTGATATAGAGAGATAGAGGGGGATGGTGAGAGAGAGAGATAGAGATATCCATGGGAAGAGAAAGAGAGATGGAGATATATGGGAAGAGAAAGGAAGAGAGGTGGAGATAGAGAGTCAATGGATAGGGGGGATAGGGAGGGAGAGATGGTGAGAGATAGAGAGGGGGAGATAGCTGAGAGGGGGAGGGAGAGAAAGGGATATTGATAGGTAGAGGAGGAGATAGAGAAGAGAGGGGAGAGGGAGAGATAGGTTGAAGAGGAAGAGAGAGAAGATGGAGATAGATAGGTAGAAAAGGGAGAAAGAAGAGGGGGAGGGAGAGTGATATGTAGAAAGGAGAGAGAGATAGGGGAGAGGGAGAGATAGCTCAATATATATAGAGGAGAGGAGAGACATAGAAAGGGGTGATAGAGAGATAGAGGGGATGGTGAGAGAGAGAGAGAGATAGAGATATATGGGAAGAGAAAGAGAGATGGAGATATATGGGAAGAGAAAGGAAAGAGGTGGAGATAGAGAGTCGATGGATAGGGATAGGGAGGGAGAGATGGTGAGAGATAGAGAGGGGGAGATAGCTGAGAGGGGGAGGGAGAGAAAGGGATATTGATAGGTAGAGGAGGAGAGATAGAGAAGAGGGGGAGAGAGGGAGAGATAGGTTGAAGAGGAAGAGAGAGAAAGGGGGGAGAGGGAGAGATAGCTCAATAGATAGAGGGGGGAAGAGGAAGTGACATAGATAGTCATGGGAGATATAGAGAGATAATTATATTAATTATATTATAATAATTATAATATCATATTAATATTATATATTAATATTATATTAATAATATATTAATATTATAATATTATATATTATATTAATATATATTATAATAATTATACATGGCGCCACAATTTTCATTTTAATTGACATAATCTAAAAACCTAGCTCATAAAATTGGAGAAGTGAGTCACGCACCAATAGAGGAAAGGTTGCAGGAAGCCACGGATCGAGCTTGCTTGGCTGCAAAAATTGGAATTTTTGTGATTTGTTTTGCCGTGAAGGCCTCTGCATCTTGTCTGTCACCAAAATGGTCTGTATATTTCATCTAAAATTTATGAATCAGAGTGCTATAGGGAATTTTTGATTTGATTTGGTTTGTGAATATTACTCTTTGTGATTGTATTTTGTATATTTGTCTTCAATGCCGGTGGGACAAACCATAACTCAATGCTTTCAATCACTTTGCAACTCCATTATTTGTGACTTTGTTGTTTTCTTGTGAGAATCACAAGTTGGAATGCATGTCTGTTGTTTGCAAGTGAGAATCACAGTTCACCACCTTGTCTATGCTACGACATTTGGGCCCCAAACTAGACATCATCCTTTTTCACAATCACACAAGCTACCCTATTGCAAGGAGAACACATAGAATCACTAATAATGGGAGCCCATACTAGCCCAACTCTTAGATTTACTCATGAAAAGTGTGTGGGAAAGGTCTTTGTAAATTATAGACTCAATGTTTTGTAGAGCTAGGGGAGCAATGGGAGGTGTAGCCAAACTAACAAACAACTTAAACTCTTTCAATCTTTCTAAGGCAAGCTCTTGGGAATTTTTTTATTACCTATAATTATCCTTGAAAAAAAAAAAGAAGAGCAAGCTCATTGTTGAAAAAAGGCATATATTCAAGGATACCAACATATGCCTCACTAGAATGAGAGTCCTCCAAGTTTTCAAGAATCTCATCTAAAGTATCAAATTCATTCTCGTAAATTTTTCTATTGTCTATTTTATTACTTCCTACACAATCAAGGATGAAATTCTATTAGCTACAAGTCTATTAATATTCTTAAGAATTTTTGGGCCATGCCTGCTTTGATGTGTAATGCCCTGCCATGGTTTCCATTAAAACAAAACGTAAAGAACAAATTAACTGATTTTTTTTTTTTAAAGAGATTCGATTACATAACTATCTTAAGGATACCAAGACAACGTTACATAAACATTATAAATAAGATCAACGCATCATAACATAAAACATAAGTACAAATTAATTTCATGAATGATCCATTTTTCAAAATTTTATACAATCAGGTTACAAATATATATAGATTACAGCTTGTGAGATTTTAATAAATCTCAAGACATCAAAATGATGATACAATGAATACACTCATATACATGAGGTAAATATACAAAGAGGATAATGATCACATCACAACTAACATCCATGTCCATGAATACATTCTGCGTTCATTGTCACGAACAATGAAGTAACTGGAACCTGCTACAAGTATAATATCATCTACAAGAGTATCCAATGAAGGTATAGCACGGTTTCCTCCCAACCACGTGAAACTCGAAGGTCCACTCCCTCCGTGCTTGGAGATAATGATAGGTCCACAAACATGAAGACAGAACAATACATTTACTTGGCTTACATTCACATAACGACATAACGATATCAAAACATAACAAACAAACTCCCAGAGGTAAAACACAACTAGAGATAACTCAACACAAAAGACCAAAATCATGTAATAGGCAAAGAGTGTCATCACACTGTCGGGATAGGTTACCCTAGTGAATCTTCCTAGACTACCGTCCCTCTCCAAGAGTTACCTTGGCAATCTCTACTGATTCCTGGCCCCTATGAAAACTAGTGTGGAGGGGTATGTGCAAGATCATCATGGAAAAAATAGGTCCTTAAGTGGCAAAAAATTCAAAAAAATTAGAGTTAGGCAACTTGACATAAAAATTTGAATAAGTTATCTATATTATTTCAAAAATATGTAAGAATAGAATTTGTAGAAAATTGAATGTAGTTTCTAAGCTACTAGGTTTATTTTAAAAAAAAAAATCTATTTAGTGAAAATTTGAAATTTCAATGCAGTAGTACTTAAATTTTAGGGAAAAAATAAGTAGGTGTTTGTCTAACCACACTAACCAAAATAAAATGATAACATTATTTTATAAGATTTTAGATATAAGTAGAGGACTCATGTCCAAATGTGATGCATATTTTTTTGTAATTTGTTTCCAAGTAAATAATTAATTATGATTTTTTTATTACAACTTTTAAAAAATATAAAAACTCGTATGTCTAACCACCTTAACTTGGTCAAAACTTCATGAAATTAATTTTTCTTTTTTTTAATCCTATAGTATGCAAAGCATAGAATGTGACACATGTTTTGGGTTTAAAAAATATGATACCGTTTGAAATCTATAGATGGTTTTCAATCATCCTATCAATCGGGACTTTAGTCATAATTCAAATAGAAAATGAATAGTAATTATTTATTCAATTCAAAATAAATCATAATTTATATTGGTGGAAAGCTAAGAATATCCTTTAAAACCCTTTTCATTTCATCAATTTTGGGTAAAAAAAAAGTCGTCAGCCAGATACCCTACAAATACCCATCATTCACCACTTTTTGGCCCATCATGATCTTGCACATACTCAGAGTCATTCTATCTTTCAAGAAGACAAGATAGGTGACTAGCCATTCCAGGCCTTCTCAACCTTTCCTCAATCTAAACGAGCATTAAGAAAATAGGCGAGGCATACTTTTATTTGAGTTAATTTTTAATTCTACCCAAACCCTAGTACATTAGTTAGGTTTCCACTAGATTACAAAACCTACAATAGGTTACCCAGACAACCTCTTAGGGTTTCGGCCCCTATCACAAGCCACTCTTCCTAAAAATATGACACAACATCAATAACATGGGATAGTCTTCAGGCACAAAGAACAAAATCACATATGTACATATATCTCTATCATGACATAGTCTAAAATATTCATAATGTCACCATAATTACAACCAATTGTGCAAGACCATACCCCAAATAAAATTACTACAATAATACTCTAAGGTATACACAATTAAAACTTAAATCTCAAAGTCAATCTCTAACCTCTGGAAGGAAAGAACGTATTACACACTTATTTTAACTTTAATCTTCCGAAGCATAACTCATAAACAAGAGTTACATGACCACTAATATATCATTACCAACTTTATTCATACTATCTAATTCTTAAAATAAAGAGTTGGAGATATATTATACAATATATTAACATATATAATTGTTTTAAATTTTATCGAAAAAAACAAGATAATCTGAAGCCTTCTATTTTATAACATAATTGCATATATATATAAATCTGTCGGAATATGCAAAAAAAATAATTAACAAATCTAACATAAAAAAAAACATTCAAATCAAAAGTTTATACAAATCAAAATAGAATATTTCGCGCACTAAGCATGGAAGGTAACAGTAGTTAATATTAGTTTAAAAAGATCAAACGAATAAAGACTAAATGTTACAAGTCGTGCATGATCTAGACAAAGGAAACCATGTGCATGCATGTAACTTCATTTAAGATACTAAGTCATAGAAAATGAAGAACCGTGTTATAAACGGTGCTAATTATATCTGGTAGATATTATATTGCAAATACTATAAGATTTTCAAAGATCTAAACCTAACAACAAAACTGGAGTTGGAAAATACTGACTTTGATTTGCATGAATAAATTGCTTCAAGTAAAAAGAAACACAATGAACATGTAAAAGAATAAGGAACATCTATGTAATACACTCAGGCTACCGTTCAATGCATGGCATCATTCCTATTGCCCAATTGATACCAATAGAATTTTCAAAACTGTATGCCATATCAAATAGGTGTTATGAATCATGCACAAAATGGTCTTTTTACACAACAACTCTCATATTCAATGAATTTGTAAAAACTCTTTGCCATAGATTTCGTCCTCTTTGCATATTATAAAAGAATTTGTTTAAAAATAAGAAATGATAAACTATTACCATTATTTCAAACGGCGAACAAAGAATTCAAAACTCGATTTTTCTTTTAAAATAAAGACTACTCAAACAAACTTGTAAATCAATAGAAAGAAGACACTACGGGTATCAAGCTACGCATATATTTTGTATGAGGAAGAAGATCCAAAAAAAAAAATGACAAAGAGGAAGTACGAGAGTATTTAATTTGAATACTATGTGAAGAGTGACATCATTGGAAAGAGTAGTTCTTTTTAAAACAAGAGTTTAATAATGTTAAAAGAAGCCAGGCCCCAACTAAAGTGTTAAGCACAGGCTACATCTTTCGAATTTGCAAGATTAAAGAATGAGAATTCTGTATGAGAATCTGCTTAGATATAATGGATAGGTGTGGAATATGTTATAGCTAAAGAAATGGCCATTACAATTAGAAAATCCCATATCTCAATAGACGGATACAAAAAAAAAAAACTCAAAATATCATAGATTGATCTGCTGCAGGAAATCAAAAGATATCCTTGCATAAATTGGAAAACTATTGGAGATGTCGATCTAAACAAAGTAATGAGTTTAAGATAAAACTAATCATAGTTTATTTACTGAATGTGATGCAAAGTTTTAGACCACAGGGTTTCCAAAGAATTTCCTAAATAAATAAATAAATACTACAACTCTGTAAATAGCTGAATTCATGATTACTATAACTCTAATTTTTGATTCGCTAAGTTTTCTTCTTTATTTTACTTGGTTTTCTTTCTAACTTTGAAAGTATTTCTAATTGCTTCTTGGACCATTATGCAGGTTTGATAAAGACATTCATTTCAGAGCAAAGTTTTAAAAAAAAATACAGATACAAATATTGCAAAACAAGAAGAGAACCTGTTTTAAATGTTGAAAATCGATCTGGAACAAAATCTGAAGTTTTTGTCAAATCTGCTCAAAACACTAGCTATTTGATGATGAAATCCAAAAAAATTCAACCCGATGTTATGCTTGCAATCAAATACTGAGATGAAAAATGTTTCCAAAACAACTGTCGTGCCAAAATCTTCCTAAAAGTTATTGTCGTAAAAATAAATTCTTCTAAAATATTGTTGTGAATGAAAATTGCAACCCCTAAAGCTTTTTAATGCATTTTTAATTAACTCTCAATCATGAAACTTAACTGATAGTCAATTATGCATACATAATTGATCAATTAGTTCTAACTTACCCTTTTAACTTCAAATCAAATTTTCAACTCCAAATCTAGAATTCATAACATATTGAAAACAACATCTTTTAAAATATATGCCTTCCATGTAAATCCCATTTGCACAACTAAGTCAAAAATTATATTTAATTAAATACTTTTCAAACTTAACTTTCACTTTTAAAGTAAATAACTTATTTAATTTAAATTAATAAATTAAACCACAAGCATAACCATAAGCATTTAATCAAATATAAATATATTAGCAAATAATCATTGAACTTAAATACTAAATTCCCAACAAAACAATATAGACAAGAACGACACAACAAAAATAGACTTAGACAACAAGGAAGGGTAGAAAATGGGTACTCGTTCAATAAAAAATGATGGTTCAATAAGGACATGTCATTACCTCCGGATCAACATAATTTCATTGAATTAGGGTACGCTCAGACCTGACAAGTAGGTGAAGCCAATACCCAGTACCTGTATCTGCATAAAACATGACTGTTAAACATATAAACTTATATCAGAAAACACACCGTGAAGAAGAATCGTAGCGTAGCAGGGTACTCACGAATGAATAGTGCTACACTGTCTTCTTCACCGAAACTGACAAAAATCATATATCATAAACAACCATTTCAACATGATAACCACATAAAAACTCATAAGAAAATAAACCATATCACATATGTGTCTATCTCAATAACATCACACAAACACAACCAGATGATCAGGATGTCAAAAGTATCATCCATGAAGTATAAAAAGAACACAATATCGGAGTCATATATGAAAATGAACAACATAGTATCATAATCAACTAAAGCATCTATCTATCAAGCATAATCAAACTAAAACAGAGTATCGCAACTAGAGGGACACTACATAATGACCATCCATTTTACATAGAAAACAAGCATTCAAACCTCTCAAAACATCAATATCATGTTTAGTTTGATTATCACTCAATTGAAAACACAAAATATGTAGAATACACTCATCAAATTTGAGAGATATAAAAACCCTAGAGTTAAGATGGGGAAGAGTAGACCTTGTTTCTTCCACTTGCAACACATTACCCAAAGATTTGAGGACTTGAGGGATAAAAGTTCACATCTAAGTAGAGATATTTTAAAATTCTAACCACCTTAACATATAATTGGATAAAGCATTACATAGGGTAGAATCAAGGGTTCAAAGATGGACCTAAAAACAAAATTCCCCATATTCTAAAACTATTTCTTTTAAAACTCTTGATTGCATACCATGATTTTTGAAGAAGAAAGTGAATAAATCTTTATGTATCATTCTATAGAAACATAGACAAGGCAGTGAACATCAAATTTCCATTTGAACCCTAATGAGGATTTAAACAAATGCTCTAAAAGGTTTTTTTTTCTACTTGATCCTATTGTAGAAGACTACTTTTTAATCTTCAGATCTGCCACCTAATGCATTTGTCACTATTCTTGCTTTTCAACCTTGGATCTTAAAGGAAATTTGAACCACCTTCATAGCTTCCTGTACTTTTCATTCATAGTCTTCATCCTTGTCAAAACTTCCAAAGTTGTTCATTTATCAAGGCTTACACTTCCAAAGATATGATATAAGGGATGAGTATGGGATCGTGTCTCAAATTATTTTGGTGGAATAGGTACCTCTCAGTCTTTAGCTTTCAATGAAAAAGATATCAACATAGATTCATGTTCACATATTCAATAATAAAGCGAGGTTTGGAATGATATAAAATCCTCTATTAAAAAAAGGATGACATCAGCTAATCAATAACAATTTCTAGAGGAACTAGTGAGCAAGGAAAGCTTCTTTAGATGATCAACTAGATGATCAAACCACAAACTTAGCACAACTCTCTCAAATACTCTTTAAGTGGACCTTTCCAATCCATTATTCCTTCAAGGAAAATACCCCCCAACTAGGGTTGTTGTACTCAAACAATCAAGAGGGCTTGTATCCATTTGGATCATGTCAAATAGGACTAAACCAAACCATGACACTCAAGTTTACACTTAGGAAACTACATTTTCTAACCACTAGGCATCTTTACCACTAAAAGGCTTGTAGCCCTGCCCGGTAGGACAGTCAAAATAAAATCCACATATAAGCTTCTATCAGGCCCAAAGCACTGAACTTAGACAAGTAATATATGCCCCTACAAAGTCTCAAAACCTTCTTTCTTGATAGTGGACAGTAAAAGAGAAATGGACCAAAACAACGCTGCTCTAAGAGGCCTAATTAGCAGGCTACAATAGGACAGTTGACTATCTAGGCTCTCCCCTTCACCCCAAAGCCTTGAAACAGGTTCTTACAAGCTAGTTACACCCATTTCTATCACTCCTAAGTGCCTTCACAGTTAAAATCACCCTAAACAAGTAAAACTCAACTTTTTGCTTCACAATCTAGGCCTGTCACATGAGGATGCCAGGCCTCGAACATTACAAAACTTCCTCCACACAACATTCCATTCTCCAAAACCCTGAAAATATGAAAATATACACAAATATCTTCCATCCCACCAAGAATTAGCATTATTACAACATGGAGATGGAAGAAAGATCCATTCTTCAATCAAAACCCTAGTTTTGAGGGTTTTCAGACCAATTCCTGCTAAAATGAAAATATCTTCTTTTATACTAAATAAAAACTTGTCAAATCACCTCCAAAAGAAAGCCAGGTCTTCCCTCTATCCAACCATAATAGGAATTTACCCGTACATTACGTACAGAGGCTGTACCACGCAGTAGAACAACAAATTTACACACAAATTTTCCAGAAAATAGCAAGCTTTTGCATTAGAACTTCAAAATGATTCATCAACCCACATGCCTCGACCAAGAGAGGCTTATTTCTATCTTCAACCAACCTTCCCGACGTCCCACAACTGAAATTTGAATTGGTTGTACGTTGGTAACTAACAAAACATCATTTAGACACCTAATTGCCTAGTTAAGGCAAGTTAATACAACTTCCACAAGCCCGAATACAAAGAGCCTTCAAGAGGTGTCAAAAGGCATCGAAACCATTTCAAAACACCAAGGAAACTCCCCTCAAGCACTTGGTTGCATCATGGCATTTTTATTCTTTAATTTTCCAAGGTGCACTAAGCTTACAAAGTGAGGATGGAGACCTTGTGATTACATTGAAACTTATCACCAAGACTCAAAACCTACTACAAGCCTTTGAAGAGTCAAAATTTTATTGTTTCAAATGACTAGGAGCACTAACTTTCACTATTTGAAGATGTTGAAACTTTGTCATAGAGAACTAGAACATTGATGCAACTGCTCATCCTACCTTAAAACATACCAAAAGTCTCCAAGCAATTAGACATAGGAAGATTTAAGATGACTTAAACAATTTTTATTGCCAAAGCATAAACTTATGATGACTTAACCAGTCCTAGTACACACTCCCTCCCCGTTAACCACTTAGACATATGGAGTTTATCAGTGGATAGTTGAACCACCTCACATGTGCACCTAAATTATGTCTATTAGTGTTCTAATTCGTCTTTTTCAAGATAACTTAAACCAAAATATTATGTATGATGAAACCATTCTTTTGCACAATACATTTGAGGCCTTGGTTGTGTAACTGGTGGACCATATTCACATTTAACACTTGTTACAAAGTTTAAAGTCATTAATTGCAAGGGACGGTCTCCTTCATACATTGATTTGATTTGTGATGGACACATTTGGATGGTAGTAACAATAACTTGCAATCTATCAAGACTTGATTACCTTATAACCAGTCAAATTCTAGTGATGAAATGATAGATTAATCATAATGTCACCTTGGGATTACATCACCATGAAAGAATTTCATCCAACATCCTTATGAGTGCAGGTACCACCAAATAGGTATTTTTCAGATCTGTCTTCCTCGAGCGAGGGAAATTCAGGAAGAGAAGAGGAAAGCGAGACATGTAGTAGGTCTAAAAGAGGGAGATCAACTAGAGGTCAAAAGATTAGAAGAAAAATTTGTAAATGCATGGAATTTTTTCTTGCTGAAGGGGGGTCATGTTCTTATGATGATGAGAGCATAGGTGACATCGAGGTCCCCTTGAGGTACAAACATTTACGGAAACAATGGGTACCCAAGGAACTTCCTCCAATAAACACTGATTTTTGTGTCAACGAGAGGATATATCGCATAGCACCATTGTCATTGCATGGTTTGGGCCTATTTTGCATGGACGACATAAAGGTCTATTACGAAAAAGTTACTGAATTGATGGATTATGTCAGACCCTATTAAAGTTACAAATATTGGATGCAACTGTTTCGATATACATGAAGTATGCATAGGTATGCACTGTCAGCAAATTATATACAACTAAAAGATAAGGATCAAAATAAAGGAGTGGTTGTGTACATTGACGGAAGGCCAAAAGCATTAGGGAATATTACATGGTTTATAAATAGTACACGACCTGAGTCAAAAAATAAGCAACCCAATTGCATATTCGAGGCGTGTGAGGGAAACTGTGTATTCGTATGTGCCATAAAATCAATAACTACAGGGGAAGAGTTGTTAATCAATTACAATTTGAATCACTTAGATACAAACATAGATACTATGGGGATGGTACGTACTATATACCATTTTACCCAACCTCCAATTAATGACTCCAATATACCATTTTATTATTATTATTTTTTCGTAAGTCTATTGGTTTCATTTTAGTAATGTTTTTTTATATTTAATCTTTATCACAGTAAGACATTGATCATACGGGGAAGGCTTCGGCCCAGACCACAGATCGCGATGCATCTTCAGGCGCTTCTACCTGACAGGTTTACCTCATTGTAATTGTACAAATTAGATATGAGCAAAATGTTTTATTAATATGTTTTTTTCATAAGTTTATTGGGTTAATTTTGATAATGTTTTAAATATTCTTGTTGCAGACAGCTGATCGGGGAAAGGCACCAGCATTAGAGGAGAGCATCCATAGGGTTGAGGTGCAGTCACTGTTATTGGATGATGACATCGCATATTCAACAAACCCTATCGATATGATAAGGAAGACACACAAAAAATGCAATGAAGAAATCCTTCAATTGTTATTCATAGTGCCTCAAATAGATGAGATAAGAGCGAGGGTTAAAATATTGACTGAGAGAGTACAAAACTTGCAAGTAAGTTGTCATGAGGTCTTTAATTATAACATAAGTCCATTCATGGTTTTATAATTTGTAATATTTTATGTCATGAACTAAATATGTGTTGTTTTTACAAGATTTTTTGCATCCTCATGATGCTACTGCCCATGATCAAGGTAGTGCAGGTGTTGCCCATGGAGTAGGGGTTGGTACAAGTTTCCATCCTAATCTTCCTGCACATACATCACATGATCATTCGACCCCATCATATGTTCCTATATTTTTGATTGAAATGTCGGCAACACATAGCATGCATGCATCGGGTAGTACTGGTGATGCAGAGGCCACTAGTGCTAGTGATGTTTTAGCAGCATTTCTTGGATCTTCCCGTATTACTAGTACGGGAACATTGCCAGTCACATTTGTGGTGACCGAGGATTTCATTCCCATAAAGATAGAGAAGGTCCCAGGTAATTTAAAATGTTTTAATTATTATTATATATAATCCAATTGAAATTTACTTATTGATCACTCTTTTTAGACTAATAATCCCATGATCATTTTGCAGGAAATGATATTTTTTATAAACATCTAGGTGATATAACATTGGAGCTCTTTGGGCCCACCATACGTACACGGTGGAATGCCCAAAATCAAGATTTAAAGGATGAGCTCATTAACTGTTTAGTTGTGTTGTTTGGTGATAAAACATTCAACCGAACGAAGGTCCTTAAGAAAGCTGGTACATATCTAAAGTATGTGAGGGACCAATATAGGTCACATTTAGAGAAGAACAAAAAGTACGAGCATCCCCCCATGATTCCAGAGAGGGAGTGGAAGGACCTGGTTTCAGATGGAAAGGAGAAGGCTGAAAATAAAAAAGGAAAGACACCACCGGGCCAAGGAAGGTATGTGATACTATCAACAATGTAATTATATATCGATTACTCTTTCTTTTTACATAATCTAACGTATTTCAAACTTTTCATAGGCTGCCCGACACATTGAAGGCAACAAAGGCAAGACTAGAAAAACATGGGCAGCAAAACTTGGCTCTGGTGGTTATATGAAATTAGCCGCAAGAATTGTAAGTATCAATAAATGAAATATTGCATCCAAATAATAAATTGCAAACAATTTTGGTTTTATCACACCATAGAAGCAAAATTCATGATCTTATGCAAAAATGCAGGGCTTTGAATTCAACAGAGCACCCACATAAGAGGAAATGAATATTTCCTTCCAGCATGGCTATGAAGCCGTGGCTGAACGCCTAAGAGTCTTGATTGGGCAAACACAATCTTCCACTGCATCTGACACGCAGGTAAATAAACTCAATAAAGTTTATTTAAAATTGTATACTTGTGCAATCTATTCAATATTATTTTCCACCATAAATTAATTATGTGCCTATTTTTTTTAAACAGATAGACAATGATAATACTGCACCTGAAATTGGAATGCAGCCTAGTGAGGGTGGAGCACAACCTGCAATGAAGGTCATGGTGTGCATCCTGGTACTGGATGTATTCATGTGCTATACAAAACGCAGTATGGATTAATACAAATAAACATCCTTAATTGTAATTGGTGTATTAATTAATGTAACCTTTCATGTTTCAACTTTAGATCATGTAGAGTGTGATCAACATGTTGAGCATGATTAGGCTAGAGAAGATCAGAAACATGATGTGGCCCCATCAGGTAAAGAGGACCACTCTAATATTCTTTTAAACATATTTAATTGCAATTGGTGTATTCATTAATGTAGCATTTCGTGTTTCAACTCCAGATCAGGATTTAGAGGGTGTTCAGCATGTTGAGCATGAGGCTATACGACAAGATCAAGAACATGATGTGGCCCCATTAGGTAAAGAGCACCACTCTAATGTTCTTTTAATTAATAAAATACTTGTAACAATAATAACAAAACATATCAATTTAACATTTCTTTGTTATTGCAGCAGACCTCCCCTTGAAGCGGCCTCCACATTGTGATCAGCACATGACTAGGCATACACTAAGATCATGAGCAGAGGGCAGAACAACTGAAGGGGGGACAAATGATTTAGAAAATGATACTCCACTTTGAACAACTTTTTTTAGCTTCAAAATTAAAGAAACAAAAAAAAAAGTGATTGTAATCATATTATGACAACCATATTTTTGATAATATGTAACAACTGAATGAATGAATGTTATATGTTAATGAATGAATGTTAAATGTTATTAATGGATGAATGAATCAATGTTATATGTTATTAATGGATGAATGAATGAATGTGAATATGTTAATGAATGAATGTTATATGTTATTAATGGATGGATGAATGAATGTTCTATGTTATTAATGGATGAATGAATGATTAATGTTATATGATCAGGTATGGGGAATTGAGAGTGATGTGAGGGGGGGGAGGGGCCAAATGAGATTTCACCGTCATGTGGTTGGCCCCGTTAAGCAGAGAATATTAAACTATTCTTGAAACAAAGAGAAGCTCAATCCAGCTACATGCAAGTATCTTTTTAATTCCTCTATCTTTCATCAATCTCTTTACTATTTGAACCTCGTACAGATGTTTTACATGAAGAACCCATTATTGTGAAATGTGCCTCCAGTTGAGTAAACTGAATCCATGCTCTACATCATAATTTCAAGTTGTTTCCATTCCAATGTTCTAAGTTTAGTTTGTTTGTATGGCTTTGTATGAATACCACATTGTGTTGTGTGTGGATTTGGTTTCAAAGTTCTATTTCTTTTGTTTTTAGTGGTGACATAACTCTAAAATTTGATTTTTTGTAGGTTAGTGGAAAAATAGATAGCTCTGAAGGGTTTAGAGGCTTGATTGAGATAGATACACAGATATTTGGATCTTTTTGTTGATGGGACGCTTCCACTTAACCATGAAATTTTGTACCGTCTACAGGTATGCAAAAATTTCTCTACTTACATTCATTCAACTTACTATCTTCCTCTCAAATTTATGCATTCATGTGTCATTTGAGAGGGTAACTCCATAAAGGTTTTGTCACAATTGAAGAATAATGCATTAGCTTATGTCCATCACAAAAATAACAAGGGTTATTATGGGGAAATTTGATAGGAAATGAGTAGATCCCATAGTATGCTACAGGCCTTCATACTACAACCTTGTTCATGATAGAAGATTCTTGTTTTTTGACATGGAAAGAATACATTAAGTGATTGACAGACCAAGGATAGTGAATTATGTAGGAGTAAGTGATTGAGAGTGAGCAGGGGAAGCTTCTTTAGATGATCAACTAGATGATCAAACCACCAACTTAGCACAACTCTCTCAAATACTCTTTAAGTGGACCTTTCCAATCCATTATTCCTTCAAGGAAAAGACCCAACTCATCTAGGGTTCTTGTACTCTCACAACCAAGAGGTTTTGTAACCACTTAGATCATGTCAAATAGGACCAAACCAAAACTTAACACCCTAATTTGCACTTAAGAAACTCCATTTTCTCATCGCTCTAACCTTTAGGCCTCTTTACCCTTTTAACCCTTGTAGCCCTACCCGATAGGACAGTCAGAATAAAATCCACATACAAGCCTATACCAGGCCCAAACCACTGAACTTAGACAGGTATTATATGCCCCTACAAGGCCTCAAAACCTTCCTTCATGACAGTGAATAGAAAAAGAGCAATGGACCAAAACAACGTTGATCCAAGAGGCCTAATTGGTTGGCTACAACAGGACAGTTGACTATCTTGTGGATAGCCTTGTGTTGTGTGTACTTCTTCCTTCTATCTTTTCTTTTTTGCACTTCTAAATTCATTGCAACAATCAACAAGCATGGATTCAAATGTTCTAGTTCCTCTTCTAATTCCATTTAACTGCCATCAATGGAAAACTAAGGTTCAACTAATACTAAAGAACAAGAGGTTATATAGAGTTACAATGGGGGTAGAAAAAAAACGTACAGGTGAAAGTGCTAAAGTTAAGTGGTTCAACAAGGGTAATCAAGCTTTTGGATTCTTATTTTATATTGAAGTAGCATAGGCCACCTTCCGACCTGAGTTCATAAATCATATTGATGAGTATATTATCTTCCAATCTTTAGACTGTGAACAAATAAGTAGCATTGTGAGATTACAAGTATGCAAATCATTTATTTTTTTGAAAAACTTATCATTTCTAAAGTACAAACAAAGGTAGAAAATTTGTTTGATTAGTTAATAAAGAATTTATTTGTGACTTATAATAACTGAAGATGCACATAAAATTGTATAAGATCCAAGTACTTTAGGGAATTCATAATAGGATATGCAGCAAGGGGGTAACTCAAGTGCTTAATACACACTCTTTCTGTGTTTTATGCATTTTTTGTAATCTACTTTATATGCTTCATAGAAATTAATTTTGGGATAGAAGCAATCAACTCCAATTCTTGTCATCCTCCATTTTTGTTTAGTTGCAAATATTTGGTTGCAGTGATTTGGTCAACAAACCTTGTTTGCTCCTTTGTCTGAATGCCATGTTACTGTGCATTAACTCCTGAATTATAACCATTAGGAAGCTTTATATCTCATCTAAGCATCTTTAGCTAGATCACAACATCAGTTATGTATTTTTCCTAGTATATCTTTTGTTATATGATGAAGAGAGAAAACTCACTCTTTTGTTGTTGTACAATGTGAAAGAACCCAAAATTTTTCTATCCCAAAATTCCACCCTCTTACAAAAAAGAGAATATATAGCTTTTCAATCTGTTATTGATTTATAATTGATTCTTAAGGTCATATATTAGGGAAGTCAACATTCCAATGGCCACTAAATAAATAGATCTTCCATGTAATGCTTTCCCACTTCAATTCCTTCTCAACCTTCTCTATAAATGCATATAGAGTTTCAAAATATTTAGGTTTATCAACAAATTTTAGAGGAAATTTCTTCCCTAATGCCTTCTCAAATACAACCACCATTATTATTATCATTTGCAACCCTTGTGTAGTAACTTTGAAACTTGGTAATTTTATCGTTATTTTCTTTTGAAGTACACATACAAAATAGTTGTTTATGCACATAAGAGATAACAAAAGTAACCACATGTCAATTGCATACAAATTGATGGGGAGAAGATAAACACCCAAAGTTATTGAAACATCATTAGCATATCCTACAATCATTGCATTCCAAGAGATGACATCTCTTTGAGCCATTCCATCAAATAGTTCACGTGCCTTATCTATACTTCCACATTTTGAATACATGTCTACTAGAGCATTTCCAACTATAATATTTGACAAAACTCCCCCTTCCATTATGTTATGATGGATGTCCATAGCCTATTCCAAAGCTCCCCTTTTGGCATAGGAAGGGAAGATGCTCACAAAGGTTGTCGAATTTGGCTTTACACCAGCCAATTACATTTGCTTTAAAATTTCTAAAGCCTTTTGAACAAATATATTTTGTGCATATCCTACAATCATTATAGTCCATGAGATGACATTTCTTTGAGGCATTCTATCAAACAGTTCACGTGCCTTGTCTATGCTTCGACATTTTGCATACATGTCTAATAGAGTAGTTGCAACTACAATTGATGAAAATCATCTATCCTTTATGTTTTGATGCATGTCCATACCCTATTACAAAGCTCCCATTTTGGTACAGGCAGGGAGGATGTTGGAAAAGGTTGTCGAATTTGGCTTTACACCAGCCAATTACATTTTTCTAGACTAGCATGTTTGCAAATGGAATAATTTTTATTTTTTTTAAATTGCACAGTTTCATCAAAATTTGACGAACACGCCCGACGAAACTTCAAAAAATGACCAAAAAACTTGTTGTACCTCTGACGAAATGTCTGACGTTATGACATGCCCATTTCGTCGCTATTTCGGCAATTTTTTGGTGGTGTTCCGGCGTTCTGGCTGATTTTCCCCGCTTGTTTTCTAGTTAATGTTTGTTGATAAAGCGACACATGTTTCGTCGGAAGTTCGATGAACAGAAGAACACTTTTACCATGGAGACTACCGACGAAGTCATGTCGTGAGTTTGACATTTCAAGGTTTGTTAAGAAAGCAACGAAAACATTCTAACGAAAATTATTGCAGTGGTTCGTCGGTGTTCCGATGATAGTTTGTCAAAATTTCAACAAACGTTTGTCAGAAAATGGAGCTTAATACAGTAGTGACACTGTTCTCTCACTGTCATTTTGTGCTCCTTCAGCAACCAACAAACTTTGTACGAACTAGGATTCTTATTCCTTTTCAAACCTAGTTTTTCTACCATTTCTTCCAAAACTAAGTTATTTGTACTACCACTATCAACAATAACCTTACATCACTTACATCCAGCCTTGCACATGGTTTGAAAGAGATTCTTTTTTTAGGATGGTTCCTCCTCCATCGTCTTTAGAGTCACCAACACTCGTCTCATCATGAGAGATTCACCTTATTCTAGGTTTGCTACTTCTAGTGATGCATTACACCTCATCTTCTTGTGCCAAGTGGTTTCTTGCCACACTCTTCTTGTTGCCCGCTTGTATTTGATCACACTCAAATGCACGATGACCAACTTCTCCACACTAGTAACATCTAAATGGAAACCTTCTACTGCTGCTACCATGTCCTCTTGTTGATACCTCATTTTCTTTGGTTTTTTGGCCCACTTGTTTGCTCCATTTGGGTTTGGATTCTTCCTCAATCTGCTTTCCTTTATTGTTGCTCGCTTGTTCCTTTTCAATTCCAAATCTTCCCCAACTTTTGGAATTGTTTATTTTCCTCTTCATTAATTTCTTCTCTTCCTTCAGTGCATACTGGTATGCTTCCTCAACTGTGGTAATATTCACCATACTCATCTCATCCTGTATGTTAAACCTCAAACCATTCACATACCTGGCTGTCTTTTCCCTATCAATTTCATGCCTTCAAGATCAAATAGCCAGCTTGTAAAATACTTCCATGTAATCTTTTACACTAATATCTTTTTGCTTCAAATTTTGTAAATTCTTGAACAACTCCATTTTGTAATCTCCAGGTATGAATGCCTTCTTCAACTTTGTTACCATCTAGTTCCACCTCTTTATTCAGGGATCTCCATCCATTTCTTGTTCTTTCTACAATCCTTTCTACCATAACACAACATGCCCTTTCAATTTAGTTTGAGATATCTTCACCCGCTGTAGGTCTTTAATGTCCTCCAATTCAAAGTACTCCTCCAACTCTCTAATCCAATCAACTAACTCATCTAGATTTAACATTCTAAAAAAGTTTGGAAAATCCATCTTATTGCTCTTCATTATTCTCAAAAGAGCTCTCAAAAATCTTTCTTGATCAACAGATCTACAGTTGGTTGTTCCTCCTCCTCCTCCTCCTCTTCTTCTTCTTCTCTTTTGTGTTCTTCACCTCCAATTTCTTCCTCATTCTCACATTCTCTTCCTCTTTCTCTTCTTTCCCTTATGTTACCAACACCTACTTCCCCCTAGTTTCTGATACCTTCAATCACCATTTCACAAAATCTTTCAAGTAGAACCTCTAGTCTAGGTCTTCCTCTTCCTCTTCCTATTCGGGGCAACATCTCTTCCAATCAACAGTTCTAGATCTCAACTATTTGGGATTCCACACACACCCACAACAATCCTTTCGAGCTCTACATTTTCGTAACTCTCTCCCACATATCCTGGAATGATACTCTTCATGCTCAAAATTGTCTGCTTTGATTGTAATGCCCCTTCACACTTTGTCCTGACCACGTTGTCATATGAGGTTTGGTCTATCAATTTGAGTTAATTTCTTGATAACATGTTTTGAGTAATGTGATTGAGGAGTGTTTTTGTTTTATTGTTTCGTTAACTAGGGATAAACATATTTAAAAGGCTTTATTATAATTTATTAGAAGCTTTTATATGATTGAAGAATAAATTGAATAAATAATATTAAAGTAATTATTTGATTTTAATAAATTAAACCTTATGATTTAAATGAAATATTAAAACAAATATATTAAATTAAATAATTGTGTAAGTAAATTCTATGAGAAATTAAATTAATAAACTAAGTGTATATTAAATAGTTAAGTAAGTGTGTGCAATTACAAATTATGATTTAAAAGTTATAAAATTACAACAAGTTGAGTGAATTGTGGAAAATATTAAAGAAATAAATTAATGAATTTAAGGGTGTGGGAGCAATTAGGGATGGAATAAATGAATAAGGTAGTGGAAATTAACTAAGAGAGGGGCAATTGGATTTATTTTTTTGGGAAACTAATGGCATTTGGTTGTGCGGGAGTTTCTAGTTTTGGAAGTTGTTTTCTTTTCTCTTGAAACTTTTCTTGGAGGTTGGGAGGCTCTGAAGTTTTTTTTGGAGGCTTTGGGGCTTTTGCAGAGGTGTTGGATTCAGAAGAGCTTGAAGCTGTAAGTGAAGGTTTGGGGAAAATTTGAGGTGCATCCAGAAATTCAAAGCTGACAACTCTTTTAGCTCAGCTATTTGGTTATTCCAAGTTCCATTATAATCCTTTTATTTTAATGTAGAGATAGAAGTGAATAATGCAATTGTGTTATTTGAAACAAAATGAATGTTTGAATATGAGTTGTGTTTATAACATAAGCTTCATACGATCTTGGGGATTCTTTCTGCTTTCTTACTTGAAAATTTTCACCCATTTTTCTTGTTTTGAATTGATCATGAATTCTGATTAGGACTGGCTTCACAATTTTGTTATCAGCCTTGGAACTGAAGTTGGAAAAATTGTTCCATCTATCTAACCTCTTTGCAACTAGCTTTGAATATTCAGTTTTTATCAAGAAATTATCTCCAGTAAGCTCATTCTACCAAATGTCAATCAATTTTTTGTGATTGAATTCCTCAGTCTTTACTCAAATATACATCCTTGTGTCCTCAATCAACATAACTCCATGAGGGGTCATCTTGGAAAACTTTCGAGGAATACTTCCTATAAGATGGTCTTGGTCTCTCAACCACTTTAACGACTATAGGGGTTGCCATTCTTCTAATTTCAAATTCAAACAACTCAAACCACACAAACCACAACTGCTCGAAAAATTAAAATACCTCTTTCTTCACGAAGAACCAAAACTAGGGTTTGCACAACTCAAACTCCAAATCTCCTCAAGAACACTCCTGAAAGCCCTTCAAATTCTTCAAATGTACAAGTCATCAAAATTCCTTCCACATTTTCTTTATAAAACAACAATCTGCCCTAATTTGCATTAAATGCGGCAGATTTCAAAAAGCTGCCAAAAACTCTTCTTCTTTGCTAAAAAAAAACCCTAATTTTCTCCGCAAAAGATCATTCCTTCATATTTTCTTTCAATTCTACTTTCCTAACCTCTAGCTTATCATTTCTCACAACATATCTTCATGCCAAAGACCGACACGCCGACATCAAGGGGTTCAAGTGATTTTCTGTTAAAGCTCCCCCTTAGACCTTGCTGGGTCTAATTCTTGGAGGAATTGTCTATACCGGATGAGGGTATAGACGCATCTGTTATCTCAGTCTCTTCTTTCTTCCTTCAAATCTTATTCATTTCTTGCTTAATCTCATCTTTGTCAACCTTCTTCACAGGTTCATTCTTTTCTACCGGATTGGTCTCCTTACCGTTCTTGCTTCTGCAAACTCTTGAGATATGTCTTGGTTTGTTGCAGTTATAGCAGACAATATTTCTTTGATTAGACTGACTTCCATTGACTCTTGTTCTGCACTAATTAGCTTTATGTTCACATTTGTAACAAGTATAATAGTAGCCATTAAAGGATTGTTCACTCTTCCTCCATTAAACTGATTCATCATTAAGGTTTTGCATTCACTTGCCCTATGTCCAATTCTTTTGCATGCAAAACATTGACCAGTGAAGGGACCATGAAACTGATTCATTCTACTCCTACATTCTATTGCCCTATGACCAAATTTGTTGCATGAAAAACAAGTGCCATTAAAAGAAGGATACCTTTTTGCATTAGGTTGTCTCACAAATGGTCTCCTAGCAAAGTTCCTTGAATTTCCTTTCTACTTTCTTTTATTCTGAGTCTTCTAGTTGTCCTTCAAGTTTTTTCCTCCTTCCATTCCCAAGCCACCTTTGTCTTTGCTCGGCTTCTATCCTAAAATTAATTCATCGATCCTGTCAGAGCTGGATTTGAAATTGTTTTCACATAGTTTTTCCTTTTCCAGATCCACTTTTAGGTTCACAACTTCTTTTTCAAGCTTGGTACACTCATTAGAATTTCTTTGTACTAATTTGTTTAGACATTCTTCAATACTTTTCTTCTCCTCTAATTGCACTTTCAAACTGGTAATTTCTTCATTAGCCTTCTTCAACTAATCAGTTACTTCCCTATGCTTTTCTTTGAACTTTTTCAATTGCTCTTTTAATTTCTGGACACATTCATTTGCATCTTCAAGATTCTCTTTCAGATCTCTATTTTCTCTTTCAACTTTATCAATATCTTCAAGGGCAGTCTGGAGCTCTTCTTTATCATTCATTTCTTCCATCTTCAGGATCTCCCTCAAGTTGTTAGGCTTTTCCGGAGGAACCAAGCTCTGATACCAATTGTTGAATATCCAAGATACTGAGAGGGGGGGTGAATTGGTATCTTCTTAAATTTTTCGATCAGATACCATCCAATTATTCCAATGCATACAATAGGAAAGATAAGTAATAGCATTAACAAAGCATGAAATCACAAAACACATGAACACCAATATTTTTAAGTGGAAAACCCAAAATGGGAAAAACCACGATGAGTGTTAGCTCACAATATAGTATAATCATTTATAAGATATTACAAAATGGGTGGCTCACTTCCAGGACTCACTGTCCAAATACAAAGGCTCACTGCCTACAAAATTGCAATGAAAAAATGGCTTATAGCTAGAAAATGAACTGATAAAGAACACCTAGTGAGTGCAGATTTAGTTCCAATGAAGCTTAGTAAATTGACTTGACACACTTCATCATATTTTCTCTTCTTAACAGTCGCATTCACAACACACTCATATCTCTCATCCAATCTTAAAAAAAAATTTCCAATATATATCGTATCTCTCCGCAAGCATCAATTAGGTCGGCCTAATTAGATACACTTCTTGTTTACCAAAAATACCAATTGTCGGCTTCAAGCATTAACAAAATCTTCCCAAATGGAAATTCAAACGCCCAACACACTACATCATGTAGGCATGAACCTAAGATAGGTTTCCTATAGATCCGCATAACAAAAATTAATTCACCATTACACAACTCATTCATTAGGTCAACCAAGGATAGACCTAATAGAAAAATAGAGTAACATTGATACCCCATATGAGCATCTGAGTACGTGAGATATTGAATGTACGTGCTTCTAGAATCGATAAATCATTTCTCAAAACCGCAAACATCAACTGTCAACGGCGAAGGATTGCATACCTAAATACCGAAGGATATAAACATTATACCAGTTCAGATACCAGACCAGAATACCAGAACAAATTCAAACTTGATCTTGTAGTTGCAACTCATATACCATGGTGACATCAATAACAACACAAAACAAGAAAATGAGATGTTCTTCTTCATTTTTCCAACACAACTGTCTCCTCAACTTCCTTGAAAAGGATGGGACTAGTAAGCATCTCGTTCACCTCATTACATATCAACGGGGGAATACACTCCAAAATCAAATTATCTTCCTCAGGTAAATGTGAATCCTCTAAAAAAAGAGTCCAAAAATAATGAATAGCTTTCTATGAGATTTCCTTAAGTAAGTTTCTCACCTTTAGATGACAATAGCTAAGAAATTACATTATCATGCCTCCTAGCTTTAATCGAGTTAAAGAATAATTTTGTATTCATGTCCTCCTCCTCAAGCCAATCGACCTTGGACTTTTGTTTCCAGAAGATCTCTTCTCGTGGTTCTCATTCTGCCAACTCCTTCACAACAACCTCCTCTTCCCTAAGGGAGTCCATGTGAAGCCCATGGTCCTTATTATGTCTAGTAATGGAGTCTAACTACCTTTGGTTCATATCCTTGGCCAAAAAATGTTCCCAAACCTCTGCCTATTCCACTTTTTGAGTTGGATTTTCACAAATTAGAGCTTCTTGACAAAGGAATACATAGTTGTACCATGCTCAGGCAAGCCTCTCGCTCACCAATCTCTCATAAGATCATGAAGAGATGTCTCTCGCAACCATATAAGTTGGAACTTGAAATTCGAGTTCCTAGAAGTATCCCTCGCACTTGCAGACAGCTTGATGGGCCAGCAATCAAAACCTCTCCATTCTAGAGTCTTTGAACTGGTGTTCCAATTACTTCAAATCCAAAAATTAGAGACTATGAGTCTATCTAGTCTCTCTAATATGAAACCTTCCCCACACCTCCTATTACTCCAATTAAAAGTACCATTCCCTAGTTTTATATCTATCAAATTTAGAGATGTACTATTATCTCTCGAAAGGAAAGAAGATGGATCGAGCCTATCTACTCTCCCTTTCTTCTCCTCCAAAATAGTTATAGTGTTAAAGTCCCCAACTACAATCCAGGGAGTAAAAGGGGCTAAAGATATAACATACCAAATATGAGCCCATAAGAGAGTCTTACTAGGCAGATTAAAAGGCACACAAACATTGGTGCACAAGGATATTTCACCAGAATGAAAGCTAGAAATAGCCATAGATAAATAATTCCTACTAGAGACCCACCAATGACAAGAAATTCCACAAGCACTGCTCTAAGCCCCAACACAGTAACAATGACCTCTCCACAACAACTTAGAAGTCACACTGAACATACCTTCAACTGAAAACTTAGACTCTTGAATAAAAACAATATTAGGATAATGCACCTTAATCAAATTCTGAACAAACTTTTGTCTAAGGATGTTGTTTAAACCCCTCACATTCTAGGAGAGGAAAATCATTTATGGGAGTTGGAAAAGTGAGAGTCAATAGTCTTCACTAAGCCTAAATCCACCAAATTCTCCCCCATTATTTTAGTTTTATCTTGATCTTTCTTCCTCCCCAACTTAGAGGATTTCTCTGAGCGACCCCTTTTGAAGTTCTTTTGCTGAAAACCCCATGTCGATATATCCCTGTTACCTTTTCCAAAAACCTAAGCCCCAACTTCTATTCCTAACTCCATCAAGGCCAAGACCGAACCTCCACCTAATTCATTATCCTCATGAGGGACCACAATCCTTGGTATCTCTTGAATTTGATTTGTGCCCATCTAAACCTCAATCTAGTCATTTGTTATCCCATTGATGTCAACATCTAATTTAGGAGCCAACTACTCCATCCAAAAAAATATCTATACTAGAGAGCTGCATATCTAGGTTTTCCATAATCTAATCAAAATATTCTAGAGCCTCAAAACGGTTAAAATTTTCTTCACTTTGTCTATCCTTGAAAGATCTCTTCAAGCCCCTCCCCTTGTTATGTGATTTGATAAGAGTAAAATCCTCCTTATCAGTTTCCTTATCTAGCATAGGGGCTTGAACCTTATCCTTTGAAGGAGGGGAATGGTGAGGCAATTTGACAAAGGCATTGTTGAAGTGCACACCAGATGAACCAAGTTTTGGGAATTTCCTCTGCAAGTGTTTTTTATTCATGAAAAACCCAACATCTATATAGGAGAGATTTGTAATCTAGCTATTGGTCCATGAAGTCGAGCCTACTTGAATTTCCATTGAATCTAGCAGTGGATTATTTAAATCAATTTCAATACAAACTCAGGCATAGGAGATTTCCTTCTTGTAGAAATTTTGTTGAGCTAGACCAATAGGTTTTCCAAGCAGTAGTGCGATCATGTGTAGAATATTGTTCCTCTAGAACTCCAAGACAACCATGAAAGTCTCACCCATACTGGGACCCTTGACGACAAACCCTTTTCTAGATTAAAACCAACATGCCAAGGTTTTATAAATAACCCTACCTGATTGTACAAATAAGGCCCACCTTAAAATTCCTTAATTCGATCAGTTAGGCAAGAAAAAACCACTAGATGAAGTAGTTATTGATAGCCTGCATTACCTCCATATCCCCCTCTGGGCTCCAAGTATGAAGGGCCCATGAATCCAAGAAAGGAAGAGACACTTGAAGAACCATAAACTTAGAAATTAATGCATGGTTGCTCAAATAATTAACCTCCTCACCCACAAAATCCTATTGGATTACCAAAATTGGACTAGATGAGATCCTCTCCAAACATCCATTTACATTTGGTATGTGTGGAGGCCGTACTTGAGAGGGCCCCCCACCACTTAAAGCTTTACTTAAAAAATCCATTGCATTGGAGTGATCTATCGGACATGGGGAAACCCCTTTCAAAACCTCCAAAAAAGAAAAATCAATCTTTCCACCCAAACCTACACCAAACACCATTAAAACCGTAGAAAAAAAGCATAAGATAAATTTAAAGAATCCACCCACAGTCATTGCCAAGACCACAACACCCCACATGTCCACAAAAACCCTACCATTACATGTGGATCCCACACCAAATAACAACAACCAAAAATCCCATCACACCCCACTTCATACACACACATGCAAAAGAAGAGGCGACCATGCAGGATGCGCCTACTACATGTCGCACAAGGACACTCACAGCCTTAGACTCATGCTCGTCACTGAATCATAATTTTTTTTTCTTCTTGATTAATTCTAAACTTTATTTTAATTATTTATGTTGAATAATAAAAATAATATTTAGATATTATCAATTTATTTTAATAATTATTTGTTTAATTAATTTTTATTATCACTATTTGATAGTTTATTATTTCATTATTATCTATAGTTAATTATTATTTTTATCTAGTTAATCAATTGATAAATATTTTTATCATTATTCAGACTATCAATATAAGGTTTTCACAGAATTAGAAGGAATGGGTCATGATAGTTTCAAAATCTCCACCTAATTCTTGGTCAAACCTTCCCCTTGGATAATGTAAGAGTCACACAATAGACTCAAGCAACCAATATCACCTATAAAACCAAAAACAACCTTTAATAATAGAGTAGCAAGAAACAAATGCTAGATTATACAATTCATAAAGAATATAATTCAAATGCATTGACTTGTACAATGTACAAGAGAAAAATTATTTATATAGGCAAGGTGAAAGATATAACAATGTACGATTATGACAAGTGTCAAAATCATATAACATGAGACACAAAATGTAAATCACATAAATGTGTCCCATGTAAACTTAACTAACAAAGTGTGAATAGGACCTAGATAAGAATTAGTTAAGTAACATACCCATTCACACCAACACCCCCCTTAAGTGCAACTTAAAGAAAAAGAAAAAAATGTGAGCACACAAAGATGGGTCCTAGGAACAAGAACTTGTTACATACCCATATATAAAAGATCTCTCATAAATGAAGTAAATAAGAAAAAAATGTAGGAAATAACCCTCTTGAAAAGAGAGAAAACAAAATAATAAATATGTACAAGTGATGGAAGAAGGATTCAACATGATCTCCCAAGGACAACATACATCATGAATATACAATTAATATCCCTCCATAAGAGACAAAGAGTAAGACTATATATCGCCCCACAAAAAAGTAGTTTTTGAACCAAAGGTGTATGCTAAAGATTGTCCAAAATTGACAAACACAATTTACCCACAAGAAGAAATAAATTCAATGGTGTATATAGAGCCTAGCTAATCCCACCATGTTGATTTATGGGCATGACACCACCTAAGCAACTATTGTAATTTCAGGTGGGGGTCCCTACTATTCTAAGGGTAGGGTGGGGGGAGGCAAAATTTTCTTTGTGATGGATGGATAACCAACCCTACTATCTATAGGGCAGTCAATTTACACAATGGATTAGATGTCCACTTCCCACCCATATCCATTGCTACTCTAGCCCTGGATGGTTGGACCACTAGTTAGAAGAAATAGAAGTTCGAGAACTCTATCACTTTAAGAAGAAAGATAAGGGAAAAAATCTAATTATGTGTGCCTTTGAAAAATGGCTCAAGTGTCCAAATATAAGAATCAAATAATGTCAAAGAATTCCATAATTCAATGAGATGAAACCAATCTAAAACTTGAGTACTTATGAAAAAACTCATCAAGGAAAAAGATGATGAGATAATAGGTGTGTTATAACTATTATCAATCAAAGAGGAAATGGATATTCTAAAGTGTGTCTATCAAATTTGTAAGATGGAACCCATAAAATAAATTTGTAATACCTATCAAAACGTCATCCTATAATGCTAAAAATTAAAGACTAGAAACATCATGTTGAATTGAATTATTAGAAGTTCATACATTATTGGACTCTAAAAAGAAAGAATAAGGGGAGTCTCAGTTGATGATATTGCACTAGGAATCAATGAAGGTGAAGGATCAACATGTATTTTTCTAAGAGGAGAAGGAGAATTAGAAGAAATCTCATGTTTATCATCATCCAAACATGCAAGGATTTCCTTGGAAGCAATCTCCTTATTCATATCATAGTCATATGGTAGATTATTTGAATCATCAATAGTTAGAAGCAAACTAAAATATGATCAGTTAGTAATGGGTAAGTATCATTATCTCTTTGTATCACTCAAATATTGGTCTAAAAAACACAAGGGATCTCAATATATCAAATAAAACTCCAAGTGTGATCATAAATGTGTAAACCAATCAATCCTTTAACATGATAATTTTTAAAATTCCAAAAAAATCTCTCCAAAAATTACTTAGTTGAGGAACATGATCACATAAATATGTAAAAAGATGTGAAAATTCTTCAAGATACCATCTCTCGAATGCTTATAACTCCCCCTTTGCAAGATGATTATAGAAGGACGAAACAAAAACCTATAATGTACAAAGATAGATCCCCAAATTATACAGACATGAAACCCTTAAAAAAAATTATAACCTCCATAATATGAACTGATACTAAAAAAGAAGCCCACTAATTAAAAATCTATCACCGGTTTCAATAATTTTTCAAAGAAATGAGGTGAAGTACATAAAACAACTTTAAAATTGCTACACCCTTAATACTAGTGTACATAGAGATGAATAGTTTGCTTGTGGCTATCTTAACTCTTAATTAAGTCATATTATTATTATATATTTATTTAGTTAATTAAGTTTCCCTAAGGCTTATATAGGGCTATCTTTAAGTCATCCTGGGTGATATCATTGGCATAAATAAGGTATATTATAGGAGGTAGTGAGTCTTATTTCATCATCAAATTGTGAATTGTGTTCTCATTGGAGATATTTGGAGGTTTTCCCCCTCAAAGTAGCTTGTCATTCTCAGCTATTATCAAGTAATTTCAACATGTTTCATATTATATCCTCCATTGCGCAAGTTATTTCATTACAAGTGGTATCAATGCATGATCTTGGCACCATGACGAGAAGGCATCTTTTTCAATTTTGGAGGTCATTTTGTGAAACACATATCTCCCATATTTTGAAGATTTTTTTTCTAATTTTTGAAGAACATATTCAAGAAGATACAATCCATATTTTAGAGGAATTGAAGAAAAATCAAGCGGTTTATTATAAAATTAGGGTTTCCAACAAATTTGCTCCCAAGGTTGTAAATCTGCTAATTTCTTGGAGATTTTTTGGTATCTTGCCCTTGTAAGTTATAGTGAATTTTTTAGATAATTTAAATTTCATTAGTATGATTTATTGAAAAATTATTGGTTTCCATCATAATAGGGCCTCAAACAAGAGTCAAAGACAATGTTGTCACATCAAGAAAATATCCTAATAAGGATGAGGTAATAATAGAGGATATTACTCCCAATGAAGAAATGAGCAATGCAATACCCCACCAAGGAACCCCAGAGGGCAACACAAAAAAATGACTAAATAATGGAACAATTTTTTTATATATCAGAAATAACAGTGATCTACATAATATAACATAACATACAATCTAATCCTAAGTCCTCTAAGGTTCCATGACCACGTCACTAACATTTCTATTAATCAAGAGCTAAGATTTTTCCATTAACTAATATGTTAACATGATTTATCTAATAATCAAGTTGTAGTGCCTCTTGTGTTGCTCTCACTACACTAATTCTTATTATGTTATGTACCTTGAGACTTTGTTGGTGCTTGGTTCACCATTCTGTTTTGGTTTGGATGACAGTTTATTTGACTTTGATGATCATGACACGCTTGATTGATGTTTATGTTATGATGATATATGGAGTTAATCATGTGTTTGGATTGATTTGGTTATGTGTATCATGTGGATTTATACTATGCTTGTTGTGTATCTTTTTAGTTATTGTTACATGATGTTGATTATGATGTAATTATTGTTACTCAAGGATGTGGTTATTGTTTGAGGTCTTGGTGAGAGGGACAATGTAGCATCACTCATTCGCAAGTGCACTGCTATGCTGCAGTTTCCTCTCATGGTGTGTTTGTTGTTTGATGCAGGTTGCACGTACCAGGCATCGACTCCGCCTGTGCTATTAGGTCTGAGCGTGCCTCAAAAACCCAATGGATATGATGTGGATAAATATAGATGAAAAAGAGGTCCTCGACCCTTTCCATCATCCTCGACGAGGATAAGTACCCATTTTGTAACCCCATCTGTCTGGTTTGTATTCTTTGTCAGTTGGCTTGCTTGGTGTCTATCGTTATTTGGTTGAATTGTGTTGTCATGTTTTGTTCATTATTATGTTGGTTAGTGTGTTATTGAAATTATGTGGTAAATTTAATATCATGGATGACATTGTTTAATCAGTTTAATTAAATTAAATTGATTATATGGTAATTTGCATAAATTTAGAATTTAAAATAAATATTTAAATAAATCAATATTGTAAAATAGAAAGTATATGATTAAATAATTAAATCAATTTTTTTTTGTATAAAGTATTGTTTTAAATTATATTTAATAATAATTGATAATTTTATTATCATGAGAGGATAATTATTTAAATGTGGAAAAGTAATATAATTTTGAAATTAAATAGATACGATGAGATTTTCGAATTGATTGAAAAAGAAAAAAGGGGAGTGCTTGCACATGCAGGACTCTAGACTGAATTGTAAATTAGAAACTTGTTATGTTTGTTGATTTTTGGATTCGAAAACTAAACTTTTTCCTTATTTTTATTAGTGCTCATTTTGGAAAAATGGTTATCAATTAATTTTGTTTTTGAAGAATTTTTTTTGGCTCTACAAAAATAATTCTGAAAAGAATACAATTTTGTATGGAAATTGTTTTCGAAGTAAATTGATTTTTGAAAGTGATCAAGTTTTGGAGGAAGGATTCGTGGCTGCGAAAGAGTGGTCTTCAACACATCTCCATTTTCAAGCGTAGGAATTCAGGTCAGTGTTGCATTTGATCTTGATTTTTTCCCTCTCTGTTTTATGTAAACGAATTCACTTCTTGTTGTCTGAAAAATGATTGCTTGAATTCCATTCAATGAGTCAAATCATTCTTTTTAAGAAGATTGATGTTCGTTCTATGCAAGTTTGTATTCCAGATTATTTCATTTAGTATCACCTTCAAAAGAGTATTTGAATCGGTGTCTTTGGTTGTAGTTGTGCATTATTAGCTCCTTCACTTCAATCCATCGACTTATTTATGCTCTATGTTGTTTTGTTTCAATTTTTTCAAATTTTCCATGCATCCAAAGTTGTTAGCTTTGCAGATTTTATGCTTATATTGGCAACCGATTGAGTATTATAATCACTACTCTTGGAGTCTAGTAGAATTAGAGAAGTCGGTTGTATTACATTTGACAGGGTGAAGTACTGATAGCTTTTCCTTGCATTAGCTTGATGATTATGATAATCATTGTGAGATTCACACCATTCATCCTTTTTTTTGGTATTCGACTTAGATTACGACGTCAAGGTTTCACTTTCCCTTGATCTATTTTGTGAGAGTTCGATTTCTTTCTGTTGATCGCCTATTTTGGTTTCCTTGGGAGGGCGAACTAGGTGGGATTATTATATCTGGTTTTCTTTTCATTCTTTTGGACAGTAGATTCGTGTGTTTCATTTACCTACTCCTTTTGAAATTTGTTTCCACTTAGTGAGGTCGTTGCAGAATATTTAATAGGAGGAAAGATATAGTTATCAACTCCTTGTATTGATAGATGAATTTACTGCATTCCAGAGGATTTATGTCTTTGTGATTCGACTTTTATGCAAGACTTGTATGGCACCCAGTGCATGCTATAGTCAACTCAATTTTAATCTTTATATTTTGCTACCTCCATGGTAATCGGTATTTATATGCTTCTTTAACTATGTTGCCTTATATATTTAGTGGTTCGATCCTATCAAAGGAATAGAATTCGATATATACATAATGTCCCATTGCTGGTAGGATTTTATATACTATAGTGTGTGATAGCTATCCTTGGCGTCCAGTGCCTTGTAAAAACAGCTGACCCCTGTGTTAGATTATATATATATATATATAGTTGGTTATATGTTGTTTTGTGGTGTATTCAACATGTTGTTTGATGCAACAGGATACCTTAAGTCTGAAATATTTAATATGCTATAACAACAACACATTATATATATATATATATATATATATAGATGTATAAATATAAATACTATGTTTATAAATAAAAAGCAATTTGTTTGTGTATTCAAATATATATAGAATATGTTCTATAGTTTCATTAATTATTTTAATAATTTCTTAATGGGTGTATAAAGAAGATGTAAATGATGATTTTAAATGTTCTTTAAAATTTGTGCATTGGAAGTGTTAGTGCAATTTAAGATTGTTCCTTTTTAATGGTTCCCTAATGTTGTATCTCCCTCTTGAGAAGTTGGAACTAAGGAGACTTTATGTGTTGAAATTTTACATTGGAACCCATAATGCTTTGAGTTACCCTCAACTATGAGTTCATGGGTAGTCAGTTTTAGGCTTCTAGAGGTGGGGAAAAGACATTCTTTTTTATTGGTTTTCATCTGGTTCTTGTGAACAATTGTTCTTATTTTTTATTATGTGAGTTTTAGCCTAGCACTTGGAAGTTGTTTATTCTGGAGATCTAGTGAGAGATGGTGCATGCCTCACTTTATGTGCTTACCTTGATGGCTTTGCTAGTTTGTGCAAGTTGGCTTACCTAGTTTGTGATTATGAGGCTTTTGTTGCTAGTAGGGAGAGCAGCTTCCCATGGGGGCCGAAGCCCTAAATGGATCCTAGGTAACCCATGTGGAAGTTGAGTTAATTAAGTGATAACCTAATAAATAGTTAGGGGGATTGGGTAGTACTCACATTAATAAAAGATAATGGATTCCTCTCTCATGGCTCAAGTGCTCATTTAGGCTTGAGATAAGACAAGAAGGCCTAGAATGGAAAATCAACTGCCTTGTCTTCGTAAAAAGTTTGTTGATTCTGAATGTGCTAGAATGGGGGTCGAGCATCAATTGAGGTCACCAGGATAACCCAGGATGGGGGTCGTGACCTAGGAAGATCTGCATTGGGCAACCCATATCGAGCCATGCAATGACACTCTTCCCTTTAGCAACCTTGTATGTTTGTTGTTTCCCCCTTATTATTCATGTACCTCTAGAAGTGATTGTCCTTTATAATTGTTGCATTTGTTGTGGAGTTTTGTTAGCCTTGTCTGCATGACTATTTTATGTTGTGGGTCTTTTTTGTCATCTCCTAGCACGGGGGGTGGGCTTGAGAGTCCACATGGTCGGGTGGAACATGCTATGCACCCCATTGTGTTCCCAACCAAACATCATGATGCACAGAGTTGTACCAATTCAGTGACTCCAAAGTTTTACCAGAGTTGGAACTAGTAATGATGCTATATATACATTCAATTCAATTATATCACTTTATGTCATTGATGTATCATTCCCATTCATGTTGGGAAGCACTGATTGAACCATTATAATCTTGAAAAGGTGTTAACACATATAATAAATGTAAAGTATATATTCTTGATATTATCATGTGTTCCTAGATGGATTCTTATCATTTATGTAATGTAATGGATGTTGTTTGTTCATTCTTTATTATGGTTTTAATATGTATACTTGTGAGTAGAATTTTATCGTCATGGGAACTCGATTATGTTAGAGATGTTTGAAATGTAATGCAGTCATGTTACCCCAGAGGACTAGCTAGATGATGTGAATGTATAGTTTCATTATATGTGTTGTATGTGTTACTTTAAAAAAAAATTGTGCTATTATTGTTAGTTTTTGTTGTCCTTTGGGGTTTGCGTGGTAGAGCATTACACAAGTTCATTTTAAGCCATCACATTAAATGATTCTACAATATGAATTTCCATAACATGTCATCAGTTAAACAACATTAAAGATCATTTATAAATAACTAACAAATATATATGCAAATTCCATTGCATGAGAACACATCATAAACTGTTACATCGTTACATTGTTTACAATAATGCTTCCTTGTGTACAATTGGGAAGAATACATCAAATTACAATAAATAGTACATCTAAGTTACAATCCAATACAAAAGCATGAAGGACATTCTTCTCGAACTAGTACATGAAATGGAATCTACTACACAAGGTACAACCTCCATGCACACGAACAAGCAACAAGGGAAACCCAATGGAGGAAAAAACACCAACCTCTCGACCATGTGGAACCTTAAAGTCCACCCCCTATACTAGGAGATAACATAAGGTCCCACAACAAACAAACACCATTCCCACTTAAACCATTCCAAAATCACCCATTCCCAATAATCAAACACATTGCTCAATACGAGCAATTAATCAAGCATCATGACCATAAATTACTCCTTTTATTAAAACATTATTTCCACATTCTTAACATTCATACAACCTAACCACTCAATTCACTTAAAAGTTTATTTACCACTATAATCTTGAAAATGACTATAATAACAATATTCTAAATAACTATCTCACATAGCAATTCTAATAATGAATTAAATAACCATTCTATCTACTCTTAAAAATATTTCTGCATAATTTTAAATCCCCTATATACATTAAATTCTCAATGGCTAACTAATCATGAACTATCTACTATTTAAAAAGATACAACCATAGTTATAGGATCCTCTTCCTATTTTTTTTTTTTATCGGTGATAAGATTGATTTTATTGAAGATAAAAAATATGACATTGTTAAATCCAACAATTCCAAAGATATTACTGCTAAACCCCAGCGAGCCCTATAAAATTAACCTCAAACCTACCCCCAAACCAGATTACAACCACCTCAAACAAAGTTACAGATTTGACCAACACCTATAAAGCTTCAAGTCAAAAGCCTTGAGATGTAGGTCAAAGGTTTGAGGCTTGCTTCATTCGTCCTTTAGACTGGGATCTCAGGGCCATAGCAAATGATTTCTTCTTCTCCTTCTTTTCCATCTTCCCCAAGACCGTTTTCCACCCATCCTCTACCCTTTCTGCCTCCTTCTGCCACTCCAGAGAAAGAGCTTGAGGGCTCCTCCAAGCTCCATTTCCAAGACCATCTTGCTGATGTTGTTCGTCAGCCTTCTATTTACCAACATCCTTTGACTGAGGCCTCATGCCACTCTTCTTTTCCTTCACTTCTAGTGTAGCTGCCCCAATTTTGAAGTTAAATTCCTTATCTGCATCCAAATTCTCTTCTTGAGCTGGAGCCATATGAGCCTGTTGCATTGTCTTACTTTCCTACAACATCACCTTCTCTACCTGAAGAGACTCCTTTGAAGCCTGACTCTCCTCCTCAGAGCCTCTCAGCAGAGAGCTCACAAGATTTTCCTCTTGCTTCTCCACAGTATAATGCTTGGTGGATGCATCTTTCCACCAGGAAACAACTTTTCCAGATCTATTTTTGGCACATTCTACTGCTAAATGTCTCGTTTGATGGCAGATTTTGCACCTAAAGGGTACCCCTTCATAGTCCAGGGGTTGTATCCAACAACCCTTTGAGTATTTTAACTTGATCTCCTTCGGGGGTGCCTTGGACACCTTCATTTCTACCAAAATCTAGGTGTATGTCGAATGCAACAGATTTGCAGACTTTTTTGTCCACCATTACAAAGTTTCCCAAAGAGTTTCTTATAGCCTCCAGGCATGCATCAAACCAGAACTGCAAGGGGAGGCCAGGAAGTCTTACCCGAAGGGGGACACTCTCAAAAACTTATGTAGCTGAAAGCTGGATGCCATGGCTTTAATAGAAACACATGTTTCTCTTCCCAATCCCAGTGATAATCACAAAGGATCTTATTTCTATCCTTTTTTCTTTGAAAAAAACAACCAAAAAACCTCTAGCCATTGGATAGATTTGCACATACCCATCCAGCAGAGGCTTCCAAAAGTTGGTGATCCACTTATGTAGATTAGGCAGGCTTGGCTAGAAGCCCCTAAACCTCCCAATCAACCCCAATCTAGTGAAAACTTCTTCATTGAAGGTAACTTCTTTCTCCAGCTCTCCATTAATTTCCAAAGTGATTGTCTCAGAGGAAATAGAGGGGTCAGAGGCCCTTCCATTCCCCCTAGCACCACCTCCACTTGAGATTTTAGTTGCCCTACAAAACCCCGATTTGCTAACCTCATGCGTCGGCTTTTTGCAATCCTTGGCAACTCTGTCTGTGTCAGGCTTAGATACTCCTTGCTGGATCTGAAGCTGACCTCCATCTTCATCAGCAAACTTCCCAACAAGGTGCGCTGGCGAAAGCTTTATAGACTCCTTCCCTTTCCTGACGTCGCTTCCAAATGGAGGGCAAGCCCCCAAGACACCCTGTGTCGCTATGCTCTGAGGACCCTGCCCATTCTGGACCCTAGTTTCCTCTGCGGAAAGAGGATCGTTGATTCCTCCTCCTAAGTTACTCCCAACACTCCTGCCATTGCCCCTGCGACACTTTGTAGAGAGAGTTGTTGATGCCCTACACTCCACACCCTGTAACAGCTCCATTTTTTTAGATCCTCTTCCTATTGTTAATACTAATATATATATATATATATATATATATACTAACTTTATTGATTATATGACCTTTACCTTAACAATCCAACATATTTTGATACATGAATTCTTGTTTACCTAATCGTCTTATTCATAATATACTCCTATATTGATTATCAATCTTTACTTGCCAAAAAATACCAATTGATATATTATATATTCACATTTGATCGCCAAGACATAACTGAATGTCTTTTCGATGTGGAGTGTCCTTTTGATTTACATTCTCAGTCAGGAAGACTGAATAATTATCTTACCGATGCTCTATAACTGGCTTTCTTCATGTTTTTCAACTTATACTACTTCGGGGAGAAAATTGTGGAGTTTCTCCGATTTTTGGACCACTAGAAGTCCTTTCGATCATCACCCAGTGTCATTCTGATCAATTTTGATCCTTTCTCATTACCATTGGTATGACAAGAATCGTCGTTAAGAGAATGGAATTTTGCTCCGATGTATTTTGGTCTCCCTGATATGCTCAATCTATCACTTTACTAGGTTGGCAAGACTCCTAAAATCTCCTTCATTGGCGTAACCAATATGGTCGATGAGATCTGAGTGATTCATTCTAATTATACAAGTCTCCCCAATAGTTATTCTCTTGTCTCGTCAGCGAAAGAAAATATGTGTCTCATCGATGACATTTCCATCGGTGAGTTAAAAGCTCGGCATGATCTGACTTCACTCTAACTACTTTGTTCTTGTTGATGAGATTTCATTGGTGAGATGACAAGTGTTGTCTTTCCGATTATGTAATCTCCATGGTCTTCGATCATTATGACTTGGTTCATCTTTTGTCGATATGTACAAAATGTTCAGAATGAAATGCTATCACCTGTTGATCATAAAGACTTTCCCTGATCTTGTCGATATGAACTAGTTTTCTTTGTTTAATTCTTACTCAGTGAATGCCAAAGGAGTTCTTGTCTGTCAAAGCTAATTTGATGGGAGCATTGGTAAATATGGATTGTGAAATGGATCTTGTTACACAAATATTAACAACTTGTAGTGTTTATGAAATCAAGATGAGGCAACTTTCTGGGGTACATGAAAGAAGGCCAGTAGAAACATGAATTTTTTATAGTCCAAACATGTCACATGGAAGACCGAGTGCTAAGTCATCGGGGGCTAAAAATTTGACCCTATTTAGCCTTCAGTGTACCCGATTTGCCCTAATACAGCTATTTTTTTCATTTTGCCATAACTTTTCACCACGATCTCCAAATTTTGCAAACAAGATATCGATGGAAAGCTCTCTTCGAGTACTTCGTAGTAGTGTAGGTCTTTTTGACAGATTTTTCTATAGGTACAAATTATTCACAACTGAATTCAGATCACCCCTTTGGACCTCCAAGCTCATAACTTTCAGCCAATTTCTCCGATTTTGGTGATTCAAGTTGCATTTGGAAGGTATTGAGGAGATCTTTGATTTGGTCCATGTACTTTTTTCAGTTTCATCCCCAAGTGTGCGATATTCGGATTCTTGCATATTTTCTTTTTGCTTCATAACTTGGCCATCCTGATTCTTGGAGAAGTTTTATTTGTGGGGAGGAGTTTATTTTTAGTTGTATTATTAGATTTGGGAGTTTCTAATTCATATTGAAGGTCAATGTCTTTGTAATTGTGGAGATCAATCATAGTTCATTATGGGGTTTTCATATTATCCTTTTCTGATTATGTTGCAAAAGGGAAACTATAAACAATGGAGAGATGGAATCATAGATCTCTAATCTCTTGAATTGTTGCCACATTTATATGGTATTGTTCCCCATCCAGGTCAAGGTATTAAAAAAAAATTGGAGTCGCAATAGATATAATGTTTTAGGGGTCATTGCAATGCATGTTGATGATGATATTTTGAAAGGCATTGATCATCATGATTGTCCTCATACACTTTGGACTAAGCTTTGGGAGATATATGGAGATCTTGATACTCCACCATTCTCCAATGATCATGTTTCAGAATATCATATGCCTCTTCATTCTTCAAACAAGATACCCTATGATGATGATACTATTCAAGAGTTTGATTGTTTGGAGTGCTTTGAATCTTCTGAAGAGGTTGACAAGGTTTCTTCAGATGCTCCTTCTCCATCAGAGACATTTGAATTAAGGAAAATATGGAGGTTGGAAGATACAGTTGAATTAAAAAAGATGAAATATTAAAAGATAATAATTAAAGAGTTTCAATTTGTTAAAGTGCTTTTGATTTTTTGATAAAGTTAAATGATTCTAAATACTTCTATTAAAAATTATCTTATCTAATTCAAGATCCCTAACTCCTAACTAAAAAATAAAACAAAATATAATTCTAAATCAAAAAGTACATCAACCACTAAAAGACATGTTATCAAAAAATCTAAATCCAATAAAAAAAACTAAATTATGGGTCTCATTAGAAAATCCTCTATTCTTTTATCGCCTCATCACAAAAATATCTGTTGTTTCCAATTTTTGTTTCCCCCACTAAAAAGTGTTGTTCTCTTTGGGGTGTTCACACCACTAAATATAGGTTTTCTTCTACCGGATCTCTATTTGAAAAACTTGCTTATTTTACAACATTTCATAGTGAAATGCAATCTCATGTCATTTTCCATTTAATAGTTCCACTTTAGTGACATCTCATGTTCGAAGAAAATCTTGTTTTATCCTTATGATAGCCTTAATCCAAAAGATTGATAAAAAAGACAAAAGACATCATCAGTTACTGAAATGAATATTAATTATTTATTAACCTTGTTATTATACATTTCACTAGGGCCCATCTCAAAGTGGAATACCATAAAACGGTAGAAGCTACGCAGTTGACCTAATTAAGCATTTATGTGCTAACAATATCAAATATGACAAGCTGATTTCTAAAAAAATTTGAGGGAAACATTTTAGCTCATAAATATCAATTAGCTTAAATACAAAAAATATTTTTTAGCTGACATGAATTAAAATATCTATTGAGATTTTAGTGTCGATTTACTAAATAAATCAATTAAAGAATAAGTAAATCAAAGATAAATTAAAATATCAAATAAATAAATGAAAGATATTTTATCTTAAAGAGAATAAAAAAATCAAAAAGATTTGAAAATATTTAAAATAAATCAAATAAATCAAAGATAAAAAATAATTTGAAGATAGAATAAATAAATCAAAAAGATTTGATCACAAAGACAAATCAAAGACAAATCACAAAGATTTGAAAATATTTACTACCATAGATAAATTACAAGATCAAATAAATAAATTAAAGATAAAAGATCAATCAAAAAGATCAAATGATTTTTTTTAGCATAGATAAATTAAACAATAAAATAAATAAATAAATGATAAAAAAATAAAAAGATCAAGCAAACAAATCAAAATTAAAAGATACATTAAAAGATCAAATAAATAAATAAAAGAATTATCGCAAAGAGAAATCAAAGAGAAATCAAAGATTTGATCATAAAGAAAAATCAAAGATAAATAAGAATTAAAAAAAAAATCAAAAATTTGATCAAAAAGATTTGATTAAAAGATCAAAATAAATAAATCAAAAATTAAAATAAATAAATAATTATTCACAAAGAGAAATCAAAGATAAATAAAAAAAAATGAAAATCAAAGATTTGATCACAAATATTTAGTGTTATAACTAGGATTAGGTTCAGGGTTCAATTACAATTAGGATTCAATCAAGGTTCAATTAGGGTTAAGGTTCAATTATGGTTATGATTATAGTTATAATGAGAATTTCTTTAATTTCTTACATGTTTCAACTACTAATACTATTAGCATATATCCTTAATAAATATATACAAATTATGTCAAGGGATATCCTTCTCCACGTATGTAATTTTAATCAAATTTTCACATCAAATTAAAATGCGCAATTAACCATAATTCAATATCTATCTATAACGCTAAAGGCTGACCCAAAACCTAACACTAACCATAATAATTACCATGACCCTAACCCTAACCCTAATCTTAACCCTAACTATAACCATCACCCTAACAATAATTCCATCTTTAATTGTAGACCTAAGCTTAACCATAATTATATCTTTAACCTTAACCCTAATTATATCTCTAACTATAACCCTAAGTTGAATCCTAACCTTAACCCTAATCTAAAAGCTAAACCTAACCCTAACCCTGCCCCTAACCCTGACCTTAACCCTAGCCATAATCATAACTATAATACTAAATTATTTTTATCTATAATTAGAATTAGAGTTAGGGTGACAATTAATATTAGGGTTAGAGAGAGATCTAGGGATATTATTAAAGCATTAGGGTTTGGATTAGAGATAGAATAGCAGTTAGCGATAAGCTTAGGGTTAGGGTTAGTATTAGGATTATGGTAAATGTTGCAATAAGGGATATGGTTAACACTATAGTTAGAGTGTAATTAGGATTATGCTTAGTGTTTGGATAAGGGATCAATTAATATTATGGTATATCTAGGGATAGGGTTAGGGTTAGGGATCAATTAGGATTAGTGTCAAATTAAGGTTAGGGTTCAATTAAGGTTAAGGTTCTATTAGGATTAGGGTTCATGATTAAGGTTTAATTATAGTTATGGGTAGGGTAGGGTTCAATTAGGTTTAGGGTTACTTGGTTAGGGCTATAAGATATAGCTTGGGGTAAAGTTTAGAGTTAGGACTTAACTAGGGATACAATTAAATTAGGGTTAGGGTTAGGAGTTAATGTTAGAATTAGGGTTAGGGTTAATGTTAGGTTAGGGTAAGGATTCAATTAGGGTTAGGTTTTAATTAGGGTTAGTGCTAGGGTACAATTAGTAGTATAGTTAGAATTAGGGTTACCATTAAAATAAGGTTGAATTGGAATTATGAATAGAGTTAAAATTATAATTATGATTAGAATTAGAAATAGGATTATGGTTATAATTAGGATAAGGGTTAGGATTAGATCTCAAATAGGGTTACATTAGGGTTAGGCTTAAGAATAGGATTAGAATATAATAAGGGCTAGGGTTCAATTAGATTTTTAGGATAAATCTTGGTGTTTGCATTAGGGTGAAGGTTAAGGTTATAGTTAGGGTTAAATTAGGGTTAATTTTTTGAAATAAAGCTTTAGGTCAACATTACGGTTAGGGTTAGGATTTTAAGTAACCCTTTTAAGTAAACCTAATCCTAGCACAAACCCTAATCCTAAATTTATATCTAACCTTAAGTTAACCCTAATATTAATACTAACACCAACCCTAATCCTAATGGAAATTCTATCTCTAACCTTAATCGTAACTAACCCTAACACTAATTTTATCTCTAACCATAACCCTACCCCTAGGCCTGATTCTAATTTTATCTCTAACCCTAACCATGACCATAATTGATTTTATGTCTTTCATGTTCCGCACTGAATGCTACTAGCATATATATCAAATAGTATATATAAAATCCACCGAGAGATATCCTTCTTGAGGCGCCTATTACATTTTATGTGAGAAATTGTATTTGTAGATGTATTATCTAGGTGAAGGTGTGCGATTTTATTATTTTGTAACGTTTGCACTCCTACTTCTTGTTGTTAGACATGAGCATAAATACTCTACCACATGGGTGCATGTGAAAATATCTGCTTTGATTCTTGCACGTATAGTGGAGCCGTCAGGGGTAATTTTCGTCACTGTCTATGGAACTAACCTTTTTTGAGCTCAGCGATTATTTTTGAGTAATCTTTGGTGTCGACTATGTATGGAGTTAGTCATTTTCTTTGTGTGCAGGTCATGTGTTTCAAGGGATGTGTTATCTGATGACTTCCTGTAGGGCATGGGTATGTGAGGTATTAAAATTAGGAGCTCTCTATCTTTGGGTGTGTGCGTGGCTGCAAGCCTTAGTAGCATTTTATTTCTGAAGAGACTATGTGCGTGGTCAATTGACAATGCTATATTCATTATCAGTTTTAATTGGAATGTCGCCTCTCGGTAGAAAGATCATCACTTGTATGCCATGAGATTTATTTTGGGGCCTCACGTGAAGTCAATTGACAACTGTCAAAGAGTGAAATGAGAACATCATCATATTTTGGGAAGCCATTATATTTTGGGAAGGGATGAAAGGAGACGCTACTAGGTTTGTGGCTCAATGCCTGGAGTGTCAAAGAGTGAAAGTAGAACATCATCATCGTGCAGGCTTGCTATATCCACATGATATTCCAGAGAGTAAGTGACAAGTCATTAGTATGGACTTTGTGCCAGGATTACCCATGTCTAGAAATAAGCACAATACCATTTGAGTAGTTTTTGACAAAATTACTAAAGTAGCACATTTCATGCCGAGAAATTTAACCAATGGAGCTCATGCCATAGCTCACAAATTCGTGCAAAGGTATTCAGACTACATAGAATTCCAGTGAAGATTATCTCAAACAGAGATGCATGTGTAACCTCAAAGTTTTGGAAAAGCTTATTCTTTGCACTGAAGACTCAGCTAAATATAACTTTAACTTATCATCTAGAAATGGATGGACAAATAGAAAGGGTGAATAAAGTACTTGAGGACCTACTAAGAATGCATTGCATGGATCAACAATACAAGTGGGAAGACTACTTTCCTTTAGTTGAATTTTCTTATATAACAATTCCTACCATTTAACGATAAAGATGGCTCCTTTCGAAGCATTATATGGCCGAAAGTGTCGAACCCTAATAAGTTGGGATAAACTTGAAGATAGGATGAGTCTTGGGCCAAAAATTTTAGTTGAAATGGAAGAACAAGTCAAGGTTATCAAGCAAAGGCTAGTTGAAGCCAATGATAGGCATAAAAGCTATGCAAATGCAAATAGAGTACCCAACAATTTCACAATAGGAAATAAGGTGTTGTTAAGGGTAAAACCCCATAAGAGCTCTATCAAGTTTCGAAAGTCATCCAAACTAGCTTCGCACTATGTAGGTCCTTTTGAGATTCTAGAGGAAGTGAATCTCGTATCTTACCAAATTGCGTTGCCACTAGCTCTTGCTCGAATGCATAACGTTTTTCACGTTTCTTACCTACAAAAGTATATACCAGGTGATAATCATGTAATTTATTGGAATGCTTTATAGGTACATGACCTCAAAGTGGTAACAATCAAGGCTATCGAAGTGCTCAGAACACGTAAGCTTCGCTTGCGAAATAGGGAGGTTCTGCAATACAAAGTCTAGTGGGACAAGTATGCAAAAGATTCTGCCACTTAGGGAGACTATGCTGAGATACAACAAAAGTTTCCACATGTTTTACGTACTTTTCAGAGTGCTTGAGAGAAACAATGTTTCATTTGTATTATTTAGTTTATGTTTGCCACATAAAATCATCGGGGATGATGATTCAAAAGGGGGGGAGTATGTCACACCCCATTACGCATATACCTATTTACAATTACTATATTAGGGTAATTATTGCATTTGTGAATGTATTTGGAATTCTGATTGGAAATAAATGTGTTTGCACTTTGTTATCAATGAATTATGAATGAATGTTTATTTCATTTAATGACTATGATGAAATGCATATATGGAGTGAATGGTTATTGAATTGATATTCTAACTATGAAGAGGATAACACAAATGTTTGTATTTTGAACGATTGACTACCATGAAAATGTGATGAGTTGGATGCAGGTTCATAATCAATCCTCCAGAAGGGAGGGGGAGTATCACTCAGGAGAAGGGCTTGGAGAAGTATCCGGTAACGAAACCTAATTGAGCTTATATACACACACTCACTAGTAGAATAGTCGAGTCAAGTCATAGTGTTTGGGAATTGATAAGTTATCCTTTAGCATGATGTGTTTGCAATAGAAAGAAGTTTGATTTTTGTTAGGAGCATTACATATATATATATATATATACCAAAAAGATAGTAATTGTTTTATATGTGATTGTGTTATCAAATGTTTACATATTAAGTTGACATGGAAGTTGATGACTGACTAAATGTCAAATTTAACGTAGTGTTTTCTAATGGTCATTTGGCCGTCAAATTTAACACAGTGATTTCTGATGGTCATTTGGCTATCAAAGTTAAGATAATCACATGAAAAAGCTGATTTTTTTCCTATATGAAAATATGAAGTATTATATATGAAGATGGGGATTTTTGGGCCTTCCAAACGCAACTATGAGGTCTGTTTTTCCCCAATATGCACAATACAAAAGCTCAACCTCGAATCACCCTCAAATCTAAGAAGGGGTTTTGCAACTCTAAAGCTCCGATACCATGTAGGAGCTAAAATATAGTTCATAGAACATGTTTGAGTCACTCAAGGAATCAAGCCTCCAGGATCATCTACAAAATCCAGCAAAAATCTTCCACAAGAGGGAAAAGCAAGAACAGAACATTGCAACAATGGATGCAAGATGTGGCCAATATGCAATACTCAAGATTGCAATGATATATTGGACTTACACAACACTCAATTGAGCTTTGGATGAAATGAAATGTACATATAAAGGCTTGCTTAGATAGGCAAGGTTGAGATGTAGTATGTAATACGATGTTGAGATGTGTCATAATCTGTGACAACTAAATAACTACCTAGGAAATGATGCTAGATAGGATAAGTATTCTAGAAAATACAACTCATAATTCTAGAAGGAATCTTATATCCTAAGCAAACATGTGAACCTATCACCTAGTAAACGATACCTAGGAATATAATTAAATGCCTAAATAAATTTATGTAAGTGTAATTAAATAATTAATTACACCAACACATTGAATCTAAAGGATGCATCCCCATGGAACATTCACTAGCAATGAGCAATGAATGTTGAGAAGTTGGCAAACATGCGTTTGACATATTTCTTCTTGTAGGAGATTAAATCAACCACGTTGATGAGGTAAATTTGTGTGTGCACAAACTCTTTTCAAGCAAAGTTTGTTGCAATAGTGTGCCAAACAACACTAAGGTACTTGGCTAACACTTACTTATCCTTTTTGACTTTGCTTATGTCAAACTCTATTTTCATTAGTTTTCAAATTTTTATTTATATATTATTTTTCTAAATTTCGTGGAGTACACAAATTTGATATTGAAAACAACACCAAAATTGTAGGAGGGAAACTTCACATGAATATTAACCCTCCTATAGAAACATTACATCCTACACAACTTTTGGTATATGAATACATCACATAGCAAAACACAAAAGACATGGTCTCTAAAAATGCCCCATCTAAAATGCTTGGGGTTTGTCTAAATGTCCTTTCAATCTTGGGGTTATTTTTTGCCTTTGCAAGCTTATGCATTGTAGGGTTTAATTTTGGTTCCACTCATATTGGAACCATATCCTTGTTTCCTTGGAGTTGAAGTTTGCCCAAGTTTTTCTAAGGTGTCACTTTTTTGTTGTGGGTCATGACATGGACTTAGAAATCTAAGGTTTGTTATCTAAGTTTGATTGGACAATGAAATAGAGCTCCTAAAGGTTCTTTTAGCTTTGATCAAGTGATTATGGCTAGCATCCTATTGGTTGAATTTCCAAGCCCAACAACTTGATTGCCAACAAATAATTGGTGAACTTGTTCGTTGGGCATTCATTGAATTGGATTGGTTGGTAATAATGCTATGTCAGATTGAGCAAACAAAAAGAAGACAATAAAAAAAGAGTGGGACCCATTTGATGCATCAACAATCATGGTTATTAATTAGTTGTTCACTATTATGAATTCAAAGGAAAAAGAACTAAACCTGATCAAGTGCCTAATTCATAATCCAACAGTTAACACTTGTTACTAGTCTTTTGTCCATTTCATGACTATAGAAAACATAATAATGTGTAAGGATAAACCTTTCTTCAAATTAGAAGGGGAAGTTACCTTGTTTCAAAATAATAAACTAAATCCTAGAACCTATGGAATTAACTTTAGCTTTTAATGACATGCACAAGACAATTTTAGAGATTTTAGCTTGCAAGGAAAAAAAACTAAAAAAAGTACCTTCTTTTGTTCTTAGGTTTGGGTACAAGGCTAATCAACACTTCTAGACAAGAATGTAAGATTCTTTCTCATTTTGACTAATGCAAACAATCTAATCTATGACAACACACACACACACTCACTAAAGAATGTAAGATTCTTTCTCATTTTGACTAATGCAAACAATCTAATCTATGACAACACACACACACACTCACTATTATTGCGTAAAAGAAAAGATTGCAAAGAATGAGTAAAATATGATAATTGAATTGGATTGAAACAATAGAAAAGGCCCTATAAATTGAATAACATAAATTGCACAAAAACCTTTAATACTCACATTTAATAAAAACTATAATACAAAGCTTGAAACAATCACTAATTTCTATTTAATATACCAAATCAACACAGAAGACAATACAACAAATTTGAACAATAATCTCAATAGCAAGAGGACATAAATTTACCATTCGCTATCTAAGTGCCAACAACACTTATTTATTAGTGTTTCCAATATTTTGCATGCAATAAAAAAATGTATTGTTCTTTTTATTCTAAAAATATATTGCTTGCAATCAAAACAAGCTCAAAATTAAAAAACGTCTCCAAATAAAAAATCTAAAACAAGAAATCTTTAATAGATTTTTGATAATAATACAAAAAAATCCATAAATAGACCTTCTAGAAGATCCTCTAAAAATGGACCTGATCTAAAAATTTTAAAATAGAGATAATTAAAAAGAGCTATTCTGGTCCTGATCTAATTTTTAAAAAATATAGTTAAAAAAAGCTACTTTTAGAACTCCACCTAATGAGCTTGGTAGAGCAGTTGTGTATCCCAAAGATCCCTGAATCTATCAAGGAATTCCTCAACTCAAGACTCAATTGGCAATGCCATAGAATCCATTTGAAGCACTTCAACATCTAAAACATAGCTGCTCTTAGACACTAACATATCAATCTCGGCCAACCCTGCCTTCCTTGCTTTAACGTGCCTACCAGTAAAAGCTAACTTGTACATATTCTCCATGTTACGTGCTCCTCCAACATGGAAGGACCCTCCATGATTCGGAGGTATATTCCACGAGATGAGTCTTATCAAATCTTCGTGACTTGAATGTATGAAAGACCACTCCTTTTCATTGGAAACTCACACTTCAAACAATAGCTGTCATACAAACCTGTGAACTTGGATGTTTGAAAATCCTAGGTCATGGGAAAAATTAAGTGCAAGAAACAAATGCTGAAACCCTAGGCATTTTAACAATCCACTATTGTTTGAATGATCTACCGTAAATGCTTACTTCAATGACTGAAAATTACCCAAACATCACAAGTAAAATAACCAAAACCTAGTGAAGGTGAGGAGAGTTGCAAACTGCTGATAGCACTTGAAACTGATGATCAAACAACAGAAACTCTGCTCCTTCTCTGCCAACAAAGTATGAAGTGATGAATGGCATCCTTGGCTTTTTCTTATTTCTGCACAATCAACTCTAATTTCAGTCATAATTCTGCTGGGCATGCTATAAATCTTCCTTAGACGCATTTTAAATGTGTAACGTTTTTGAACATTACTCTACCAAGCACACGCTTGATGTCAGGTCGGCCACTTTTAGTGTGTAAATGGTTGCCCTCAAATGGTATCGGTGCAGACCATAGGTATTTTGATCTTTCTTATTTTAATTTCATGAACTTTCTTGCCCAAGACTCAGCAAGTGTATTCTCAGCAGGTAAATGGACATATTTTGGACTTTCTGAATTTTTGATTTCTTGGCCAGAAGAAGATATTGTGAACGCCTGAGAACAATTGTCCATTTTTTTGTACTCTTTGACCTTTTGGACAATGCTGGACCAAAGCGAGTGGTGTTGTAATTTTTCCCAATTTCACCCTTTTTGGTCATTTGGTCTTATGATGTGTTACTAAGCTTACTTTGAACATTTTTTAATGTTTCAAACTTTGTTCACAAGGTGCTAAGGCATGTTCTAGAGGTCTGTTTGGCCAACATCCGAGTCTTGGTTATTTTTGAGCCCTCTCTCATGCGTTCAATCTCGTTTGATGCATTGAGAAGCGTCTTTTATCAACTATGTGAAGACACCTATTAGACCTTGAAAGTATGACATTGACGAACATGAGAAACAATGGTTCACAAAATGAGGCATGGTGAAGATTTGACTTGAAAAATGACCATGAATTATTTTATATGATTACAAAACTCACATTTCCTATCTAAACTAATAGGTTTACCTCTAATGCTCTACAACATTCAAAGTTTAATGAAAGCAAGACAATTCATTCTATTTCATGCCATTTGCAAATTGCTTAAGTGACCAGAAAAATTAAGTGAACTAGAAAGCAAGCAAACTAAGCAAGTCAGTGATTTCAAGCTTCACACAATCAAATTTGTGAGCGTGTAATGGTGAGTTCTTGTTTGTGTAAGTCAAAACGTTGAAAACGGTAAAATTTAGGTTAAAGTTAGTTGAGAGGGTTTTATTTTTGATTTATTTCTATCTTGAAAATCTATTGGTTTTTTAGTGATTGTTTCAAGAATTCATATTTTGTAGTGGCCTATTTGTTGAGGGGTTGGTCTACGAGATGAAAAGGTTTAGTTTGGATTTGCAAGTCTTATTCCAATTATTTGTAAAAACCTACCTAACATGCTGAATTTCTTTGAAGCCTTAGGAAAGGATTTTGTCATGAATTTGTGTCTAGATTCATCTGCAACTAGTCTAGATTAGTCCTTGCTTGAGTCGAAATTGTGAATCCATACTCTGAGAATTTTAAAGCCTTGTGTTAATAAATTGTAAAAACCAAAGTATTGTTCTAGCTGAAGATACATGATTCACATGATTGAACACTTTATAGCCCAAAGTTGAAAATTTGCACAGTTGCAGGGGCCTGTAATGTATGATTTGTGCATCATTCATTCAGGGGCCAAATTTTTGAAATAATACAGTGGGGCAGAGAAGCATGAAACACATGACTGAACACTAAAGGGACAAGTTTTTCAATTTGTCAAAAGTTACACTTTGGCCGCTGATGTAATGTCCCCATATCAGGATCTTGAACAATATGCAATTTTTATAATATTTTGTGTATATTAAAACTGGAAGTAAAATAGAATTTTTGGAAAATATATACCATTTTTTTGTATTTTCTGATTATTTGAAAACTAAGCAAAATGTTGAAAGTAATTTCTAAGACTAAACCCTAGATGAATTTTGTATTGCTTGCACAACAACTTATGACACCCTATGCAACAGTATGAACTTCTGAATTATTGATGACTGTTCAGAAATAGCAAATTACTACCCAAAACCCTCGCTATTATATAAATAGAGCCTACAGAAAAAATAGAACAACAGTATATTAAATAAGGACGAATAAGCATGCAGCAATTAAACCAGTTTCAGTCTCTAATTGCAGACGGTATAATGTCATTTCCAAACCCTTAAATTTCAGATCACCATATTAGTCAACATTCACAACAGATTTGTAAGGTATAACCTAAGTTAATTAAATCAGTCGCCACACTCAGAAGACAGTCACAATATTCATAAAAAAGACTTTTTCAGGAATGCAACAATAATATAGAAAGCTGCAATTTTTTTGTTTGAATTTTTGAGTGGGAATGGGATTTGACAATTTGGGGGGGGGGGGAGGCGGTCCCCTCTGGCTCCCCCTCTCACTTCCCTGGGTACTATTGGTACTGCCTTGGGCAGTCCCTCAGTGACCTTTCTTAGTGACTCGGATGGTGGGGCCAAAGGTTGGAAGAATGCCCTCGTGGGAGGTGACTGTAAGGAACATTTGCCTAGGAATGCTGGCAATTGTTAGTGTCAGAAGAATGGCTGTTAGCAAATCAGTCATGGGAAAATGGCTGTTGAAGGGTAGTGTCTCTGTGAGTGCAACGGCGATAGGAATGTCATTGCTCGGGTTGGCCTCTTGCATGTTCTTGCTGGTGGACCATGGACTTATGGGAAAAACTCTCTTTCCCTTTGTAGATGGAGTCGAGCTTTGACCCTAAAGCAGACCTGAACAAAGCTACTCATGTTTGGGTTAGATTGCTTGGCCTCTCATTGGAGTTTTGGGATGAAGAAATCTTTGTATCGATAGCTAATTCCTTCGAGCACTTCATCACCATGGATAGAGTGACAAAGGATAAATCCAGGTTAGTTTTTGTTAGATTTTGTGTTATTGTTGATGTGTTTAAGACTCTCCCGACCTCTATAACCATTGAATCTACGTTCAAGAAATGTGACCAACCCATTTTGTATGAAAACTCAAGAGTGTTTTGTCAAAATTGTCAAAAACTTGGTCATGTCTTCACTCAAATGCCTGGCCACTAAAAGTGCGAGCTAAAAAATAAAAGACTTGGTGGAGAAACTCAAAACTCGGGATGATAACTTGAAGGACTATCCCTTCTGAGAAGACCTTATCAATATTATCAGCTCGCCTCATGGCTCCTTGGATAGCACTCATGTGTCTTGGTAGTCTGCTCTTGACGTTGCAGGGTGTTAGGAAACTACTAAAGACCAAGATAAAAGGAAAAGCATGGGAGTCGAATGATAGATAGATAGTTGGTCGAACTACCAGTTGGAAATGCCTTTGAATCTGCAGGTCCAAGTTGAGGAAGGTGAGGTTCTTGGGCTCCTTATTGAAAACCTATCCTTGGAGGAGGAAGGGGTGATCTATCTTTAGATGAATCAAGAAAAATTGTTTCAACTAGATAGCACAATCACTTACTCTACTCCTAACTTGTGGTGAGGGTGCTTTTGGAGGTTAATTTAAATATTCATCTAAATCATAAAATTGAGGATGACGAGAGGAAGGATCTCAAAAAATCCCTTGCCCCTATGTAACTGGGATCAGGAATTAACAATGCCAAGGGTTGGGGCTTGCTCTCACAACAATCCACAAAATATTGGGATTAGCGACCTGCAAGGTTGGACCACCCCTCAACGGAAGGGCAAAGGTCCTTCTAAGAAGGTTGCTAATGTTGGAGTGCATGCTAAGGCTTGAAGGCCATCCCAATGGAAAACCAAACAAAATGAGATTGTCTGAGAAATTGCCAATGGGAGACAAAGAACCCTGGAAGTTTCTTCCTGGAAACAATGTAATTAAGGATCTTGTCATGGAACATAAGAGGACTCAAAAGTTCTAACAAGTAGTCTTTAGTCAAAAGCTGCATCTATGAGAATAAGATTGACATTCTTCTTTTGCAAGAAGTCAAAATGATTGAAGCCAACTTTAAAATCTAAGTTACTGGGTTCTTCATATTTGACTCAGGTACCTGTGTGGTTCCAGTACTGTTCTTGGCATGGTGCGAGTTCGTCCTTGGGTACTCCTTGTTGGGATAAAACTGTGATTACAAACTTTAAGGTTGTGGCCGAATTCAAGGTGGGATATTTCAGTTCGTTCCTTCTATCAATCTGAGGCATAGAACTTGTGAAAGGTGTCATAGCTATATGCTTAAGGGCTAAGAGCAACAAATTTAACTGAAAATGAAATGCATCTACAAATCCTAGAAATCATTTAAAGTAAAAACTAATTAGTAATTATCTTTTGTTTATGCGACAAGAACTACTTCATGAACAAAGCGACAGGAATGCGACAGGAATAGATCAAGACTACTGTGTTTAACAACAACTTCAATCTTCCACAAGAACATATTGTAGTCTACTTAGCATAGGCAGCTGAAAAATACTTTAACTCACTTCACACTTACAGATTAGCACACTACCAATTACATTATTAATGTAAAAATGCCATATTTTAACAAAACTGTTTTACAATACATATGAATAAGCAATCTTATGTCTTTACTAATGAATGAAACCGAGACTTTTATAGCAATACTAATTAATCCTTAAAAACATTCTATTAATGATATTCAAACCACACTACTAAAATAATGAGATGCAAAATAAAAGTTCATCAAGCTTCCGCAGAGTGGCCTCTTCCTCCTAGTTGTGAGGTGAAATGGAATGCTTATAACAATATATGAATTCTCAGTGCTCTAGCAAATCAATGGAAAATCAAAAGGAATATATATTATATCTAGTTCAGAGTAGTACATACATATATATAGAGCTTGTGATAATTGATAACAATTATGTGTCCTACAGCCCATAACTTTGATATAAGTCTAAGTAAATAACAACCGGTGAAAACAAACAACCTAATAATAGTCTAAAACTATTACAATCTATATTTTGGCCGCTGGCCATAAGTCCAAAACAATATGCTAAAATTATGTTCATACTATATAACAAAAAGATCTCCACGGTCTTCAACTCCACAATGCCTCATTTCCAATTGAATCAATTAATCTCCATATAAATAAATAACTTAAGCACATTTTATTCTCCTAAAATATGCTAAATAACTTTAAATATGTAAAATCTTATAATGGCAGAATGAGGAATTAAAGTGGAAATTAATGGGATTGGTTTGGCAAAAGGAAAGGCTTTTAGACATAGAAATGGAAACCAGTTTTTAATCTATCACTCCTATAGAAAAGATGCAGCATAATAGGTATTTGTTTATCATTTCTAATTGTTGAACACCTATTGGCAGGCATCATATTGTGCCCAAGAATGAGACGCATCCAACAATACCACAACTATAAAGTAATTTCGCGTTCAACCTCCAAGCTGCAATGTCATACCATAAAATATATGTGATTTAAATATGACTAAGTCAAGGGCACTTAAGGGTTTTAAAGTTGCCACCTCAATCCAACCGTCCGTTGTTCAACAATTTGTGGATGACACAATTCTTCTTGGAAGTTCTTCTATTTTGAAGGCTAGGAAATGGAAACAATTCTTGGAGGAATATACTGTTGTTGCTGGTCAAAGTATTATTTACGAGAAAAGCCAAATTTACTTCTTCAATACCTCCAATAGACTACAACAAAAAATCAAAGCTATTTTGGGGTGTATGGGGTGTACTTGTGCTCAACACCCGACCACTTATCTAGGAATCCATTTGATGGTTAAACAAGTTACCCTTTTGCAACTCGGTGCTGAAATGAATTCAAAGGAAACTTGTTGGATCAAAGGGTAAACTCTTAAGCCAAGCTGGTAAATTCCAATTGCCCAAATCCATGTTGCAAGTTTTTCTTTCAATATTCAAAATACCCAAGCATTTGGCAGAGAAATTTGCCCAAATTTAGAGAAAGTTTCCTTGGACCGAAGTTGAGGAAAAGATAAGATTTGCTCTTATCAACTAGGACAAAGTTTCCCTTCTGAAATTGCATGGAGGTTCGGGGATTAGAAAGATTCAATTAACTACTAAGGCCTTAATGGCTAGAGTGGCTTAGAGCTTAATTAAAGACAATAAGGATTGGGGTTTGTTAATGAAAGCCAAATATTTAAGTAATACTTTGGAGAATAAGTTCCTCTTTGAAGTTGGTGTCACAAAAGGATTGGTGATCTCGAATAATGTTTTCAAATTACAAGTCTTATAGAAAAAGGAATCAAGTGGAAAATTGGAAATGGTAGAAAAATAAGATTTTGGGAAGATATTTGGATGCTTCAACAACCCTTAAGTAGTCACCAAACCTACAATAGATTGGCAGCCTATGCTTCAACAAGTCTGCTTGATTGTTTCCCTAATCATAATGATTTGGCTATGGTTGCTAGGGATCTTAAAAGGAAGCTATAGGATCTTCGAATCCCCATGTTCCCCAAGGTGGAAGAGATTATTTGGGTTCGCCCCACACCCCCCTCCCCCCCCCCCGCATCCCCTTCACCAGAACTTGATTCTACAAAAGAATTTGGAACCATAAGCTAATTCCTGAAGTCAACTTATTTTGGTGAACCACTGTCCCAAACAAAATACTCACACAAGACAATTTACAAAAGAGGGGTTTCTACTCTCTATCTGATGTCCTCTTTCCTAAAAGGAGGAAGAATCAGTACCCCACATGTTTTTCCATTATGAGTTTGCTCGAGCAATCTAGGAAAGGTGCATGCATAAATTTGAATTGTGTTGGGTCATGCATGAGAATATGACCTCCTTTGTCAATGGCTAGTATTCCCCCTTCTCTTATCCATAAAATCACTCCAAAAAACTTGCAATGCCAAGGGCTAGGCTAGGCACCAAGATTGAGCAATATAGCAACCCCAATAGGTCTGATCAATGTCAACACTCACCAAATCTCCAACAAGCCAAACTGTATGGCCTCCCTAGAGGGGTGACCAGCTCCCAAAAATCCTGCTCTCCATAATAAAATCTGAAATCTTGCAAGAAAGGGGCGCCCAATGAAGCTCAACTATAACCATTGCAATGGAGCTATGCCAATATCCAACTAGGGAGTATCTTGCAACTTCAGAACTGAAGCCAACCTTGAGATTTTTCATCCTCAAAGCCCAAGGAATTCTCTCCACAATTAGACAACACTATTGCTAAAAATAGTGTGTCCAAACTCAAAATAATCCCATTTTGTGATGTAGTTTGAAGCTCCAAATCTCCTTTAAGCCCAAGGAATTCTCTCCGCAATCTGGCAACACTTTATTATCATATGTTTGCATAACCAAATGAGAGCAAATGAGGGAGTATGTATAAGACTTGAGACCCAAAAGTTTGACTATCCTTTCCCTCCAAAAAGGGACACCACATTTGGGGAGATTAATATACTTTATTAAAACTCACTTAAAACCCTTCATCTTTGCATCCACTATAGTCATGCTTTAATTTTGCTTTTTAAAACAAATTAAGTTGGCAAATGCTAGGTGTGGGGGTCCAAGGGGCCTTTTTGACTTTATAAAATTAACTTAAGTTGCAAATATTTCCATTTTCAAACTACAAGGATGGTGGAGACGCCAATTTCCAAGAATATCAAGACACCATCAACTAAAATTGCCACCACTGCCAAAAATAGAAATCTTGCATTGAACTATTGCCACTTGACCACTACTAGAAATAACATTTACTAAAAATAGCATATTGCTAAAATAAGTGTATCCAAACTCAAAATAATCCCATTCGGAGATGCAGTTTGAAGCTCCAAATCTCCTTTAAGCCCAAGGAATTCTCTTTGCAATACGACAACACTTCATTATCATATGCTTGCATAACCAAATGAGAGCAAATGAGGGAGTATATATAAGACTTGAGACCCAAAAGTTTGACTATCCTTTCCCTCCAAAAAGGGACGCCACACTTGGGGAGAACAATATACTTTATTAAAATTCACTTAAACCCCTTCATCTTAGCATCCACTATAGTCATGCTTTAATTTTTCTTTTTAAAACAAATTAAGTTGGCAAATGCTAGGCGTGGGGGTCCAAGGGGCCTTTTTGACTTTATAAAATTAACTTAAGTTGCAAATATTTCCATTTTTGAACTGCAAGGATGGTGGACACGCCAATTGCCAAGAATATCAAGACACCATCAACTGAAATTTCCACCACTACCAAAAATAGAAATCCTGCATTGAATTGTTGCCAAAACCACTGCTAGAAATAACACTTCTAAAAATAGCATATTGCTAAAAATAGTGTCCAAACTCAAAATAATCCCATTATGAGATGTAGTTGTGACTTACTAAAAATAGTAAGTGCTAAAAATACACGACTAAAAATAGCAATGATTGTCCACCAAGGATCTCAGAAAACCTAGAAAGACATACTCTTTGGAAAACTCTTGCAATAACCTCCTGAAAAGCATATGAGAACCCTCCAAGAACCTTGGAATCCCTAAAAACGCCTGTGAATAGCCTACTTGACTCTAGAAATAGGTTAATGGTCACTGAAATGCTTAGGATTGAGAAGGGGACATTACAATCCTCCCTCCCCAAGATTGCTTGTCCCCAAGCAATCGCAAGTTTGGATGCTGCAAAATCTGCTCATCCTCCCAAGTCCCAAGTAGTATCCTCAATTGGCAGATTCTTCCACTTCACTAGATACTTTCTGATAGACCTCCTCAATGAAACGCTCTTTGAAATCAATGATTACCTCTTGCACCAAAACCAACTGACCCTCCTCATCCAACGGAGGTAACTCAATAGAAGCAACAACATTGTACCCAAGCGCCTTTTTGAGCTATAACACATGGAAGACATTGTGAACCATGCTACTCTCTGGTAGCTCCAACTCATAAACCACCTCTCCAACTCTCCTGATGATTCTAAAAGTCCCATAAAAACGTGGCTTAAGCTTTTCCGCTCCACTCTTCTTGAGAGTGGACTATGTATACGGTTAGAGTCTTAGATAGACCATATCCCCAACCTCGAATGCACACTCAATACGCTGCTGATCAGCATACATCTTCTACAAATTTTGGGCATGAAGAAGATTGTCCTTCAAAAATTTCAAAATGTCTTTACTCTGTTGCAACATATCCCTCACTTGAGGGGATCTACTATCACCAAATAGCAAATCAATGAAGCTAGGAGCTTCATGCCCATATAGAGCCATAAATGGAGACTTTTTGATGGACATGTGGTATGAAAAATTAAAGCAATTATCTCCCAAATGGAGCCATCTCACCCAAGCCTTTTGTTGTCCTGAATCATAATTTTTGAGATATCCTTCAAGCCACTTGTTCACAATCTCGATTTTCCCATCCATTTGTGGGTGAACTAGTGCTTGGAGTGAGCACTTACCACCCAATCTAAATTTTTTTTGTCAAAATGTGTTAGGAACTTGCTGTCCCTATCACGCAACCCATGCAACCTGAACACCTCTCTGAAGAACAAATCAACAACCTGAGCTGTTGTAAATGTGTTGGTAATGGCAAAAAAGTGAGCAAACTTCGTCAATCTATCAACAATTACAAATATGCAATCTCTCCCTTGCACGTTAGGCAAGCCCGTGATGAAGTCCATGGAGATACTTTCCCATTTTTTATTGGGAATGGGCAAGGGCTGCAACAAACCAGCAGGAAAAGTGTACTCATTTTTGTTCTATTGGAAGATTTGACACTCCTTAACATAGTGAAGGACCTCATACTTGAGCCCCTTCCACGAAAATCTCTCTTGAATCTGCCTGTATGTTTTGAAATAACCTTCGTGACCAGCCAAGGGAATGTCATGGAAGGATTGGAGCACCTTCATTTTGAGCTTTGATTCTAGCACCAAGAAGATTCTATCCTTGTCTGGAATATCAAATCACTCACCAATTAGTACCCTTCATCATGCAAGGTACCATCAACTATGCTGGAAGCAAAAGAATTCTTAGCATACTCTACAATGATTTGCTCATTCCAATCAGCTATCATTTACATCAATGAACTCAAATAACACTGTTGGAGACACCAATTGCCAAGAATATCAAGACACCATCAACTAAAATTGCCACCACTGCCAAAAATAGAAATCTTGCATTCAACTGTTGCCAAGACCACTGCTAGAAATAACACTTACTAAAAATAGTGTCCAAACTCAAAATAATCCCATTATGAGATGCAATTGTAACTTACTAAAAATAGTAAGTGCTAAAAATACACAACTAAAAATAGCAATGACTGCCCACCAAGGATCTCAGGAAACCCAGAAAGACATACTCTTTGGCAAACTCTTGCAATAACCTCCTGAAAAGCAAACGAGAACCCTCCAAGAATCTTGGAATCCCTAGAAACTCCTATGAATAGCCTACTTGACTCCGGAAATAGGCTAATGGTCAGTGAAATGCTTGGTTCAGACTCAGAGATTGAGGAATTCCCCAAGACCCCCTATATTGTGACTGAGGATTCCCCTAAAGCCCTTTCTATGGATCAACAACAATGTGTGATTTGTACCCAAACAACAAAGGAGGTGGAGAAGATGAAGAGAAAAATACAAGAAATAGAGAACATGAAGATTATGATGAGGTTCAACACCAAAAGTATGCACAGGTCTGCCACCACTCTTAGTTCTGTAGGACCTAGAGCTGAAGAAGCATGGGACTAAAGCTGATAACCTAGGGAAGTATGATGAAATGTACAAACTCTTAATTGACAATTGGGGACATCTATCCCCTTAAGTTGCTTCTTGTTTTCTTGTTGGTTTTTATTAAGTTTCATTTGAACTTGTATATGTTTGTTGATCTATTAATGCATTGCTAATGTGTTCTTTTTGGCCATTCTTGGGTCGGTTTTGCTTCTCCCTAGGGTTCGGGACCCTTGTTTCTTGTTTAGCTCAATAAAAAAAATAATATAGAAGGCTCAGTAATGATAATGACGGTTCTAGAATTATCATGATATATGCAACATATTAGATTGCACCAATCAAGATAAACCATAGCATATATAATAATTGAAATTTGAGTAGTAAATAGTGGCAGATTGTACCAGATACAGAGCGTAGTATATTTGATAATGTGCAATGTGAAAATACAGATCACAGCCAATAATACTATTATTAAATTGCCCCAATTTTAGCGCAGCAGGTGAAGGAAGTTCACTTGCTTCACAATTAGATTTGGCGCAAGGAAAAGATCATAATTTTGCCCAAGTGCCTATGAAAATTGCATCCAGCCGATAAAGAAAATATTGAAGGTTTCTGTTTTCAATCCACTCAGCAATCCCAAAGGGTTTTTGTCCTCTCGATCAAGCCACCAAAGGGTTTCGTCCATGAAAGCTCAAATTTGAAAACTTGTTTTCAAATAATGACATAGTGGATGATGGATGATTTGATGTGAGACTTGACTTCTCTTTTATAGGCACTTTACTCTTGGGCCCTCAATTTATTTCACTTTTTGCCTCCAAGTATTTAAAAATACTTTTAAATTAAATCCAAAGGCCCTTTTCTGAATCACATTTCAAATGAACTGTTGAAAGCACTAATCTAAGTATTACATTGGCTTTTTAATAATATTTAAGTTGCCCATTTGAAAATAAAGTGGCATGCCCCAACTTAAAATATTATTAATTCTTTTAGTTTTGAAAAGGGCACATGACAGTAGAAGCACAATTTGTGCGAAAGGCATTGGCGTGTGAAAAAATGTATTAAGTTGGAAAATAGATAGGGATAGCAAAAGTGTGTGAATCGCAAAATTGCAAACGAAAAGGCCAAAAGTTTGCAATTTGTAAAAGGTGTCATGGTGGCTATAAAGTCATGATTTGTGAGACTGAGTACTAAGGACACTGTTGAGCACACGCAATGTTATTTAATCCATGAATGTTTGGCTTTGACTAGTACAATGCAAAATATTTACAAGATTGCAAGCTCTTTTTAAAATTTGAGTGTCCTATATGACATGCAGATCTAATTCAGGAACCTTAGATGAATTGGAAGAATAATTGATTCAGATCAGAAGAAAATAATAATCTATGCACCAATCAACAAAGGCAATTACTTCAAACTGAACACTCTGAACTATAAAATTTTCAGAATTTCAATCAGAATTATAAAAACAAATTATCAAAATTAAAATAATGAATAAACTACAATAATTGCATCGAGAACAATTACTAAATCAGAGCTGAAATCACAAACAAGGCACACGGAAATATTAAAGCAAACTTAAATTGTCCAATCCTCATGAGCGGATCCTTCCCCAATCAGATTGGTGCACGGGACACAAAATCACTCCTAAAACAGGTAATTTGATTTTAATATAATAATGAATGAATTGCTGACCGCTTGTACACATAGTAATTTGAAACTTTGGAATCCTATGACTGTATATATACTAGTGGTGGCATCTTATTATAGAATTTCAAAACCAAATGCCGACTACATTATTCCAAAACAAATTTTGCAACTGCTCCTAAAACAGATTTGTTCTTTTTTTAATTTAAGTGGTTCTCCTTTGGCAGCTATCCAACAAATTCTCCAACAACTGATTGGATTGTTCTGAAACAAGTGTAAACTCCTTGGAGCATATTGTGCCCATTTTGGAACACTACAGTTATTGGCAGTGTTGGATCTTGTGCCAATATATAGTTCGACAAGAATAGTCATTTTACACAAGTTGAATCTGGACAGCTCAGTGACCACCTTGCGCATGTAAGATGCCCTCTCAGATCGTCTCAGTTAGATAGATGTGCCATTTTATCAAACTCAACGTAATACATTGCATAGAACAAGAAGATTTCACAAGGAAATGCATACAACAAACAGGTTGGCGAATTCTGGACTTCACTCTTAATGTTTAACTGAGTAATATAGGAAAGAAAGCACTTCAGCCCATCACATACTCATGCTGAGAAAGGACAGTGAACCAAAAGATATGACTATGGCAGCAATAACAATGCTCAGAAACTATATATTTTAGGCTGATATGATAACTTTCAGATCAATATATGTCTGTGCTACAAAGGTAAACACTTATCAACACCTACAGTCCGACTCTTACAGATTGAGCAATAGAATGGAACAAACACTGGCAATAGACTGCTCAGAAATATACTCAGACCAACATAACTCAGATATACATGTGTATACAGACTTGAATATGCATTAACAACAATTACAAAGACTATAGCCAACCTGGAAGAAAACGCCAAACTTGAAGATTAATTGCAGCAGACTGGATATCGATTGAGTACACAGAATATAGTCACACCTAGTCTTCTCATACCTCTATCAACCCCGAGAAAGGCAAGGGAAGAACCCACCATTACATGTCCAGCAAGTTATCATTACGTCGACCCTCATATCACTCCAAAACAGGCACAAACTCCCACGCAAACCTTGTGAAGTCTGATATCAGACCCTGGCGTTGGCAGATACTCCCCGTAACAAGTCGTTTTTCCCTTAAACACCATACACGACCCTCCTTGAGGCCTCACGTGGCAGGCATGAGCAAATATGGAAGATTTGAACAGGTCGCTTCAATCTTTCCAAGTATAATGGTTAGCAAATCCCACGGCCTGTGTAAGACTCTATTCCTGCATTTAAGAATAGTCGTATCCGAGGGCCATTTAGAGTTGCCAATCTCCTAGATGTGTTTGAAGGAGGCATCAACTTGGGGGTTCTAGAATCCCGAGAGGCCTCATGTAAGGATCTACGTTGAAGGATGATGGCTTCCCAAAGATAAAGGGCCAAATACTATTGGTCTGGATATTTGAAGAAAATAGAGAGATTGTTGCTTGAGTCCCTATAGAGGCAGTAGCATCTCCCTCGAATCTCATAGTAAATGAGGGATTTGAAGATAAAATGTTCCTCCGTCTCTACCTCATGCAGGGAGCAAAGATGACAAATCCAGTTACGTTGAGCAATATGGTGGTCTGTATTGAACTATAGTTGCTGGGAACACACCCTCATTTGGCCAAGGGGAATCCTCAAGCCATGTGACCAATGATGTTGGAGATAGTGAGTATGACATAAAATCCATCCTCCACCTGTAAGAAATGCTTGGCATAACAATCAACCTTCGAGATGAGTGGCATAGGAGGGGAGGTCTGTGTCACTTGGATGTATTATTTGTAGATATCCCTTATTGCAGCTCTTGTGATGGTCTCCTTTGGAGGAAGGAGCCAAGGAGGAGCATCCAAGTAATACATGAAAGGAGTTAGTTCATCAATAGTGATGCCAATAGAAAGGAGTGCGCTAGTCTAGAGTACCAACAATTAGAGTGCTGAACTAGGCCTAATGAAGCAATCCTCTTAGAAGAATAAAGAGCTAAATATAGAAATTTCTCACAAATAGAAGTGAAATCTTCCATGGATTTGAGTTTGTGCATGCAAAAAGTAAGCTGGAAGATAGTCTTGAAACACAAAAAAGGACAAGTTTAGCTTGGACAATGTTTTGACGAACATTTCATGTGCACTCGATAATGCATTGTAGCATGAGATTTATTTGGACCCTCTCAATACAGGTCCAATCAACGAATCCCAAGCTAGGCCCCCAAACATCAAATCCATACCAAATGGTCGTTTTGATGATGGTATAAAAAAGACATTGAAGGGATACCTTAGAAGTGGATTTGGAAACATTGGCGTTCCAAGATAGAGAGAGAGGCATATCCTTTGCAAATATATGAATGTGAGGTGGATTTTATGTTCAAGGAGGGACTAGCAAATTAGACCCCCAAGCATGTGTAAGTGGATGTGACCTCCAAAGTTGCCCCGTTGTAAATAATTGGAATCTAGAAACAAAATGTTTGGAAATGTTGAAAATCATGACCTTAGTTTTATTAAGTTTGACCACAAATTGGCGAAATTGACAAAAGAGAGCAAGAGCATCAGGTTGCCATTGCAACCCTTTCGCAGAATGAGAAAGGAGAATAACATCATCAACAAGTAGATTAACAATAACCACATCATGTAAGATTACAATCTTCATCGATATGAGTATGGAGTCAAAGAAACTCCTACAACTCGTCAATGTAGATGCTAAAGAGAGTTGGAGAGAGAGGATGCCCTTGTATGACCCTAATGGTACTCCTCACCAAGTTGGAGATATCGTAAGAAGTATGAAGCTGCCCAACTCTCATAAAGCCTACAAACAACGGTAATGAGAGAATCCAAAATGCCGGCATCACACATTTGTTGGAAAAGCAAGTCTCTCAGAACTGAGTCTCAAAGTCCTTCCAAAAGTCTATGAACAACAAAAGACTGTGGAAGAGCAGTGGTGAGCCTCCTCAACAATAGCCTAGAGTATAAAGATGTGGTCAATGGTCTGATAATCTCCCTTGAAGCTGGCCTGCCCACAAGCTCGAACATTACCTTTCTCTAGGTAGTCATAAAATTGCACGTCTAACATTGTGGCATAAATTTTGACAAACGTATGCCCAATCATGATAGTCCTATAGTTGCCAGGATTGGAGAGATCCCAAGACTTATGAAGAGGATGAATTTATGTTGAGACCAAGATAGAGGAAAGCTTGAACAAACAATTGCATTGAAAATATTTGTCAAAGGGGAGGCCAAGGAATCCAAACCATATTTGATAAATTCAGCTTGGAGGCCTTCACAATTAGCAGCGATGTTGGGACATAACTTTGGAGTGGCCATCTAAACATAACCTGTGGAGGAAATGATAGAAGTCGGTATCATTACAGCAGGTCAGCTAGGCACATCGTAAAGAGAGTGAGCATAGGAAATCCACTCATTAGAGCTAATGTCAAAAGTTATATTGGCAGGTTTTATTGGGAAAATAGTTTTGCCAAAAGTGTTTTGGGAAATGTTAAAGATCAGCAACAAGGGCAAGGTGCCGAGAAGCAAGAAACTCCTGATATTGCACAAAGTCTTAGCATTTTTCATTCCATGAGAGCCATAGGTCAAATTCAAGAACACAAAATATCCATTAGAAGCCACTAGAAAGTTGATTAGCGTCTGGTTTCTTATATCTTTTCACAAGCAGATAAAATATTGCATCCCTTTTTATGCCAAATTCTTTTTTGATCTTCTGCTATCACTACTGTATGTTTCATGACTTCCTTCAACAAGAGTCTATTAAAATCATTGGGACTAGATGCCTTCACCCTTTTCATGACAACCAATGCATTGGCCAATGATTGTTAATATGGGTTCCTCAAACATTCAATTATATGTTTTTATAATACCAAAAAATTGTAGTTGTCATCCTTGTATCATGACGTTTTTCCTAGTTTCAAATAGTACTTTCAAGCAAAGGTTGCACACTAGGAGCATCACAAAGAACAAAGAATACTTGTAAATGCAACTGGTTATAAATCTCTATAGTGGATGGGCGCTACCTCTATGGGCCAGCAAAAAGCCTACTAATTTGGTCTTTTATCTAGGAGTAGGATACATCACAGCTGTAGTTGCCTCAATTCTCATCGTATTTTCTATTTTGTTCTCTTCATAGTTAGCAAGGAGAGCCTTTATCTCTTGTGTAACCTCAGGTTCTATTGAATTATACACCTGCACACAATGGCTAGATATTTGTGCAAGGTAATATTTGAGGCGATTAATGCCTCCTCTTATTTCAAAGCCACAATATTTGCACACCACCATTTTTGCCTCTGAACTCAGTGTGTCATGCTTCCTAATAGGATCCTTGGAATTGCTTCCACTATGGCTACCTAAGGATGCCATCTCTATCTTGAAAATTAGGAAACGTTTGCAGAAAGAAAAAAAGCAAGCATGTTTCAACTTTTAAAATCACAAACCCTAGCTTTGAAAGAAAGAAGAAAATGGACTAAACAAGATACATAAAATAAAAGATTGAAACACTAGAAATGCTAGATTACAACGAAAATGAAAGAAAAAATAGCTATGTTCCACAACATTTTTGGGATGGAGAAGCATGGGACAGTGGGATGCATTTCGGGGGTGATAGGGCAGAAGAGGTGTTTTTTAGGGGACAACAATTAAAAAAATAGGGAAATTTAAAAAACATAGAAAAATTCAATTATTCATATATATGGCATTTATCATATACATTAAAAAAGGTCCCAGAGGCACAAGGCACAAGATTTGTCAGTTATTTTTTGCAATTTTATTGCAATGCAACAGTACTGGAGTATCTCAGACAAAATGAACGAATAACCTTATGTCCAAAATTCATACATGATTTCTGGCAATAGCCATCCAAAGTTGTGTTATCCATCTCTTGTTGAGTATTCAGGAATTAGTAAACTACAAATAGCCTAGTGCACTAGGTCTTACAAGCATGAGAACAGAATAAAAGGTGAAAACAATGATGGTACACTGAATCGTGAATGTTCACTATTTACCTGATTTGTACACAGCAGGTCTTGTGTTCACTATAATTGTACAATGGATGATGAATAATTGATAACATGTCTCAATAACGCTAAAGAAACTGATTGTACACCTGTTCAATTGGATCTGTGAGCTGTTCCAAACAGCTCAGTGGATAAGACTGCACAAGAATGTGAAAGTGTTTGGAGTGGCAGAAATTTGATATCGACAATGACAGGGAATCTGTACCGTTACTACCTGTTATTCCATACACATACCACAACTGAGAAAACTGAATGTCAATGACATAATGGTTTCCCAGGTAGACATGAATAAATCCAATTCTTTTGTTAAATTTGGGCAAATTTAATATCATTGTTAGAACAGATCTGATGTTGGATTCAAATTCAAGCTTCAAACAAAATGCCTATGTCAATCAATAATTGTAGGTGATATTACTACATCTGCAGCTGCTAATCTGGCATCAATGAATGGAACTTTTAAGAAGATGCTTTTGGCAGCAATGGAAAAGCATGTAAAAGCATTTTCACAGGTACCTGTTCAATTTATCTGAATTCAATATCCCATTCTTACTGGGCCATAGGGGATGGTTGGCCATCCCCTACCAATTTCCTATGTCGCCAAAATGCACCCTATATTTTTTCTTTTTGGGGATAGCTCCGAGGACATTTCCTCGCTGTCCCCGCATCCCCAAAACGTCCCAGGGACAGAAACGGGTGGAAGTTCATATGGGATACATCCTAGTGCACTGAAAAATAGTAAAAACCCTAAATCCAAAAACAAACATAAGAGTTACATACCTTTCAAATCCTGTTAACAAATCCATTGAATTAGTCTGATGTCACTTGAAACTAGTTCTAATCAATTGAAAATTAATGTAATGAGACTCAAGACATTAAGAGAATGTGAAAAAAAATCAGCAATCAGCAAGGCAGGTAAGTTTTGACCCTTTTGGGCACGGGCAGGGGAGTTTTGATAGTTTTTTAGCTATGGACCATTTATAGGCATGGGTCAGCGAGTTTTTAGTGGTTAGGAGGGTTTGGCTATTTTTATGCCATTGACCTCTCTTGGGTAAGGGTAGTCAAGTTTTAACTGTCTTTTAGCTGTGGACTTCTTTTTCGCATGGGCAGGATAGTTTTCACTGGTTTTTAATCAACAACCTCTTTTAGGTGTAGGTATGAGAGTGAAAAGTAGGGACTTGTGGTTGCTTGTGAGTAGACAGATGATTTTTGGGGCCAATTACTCACAAACACCATTTGCGAATGAGTAGGCGAGTAAATGAGTTTTTTGACAATGATTCAAGGCACATCTTCAATACATATCCTCACATGAACATATTTGACAGGCTTCTTCATGATAATTAGGTTTCTTAAGGTTTGCTAGGAATGTATTCAAACCACTTCTCCCTAATAAACAACAATAGATCCTAAAACAATCTCATGAAATCTTACGAATCTCCGCTTGTCTCTAGGTTTATCTGTTTGCAATTTACTATTGTTCATGTTTATTTTTATTTTGGAATAATAATTCTGCTTAATTATGTCCTCTACATTTGAAGAGCCATGGTGTATCAGTATCTAAATCTTTTCCATCATCTCCCAATGTAATAATATTCAAGATCTACTTCTCGCAAAACATCAATTATGCCAGAAGATTTCATTTCCTTACAAATTTCACAGAATTGTAGGTATAAATTCTACGTTTTGTTGGAACTGGCATATCTTTAATGAATGAATGATTGATAGTAACTAACCCATATTGTTGGCTTCATCTCTGACTCATAACAGTTGGCTGCATAGCTGACCTTTAACAATTGGCTGCATATGTGATTCTTAAATTGTGATTTTTTGTTCCTGAAAAACTGACAGATAACTGCTGGAAGCATCCTTAGGTATAACTTATTCATTGATTTTTTCCTGCAAAATTGACAAGAACATAACTGTAGCTGCACATCTGACATGTCCCTACATAACCGATGTTTATGTGATTTATCATTTATGTAAACCATATAGAGACATTGGTGTTTCAAACAAGGATGTTCCTTTTAAAACATCATAACATTTGCGGCAGACCACGTGATTGAAAGCAAAAGGATATGGTACCTTGATTTCTTAGTTGGATGATTAGAGTAGATGTTTGGTAATCTTTCCATCATTACTTTGATGCAGGGTTACAGTTTCTTGGCATAGTTCCTTTTTGTCATAGCAAAGGTCCCAAGGTTCTCCAGTGGTGGTCATATTTTTTGGGGAGGTTTTGAAATTTAAAGTGTTACAACTGCTACTTAGAAATTTCTTACTTGTAAACTTGGTCTTTTTGTACTACTTTGATCCTCTATTCGGAAATCGAAGTATTTTTGGCACTTCGATTTGCACCTCTAGAGTGTGGATTTGAAACAGATAACTATGCACAATTAGACTACTCTTCAAATTACAAGGGGAAGCTCCCTCTTTGTTGATTATGCTTAAAAAGAAATACTAAACTAACTGCCAATCTTTTTATCTCAACTGACAACACAAGGTTATAAAACTCTTTGTGTCATAGCTAAGGTTTTCTCTAGTTTCGTAACTTCAACTACAACTGAGCCTATTCAAATAACACTTCTAATATCTCAAGTAAATTTAGAGCAAGAGAGTTAGAAGTAAACGAGGGATGATTGATTTGACACAAAAACTTAAATAAACTCACGTCCAGAATACATCCGAAGACTCATTGTACTTATTAGATGTATGCTGAAATAAGGATAATGAAAGCAAAACATAAGACAAAAAACTAAAATGGATTGAGACAGTAGATTGAACCAAGGTAGGCATAAAATTTTCTTTCTCAATTTCTAACAGTAAATACACTTTTGGGACAGTACATTGTAGCAAATCTAGGCATACAATATGTGATCAACCAAATTACAATTGACAAAATTGAACAGACACTGAATAGCAAACTTGTAAGCAAAAGTTGGCTCAGCAATTTTGTTATCACAAGCACGGTTAAAAAATAAATGGGCAAGGCTGCCCTTATTTATACACAAACAAAGGAGTAGGAAACCCTAAAATCTCCTTTTTAACAATGAGTCTTGCTAACTTGCAAGCTTTATTTCTAAGTCTAAACAAAAGATAACTAACAGTTAACTAGAATGCTAACATCAATTAACCGGTCTAATACTAAGGAAAGCTCCAACTATACAATATATATCTCCAAGGAAGAGATATGTATGAAAAGAGGACAACCAGTTAACTTGGAAAAGGCATCGAGTTAAATGCTACCTTCTATGCATTCTACAACTTGCAACTCACTCATTGACAACTTGCGATATCATTTCCTTTAGAAAGTCATTAACTACCTCTTCATCAGGTACACCGATACTCTTCAGAACAATATACGGTCTTTGCAACATTTCTTCACCATCTACGATCAGATTTAGAAATTCATCAAATCTTGCTACCAAGGAAACTCACGATTCATCTTCAAGGCAATAGGATCACCATTAAAACTACTATGGACAAGGTTTTGAAACTCTGTCTGTACTTCAACGAGATCAATATAAGCGCCATCTTCAAGTCGATATTGACAAGGAATTAGTGACACAAAAATGCTTACGAACTTGAGAGCACTAGCAACCTTTTGTCTATATTCAGTCAATTCTGCAAATATTTCTTCATAGGTTTTTACTTTGAAGAGGTGTTATTCTCTCCAAGAAAAAAGCTTCTTGTGTTCTTCTGTAGTGATTGAATCACAAGCCATTCTCAAGTCAGAAATGATGATCTTGTCTCTTGGCTTCCTTTTCGCTATGTTCTGCTCTAACTCCTAAATCCCTGAGCAAAGATCATGGGTGTTGTACCTCAATTGGTACATCTCTACAAGTATAAATCTGCCCCTAGTGATCAATTCTTCTACCCAATCTCTCATATATAACCAATTGACTCAGCTGATGTTGATCTGCAGGTGACCCCAGAACTTGTGCAAGAAAAGAAGTGATGTGTGAAGTACCATGAAGTAGATTGGAAATGTACTACCACAGCTATCGATTCTCAGCCTTGGCGTCTGCCTTATCTTCTCCATCCTTGAGCACTCCCTCCTTTAGGTTAACTACTGCAACCTCAAAGAGATTCACATCAGCTTGTCGAGTGCTTCTACCAAGATTGGCTTTGACCAATGTAAAGTCATCAACCTCAACCTCGTCGATGTTCTTGTCTTTTGGCAGTGTAGCAATCTCAATGACAACCTCATTATCAACATTCTTCTCTACTTGGACTTGCTTCTTGAGTTTCTTTTATGTCGTGTCCTAGTAGATGTTAACAAACTTTGCAAAGTTCAACTGATAAGAAGGCTTTCTCATCTTCCTACCAAGCCATATACTCTAATGTAGAAGAAAGTGGGAAATTGGATAAACCAATCAGCCCAATCCACCATCGCCAATCTGACATTTGCTGAAAACCATATATGCAACTCATTCTCAAGATCTCGTGCCACATGCATCAGGAAAAGATCATTCACTCGCTTGAAATGTCGTTCTGACTGTGATAACTCTAACTGCAAGTAATGCTCATGTGCATGTTGGATGCCCAGAGTTCCAATGACATTCAAACCTCTCAACTTTCCTTGAAAGGCCATGAAAGGCCATTAGATATACAAGGTACATGTGGAATTCAAGGGCCTTAAAGAACCCTATCATCTGGTAGTGAAGAGTATCACTGCTCAATGTTTTCCAGTCGTAGTGTTCTCTATTGTTGACCATCTGAGACATGATGTAGAACATACAAGGCTGAAACTTATGTGCTTTTGCTTGACCTATGACCCGGTTGAGCAAAGTAATCATGACTACAATTTCATCCTTGAACTCACCAGGTCCTTGATGTTCTTTGGCAAAGTGTTTCGCTTCTCTTTCAACCACCTTTGTGGAATGCTTTTCTGGCACTAATCCTTTTGTGCATTCCATGCCTTTTCAAATTCTTCAGCTGATACAATAAATTTATCTACACATGGTGGAATAGAAAAACATTTTTCCATGTCTCCCGACCGGAGGCTACAAATAACATGCCCATCTGCTCATTTGGATTTCTCATGAAGTTGGATTGTAATGGTTGACACAAGCAATCACAAACTCAATGTTCTATGTTGAGATGGGAAAAGAAGTTGCTGCAAGCACCCTAGAATCATCAAGATCCTTGATTGTGATACTATCTACGCCTTTCAAAGTGTTTAGGTCAACCATTGGATGTACTTGATGCAAGTTGGTGTCAACTGTCTTCAAAAAATCGTCAAGCTAGACCGATTTGGTCTTGATTTCTGTTGGAAAGAACTGGATGTTTGAAAACTTGAACATTGACTTTGAATATGACTATATATGAACAAGTTTAGCACAAATGCTAAAAAATAGCTTCGCTGATTTTTCTTCAAAAAGGCAGATTTTTTCAAAAAAATATGAGGGTTGGGTTTTGTTGACACTGTCATTCTGAAGAGACCCAAATCGTCAGATTTTGAAAGTGCTAATTTTTTAACAACATACAAGATCCGCTAAAAAGTAGGAGCTGCGAAGCAAATTTTCCTGAAAAAAATATGAGGTATACGTTTTGTAGAGAATCTCGTTGTGAAGAGACCTAGATAGTCAGTTTTTGAAAAAATGAGTTTTTCCCAAAAAGATAGATTTTCTAGAAAGTGGAAGCCGCATAAGCAAACTTTGTGAGAAAATTTGAGGTCTAGGTTTTGTAGATAATCTTATTTTGAACAGACCCAGATAGTCAAATTCTAAAAAATATGAGGATTTCTCGAACATGTGTGATTTCCTAAAAAAATAGGAGTCGAAGAAGTAGAGGAAAAAATTTCCAATCTTGAAGAAGAATGAAAAAGAAGTAGATGCAGATTGATGAAAGTTGGAGAAGCTGACCTCCTATTTATGAAAAGTGATGCCCTGGAAAAATGAGTTATGGAAAACTATTCTTCTATGCAACCTGAACTCAAATCTATGATGAACTCTGAAAATGCACTTCGTTTGATCCTCCAAATCCTGTTTAGAAGAAAATTTTGTGTTTCTTCCTCTAGATGTCAACCTGTGAAATAATGAAAAATGGATGCTTGAAGCCTCTTAAATAGAATTTGGAAGCAAACAAGCACTTAACTTCAAAAACCCTAAAATTTAGGAGCCATCTTGCGAAAATATCTAGCTTCGTTTCCATCAACACAAATATTTCCTAAAAAATAGAGCGGCCAAATTATGTATATGAGATATTTTTCAAAAAAATATTCTAACTCAAGTTGACTTCGGTGCCCTCCTTGAAATAAGGCACAACTTTAGCAATGTTGAAATATTTCTTGAAATTTTTAATTTTTACTTGATGAAACGCCTTCCTTTGATCTTCGATTCCGGACATCTGATTGATCCTACGAACTGGCTAACAAACTCGTTGAAGAGCATGATCAAATCTGAAAACAAACACTTGGAGGCTGCAAACTCTAGAAACTGGTTTTGAGGGCTTGAAATCCTAGGTGCCCTAGGCAGACGAGGGCACTTTTCTTTGCCAGACAACCATTTTTTCATGATTTTCAACTTTTCCAATTTGTCTTTATTTGTTTCCCGTGCTTCGTTCTTCGTTCAATCTGCAATTGCGGCAACTGATGACTCATCTGGTCTAGCTGAGATATTTATTAGAAAGCCTAAAGAATTCTGAAAAAGATGATAAGTTTTGGAAAGCCTAGAAATTGCTTTAGACTACCCAAAACCCTAGGCACCCCTAGCTGACTGGGGCGCCCACATGTGCCATTGTTAGAGAAATTTTAATGATTTTAATGATTTTCAATTTGCCCCTTTGATGCAACATCTCAATTTGATCCAAGATTCTAGTCATTTGATTGACCCTCTCACCCAGTTCATGGATTCGTTCGATAGCCTGAAGAATTCTAAGCACCCCCATAATTGCAAACCCTCACAACTGCTTTTGATGGTCTCAAATGTTGGCCAACCTTAGCCGATAGGGGCGCTTTTCTTTGCCAGACAACCAAAATTTTGAGTCTTTTTTTTCTTAACTTTCTTTGCCTTGTGTTCACCGCCTTTGTTGACTATGTGACCACCTTGCTAACTATGAATGCTCTCATCGTTTCACGTGCATGATAAACATAAGTTAAAAAGTTACTAAGGCATTGAAGCTTAGGCGCCTTCCTTGGCCAAGGGCATCCAGACTCTCCAATGTTACAATATTTTTTTATAAATTTGGCTACTTTTACATTCCCCTCCATTCATTTTTTGAGCATCTTTCGTCGTGGATCGATCTGTGCAACATTTGAGACTTGGATTCCAGCACTTGGTAGTTGGCCATCCTCCATTGATGACCCTAGAGGTCCTAATTTTCCTTCTTAGATAGCGAAATAGACCCACCAAAGAAAAACTTACTTTTTGACAAATTTGATTGGACCACTGTGATCAGGATGTAAAATCAATCAATCAAAATCAATTTGAGCCCTTTCTACAAAGGTTTTATTTTTAGCCATTTTCCTAAAAAATAGGGGGAAAAACTGAAGGTTGGGTTTTGTAGATAATCTCATTTTGAAGAGACCCAAATTGTCAAATTTTAAAAAATATGAGTTCTTCACCAACATGCGTGCTTTCCTAAAAATTAGGGTTTTGCATGCAACTTTCTATTTTTAGAAAAAATTTACCAACATCAATTTGACAAGAAACCCAAAAAAACCTTATGGTCTGTTTACTTCTCAAAACTTTCTAAAAATAGAAAATTGCTATTTTTAGAGATTTTAACCTTTTTTGACTTTTGACAACCATTTTACAAGGTTTTGACCATTTTTACCAAAATGCCTTAATAAAGTAAAAATTTAAATTTTCGAAACAACAAATATGAAATTGAATATGCTTTATTAACTCTTCCTAGCTTCTCTATGTGCATAGACATGAATGAGTTTTTGGATGTTTGATTATATCTTCAAACCTAATCTATCTTTCATTTTTTATAGTTACACCACAATTAACACTTGCCAATAGATTAAACACTTATGGAGGCAATATTTTATCTTTCTTATTAGATTTAGGTAATATTTACTCTTTTGAGGTTTTTATGTATATTTCATGTGAATTAATTTTCTATTTATATTTCATGTGAATCCAAGAACAGTTGAGGATTACTATTTTATTTTTTCTGTTGATGAGCATTTTATTTTATTCTTGGATGGCTTGCACTTAGAACTCTATACAAGTTGTGACTAAGCATCTAAGTTGCCAATTCTAGTATGGGGTTGGGTATGGATAAAGGGTTCTCATATGGTGGTATGACAATTTATTTTTTCTTGGGTACATTATGATTGGGTATGGTGTATTATAATAGATAAATATAAATTAAAAAAAATAAAAAGTATATAGAATTGTAAATACATTTGATATATATCATACTATATTATATTTTGAATGTTTGATAGTATGATACATTATTTTTCAATGATAGTGATAAAGATAATTATCAATTGATGGTTCAAAATTTGAATATTATGTCATGCACCATATATGTCTAAGATGATTCGAATGAGTACAATTGCAAAATTTTAAAATAATAAAATAACAAAATATGTATCTTGATATTCAATCTTCATCAAAAGAATCTAGATCAAGTTATTGCATGATTCAACATCACTTGAACCAAGCTTTGAGGACTCAGCATGTCTTGGCGAGGACACGACGAGTCCTAGCGAGGACTCGTGAGTCCTAGGGCTTGCCCAGTCGACTCGCCACAGACTCATGAGTTCAGTCATAAGATTCTCAACTTTTTGAAAAGGCTGATCTTTCCTCAACATCCAGAGCTTCGAAAAATAGCTGAAAAATAAGGATTTGTTTTGTAAACAATTTCATACTGAATAGACCTAGATTATTAGATTTTGAGATAATTGAGTTTTTCTCAAAAAAGCATAGAAAAAGGAAATTCTTGAAAATATAAATTTTCCAAACTTGAAGAAGATGAAAAACCAAGTAGACCCAGATTGATGGAATTTGAAAAAGATGACCCTCTTCTAAAATGTGATGTCGTGGAAAAATAAAGCATGAAAAAGTGAGCCTCTGTACAACCTGATCTCAAAACCATGAAGAACACTAAAAAAGCATCACGTTTTGGCCACCAAATCTTGATGTAAAGAAAATTGTACATTTCCTCCTCTAGATGCTAACCAGCAAAAAGTGAATAATTAATGCCAAAAGCCTTCTTAAATAGGTTTTGAGGATGAAAATGCTATTATTCTCCAACTTTAAATCTTTGAAGCCAATCCTGAGCCAGATTCGTTGAATATGGGCACTGCTTCAAATACTAAATGATGAAAATTGAAAATTTCATTAAGGCATGAATTCTTGGGCGCCTCTCTTGGCAGACTTAGCCATTTTCTTTTTTTTATTTTCTAAATTTTTTAACTTTTTCCTTGATAAAATGCATCCCTTTGATCTTCAATTCCGGACACTACATGAATCCTGTGAACTGGCTGACTGAACCATTACGAAGCTTGATCAAATCAAAGATGATTGCTCTTGAGCCAACATCTACTAAGAACATCATTTGAACCCTCAAAATCTTGGGCACCCTTGGCTAGTAGGGGCGCATAAGTCCTCAAGAATTAGAGTTTTTTTTATCTTCATTTTTTAGCGTTTTCTGATTTTCGGATGAATTTGCAATTCTGGCATGCAAGTCCTCCAGACTTTGATTTTTTTTTTATGTTCTTCAATTTTTAGTGTTTTCTGATTTTTCGACGAATTCGCAATTTCAACTGCTCAGGAGCTCCAATGAACTAGATGTTGGATTTGTTGGACAACTTGTCGAAACTGGGGAAGACCTTGGAGGTAACTTGTCCTGAAAACTTCATCTGGTGTCCTGAATTCCTAGGCGCCCCTGCGGCGCCCAACCTTGCCAGAGTTAGTTTTTTTTCTATGTTTTTCATTTCTTCTCTTCATTTTCTCTATCTATTTGATTTGTAATATCTAATCATTGGAAAATATTCTGAGCTCACTGTTGAATTTGTTATAGAGCCTGCTGGAAACTGAAGGAATGTTCTAAAGAATACTAACCCTGATACCACCTTCTGTGCCCTCAAAATATTGGGCACCCCTGGCTACCTGGGGTGCTCAAACTCTCCAGACTTAGTCACTTTTTAGTGAATTTTAACTTTCAATTTTGACCTTCCATGTCTTGTCCTCCATTTGATCTGCAAATGCAAGTGACTAATGAATCTGATGATCTAGCTGAGCCATTCACTAGATAGCCTACAAAATTCTGAAGACAATGACTGATCTAGCAAACCCTCATAACTAGATTCAACCCTCCAAAACGCTAGGCGCCCCTGCCTACCTGGGGCGCCTTTCACAATTTTCATGTATTGTTCATTATATGTTAAGTCTTTCTTGCTTGCTAATTATGATTATTAAAAAGTATAAAAAATTAAAAAGTATATAGAATTGTCAATACATTTGATATATCATATAATACTATATTTTGAATTTTTAATAGTATGATACATTATTTTAAAATGATAGTGATAAAGATAATTGTCAATTGATGGTTCAAAATTTTAATATTATGTCATACATCATATATGTCTAGGATGATTCAAATGAGTAAAATTACAAAATTTTAAAATAATACAATAACAAAATATGTATATTGATATTCAATATTCATCAAAAGAATCTAGATCAAGTTATTGCATGATTCAACATCACTTGAACCAAGCTTTGACGACTCAACGAGTCCTAGCGAGGACTCATGAGTCCTAGGGCTCACCAATTCGACTCGCTACAAACTCGTGAGCTGAGCCTTAGAGGGTTCATGCTAGGACTTGACAAGTACTGGTGAGTGACTCATGTGAGTCCTAGAGAAGGACTCGTGAGTCTCAACTCATGACCCTTGACATTGACTCAAAAACGCCCTACAACACTTTAAAACTTGTTTTTTTTTTCATTTCTTTTGCTCAAGGTTGGCCAAAATAGGTCTGTAAATTGAAATAGGGTTGGAACAAGCGGAGAAGAGGTACATACAAGATTGGAATACAACCAAGTAAGTGATTTTTATTCTCTTTTTATTTATTTTTTCTTCGATTGAAAATAAAAAATATCTTGAAAAATAGGGGGAAATGCTGACAATTTTTTTAGCATTTCCCTTCATAACCCATTTCCTAGTATTTTTAGCTTGTTTTTGAATTCTATTTTTTGCAAATGATTGATTATCATTTTTTGTTGATTTTTTACAAAACCTAACTGATTTTTTTATCTTTTCATCTTGAAACAACAATGCCAATTTCAAACTCAAGGCCATCTAGAAAATTCCTTGCATGGAAGTATGGGATATTGGGAAATAAAAAGGTTGAGGTCACTTGTACTGAATGCAATAAATGGATTACAGGGGGAATCAATAGATTAAAATACCACATTTCCAAAATACCTAGACAAAATGTGGACAAATGCCTTGGATCGACTCCGAAGATGGTTAGAGAGATGAAGGCCCTTTTTTTTTATTATGGGTTGAGAAAAGAAGAAAGGTAAAAGATAAAGGAAGCACTAGCATTAGTGATTAGTCAGAAAGTATCCACTTCTACACCATCGGATCTCCTTGGTGGCCCAATTCCAAGCATATGTCATCCACATTCATCTTTTGGTGACAGTCCTGAGGGTTCTTCGTCTATTGGTAGTCGGATTCCTTCATCAATACCAAATTACTTTGTTCCACACAATGTTCCAAGAGCACACCCTTCACTTGAAGGTACTAGTTGGAATAAATAAAAACATCATAAAGCTAGGGTGACAACAACAAATTTTTGGTGCTATAATAATTTAACTTTCAATGTGGCGAACGACCCATATTGGGAAGGTTTGGTGAATGGATTAATAGTTGTAGGTAAGGGGTTTAATGTTGATGTAATAGTGGTGGGAGATATCTTTCTCTCTAATTTGAGAATATTAAATATTAAAAATATATTTGTTAAGGCAAGTCGGCCTTATTATAATTAATATTTTATTTTCTTTAAGTGGCCGACCAAGTGAAGAGTCTCCTTTCTTGTGAAGACTCTCCTTGCATTGTATATATACAAGGAGATGTTCATCCATTTGATTATCAATCAATTCAATCACTTCTTTCTCACCCCCCACAGAAGCTCGCCATTCCATTTCCAGCAGATTGGACTTCAAGGGGAAGCATATTTATTTGTACTTAGCATCAAGGAGTGATGCTATTATTCATTGTAATAATTTAGCCTTGAGTAAGGCCAGACTTGTAAAGCATATTTCTGCTCTTGTTCATCTGATATCTATATATAAGAGATATATATTTTGTTGGGATTTTCTCCCTCGAGTAGGAGGGTTTTCCTAGGGTAAAATTGTTGTGTTTATTGTTCTTGTGTTGTATTTCTTCTTATTGCAAATCTGATCCTAAAACTAACATTTAAGACCCAAACAACTAGAGATTTAAGTAGGCCATTGCTAGAGGAAGCAGTAAAAATTACATGGCTTGTGGTTGATAAAAAGAATAAATTTTGGTGAAAAAAAAATTCCAACATCGAATCAGATGGATGGACAAATGGAAAAAATAGGATTCTCATGAACTTTTTAGTGGCCTATAATGCTGCATTGGTGTTCCCAAAGTCTATAGATGCCTCCCACGAAATAAAAAATGCTGACACTTTGTGCAATTTATTAGATGGGGTGATCCAGGAGGTTGGTGTTGAGAATGTTGTCCAGATTATCATGCACAATGTAGATGCATATGTAGTTGTAGATAGACTGCTTATGGAGAGGCATCCTACAATTTCATGGTCTCCTTGTGCTGCACATTGCTCAAACTTGTTGTCAAAGGACATTGGGAACATTTGATGGGTGAAAAGTGTGGTTAAAGATGCTAAAAATGTTACCAAATTTATAGACAACCATAATTGGGTCCTTTCTTTGATGAGAAAACACACGAATGGAAAGGAACTTGTGCGACTGGAAGTGACACAATTTGCTAACCACTTCCTCACATTGCAAAGCATTCTTGGTGCAATTTCTCATCTCAAGCAATTGTTTGTGTTTGATGCTTGGTTGAAGTCTCAATTTTCCAAAAAAGTTCAAGGCGAGAAGATTGTAAGTATAGTTTTTGATGACACACTCAACAAAAATGGAGAGGAATTGATTAGGGTAAGTTTAACAAACACAAATGTAAACTTTATACAAAATAATCTATTCGCTATTTTTTTTTTTCTGAGGGGTTCATTTTCTAATAATTTAAAATTTGTTTTCTTTTTTTTAGGTGACAGAACCTTTGGTTAAGGTTCTTCGTATGGTGGATGGAGAGTACATGCCAATGGGTTTGATTTATGAGGCCATGGATAGGGCCAAAGAGGCCATTTCACATCACGATGGTGGTAACAAGAGAAAATATGAAATTATTTGGCGCATCATTGATCATAGATGGACTAACCAACTCTACCAGCCGCTACATCCCTTCACCTACTTCTTGAACCCAAAATTCTACTTCTTTGATACATTTAAGGCTAATGAGGAGGTCATGGCGGGTGTTGTCACATGCATCGATAATATGATGCTTGATCGTGACTTGAGAAACAAGGTTCTTGATGAGTTGGAGGTGACATTTTCTATATCTTATTTATGAATTTGGCAATGTTGACTATCTAGAAACATCCATTTTACATACATAGTAACTAATTTTCTATATTTTATTTTATTTTATTTTTATCTATTCAAGGTCTACAAGGGTGTGGAGGGGAAACTTGTTTCTTCACAACAAGCAATTGAAAGCAAAGTAAAACAACAACTAGGTAAAAATTTTAGTTCAATACTACAAGACGAAAATAAAACTTGATTCTTACATTTTTTAATTTATTTTTAGGTTTTTTAAATGTGTTTTTGTAGATTTATGGTGGGAGAATTATGGTGCTAGCATGCCAAATCTTCAAAAGACAGCCATCCATATTTTGTTGCAGCCATACAGTGCTTCTGGGTGTGAACGTAATTGGATCATATTTGAGAATATTCACACAAAGAATAGAAACAGGTTGACCCAACAATGCCTCAATGATCTAGTCTTCATTCAATATAACCTCCACCTTCGAACTACAAAGGTGGAGGGCGTTTTAGATGATTCCATCGACTTGGATGATATTGATCCATATGGTGAATGGATTGTCAATGAACAAAATGATGATGATGATGTCTTCCTTGCTGAAGAAGATCTTGTAGAATTGGAGAGAGTAGCAACAAAAGAAGAATAAGTAGAATTGGATGCAATGGCGGAGGATTAAGACAATTTTGAAGAAAAAACTTGTCATCATTTTGATATGGGCTTTGTCCCCACCTTTTGGAAATAATTTCATAAAACTTTTGTCAATATACTTACCAAGGGACCCCTATTACTATAGTGGCTTCATTAAATACATCTAATAAATTAAATGTATCTTGTTCAAAGGTTTGAATAGTAGAATTAAATTGAAAAGACACCTACTCGTAGGATATTTTTATTTTTTGAATGGTTTTATAACCTTGCAAATCTCATCATTGGTACCATAATTCTCAAGTTCACAAGCATGTTCTCTTTTTAGGTTCTTAGGAATCATATTCAAATAAATATACCTATCCTCCTCAATTTGTTTACTATTATAGTGAGATGAAAATAGATATTTATAAAATAATATGAAGGGATCCTTTATCTCATTAGGATTGTTAGAAATATTACCCTCAACAACAATAGGACCAATTGAATCTCTAGAAAAGTTATTTTAAAATATTGAAGTATTTGAAACTTTTATTCTTCCCTTAACTAATTCATTTTGGGCCTAATCTTAGCACCATGAATAGCAATGAGAAAAGAGGATATAGTACTTTTTAAACAATATACAAATTTCTAAAACAATATTAGATTGGTTGAGATACAAATCTTAAACTACACACTATGAAAATCTATGATTCTATACAAATATGAAATTAAGTTTCCTTAATATGGAAAAGTCATAGAGATATTCATCTTATTTGTTATGCTTAAGTCAACACTTTAACATGATCACTAAAAATATCTTAGATCAACTTAAAATGTCAAAAAAATAAAGATTTTATCACCATAAGATAGAAGCAACAAGATGAAGGGCACACAATCTATTGAGAAGGGTGGGGAATTAGTAGATCTAATCAATTCAAAACTCTTGACTTTAACTCAAAATATCAGATCTTGCAACTTGAATCTTCACTACTACTAATCAAGCATTGAGCACATATTCACAAAATTAAATATTAGATATACATGAAAATCCAAGATGGGAAAAACCACGATGAGAATAGTTGCTCAGATCTACCATCCAAATCCAACCTCACAAAGTAGAAATATACAAATGAATTTTACAATATGAAGTAGGCACCAACCCACCGGAGACAACAATCCCATATTATATCTGTAGCCACCAACCTACTGGAGACACCAATCGCCAATTATGTTTGTAGGCAACAACCTATGTGAGACAACAAAACCTAATGAATCAATACGATAGGTAGAACACCACTCCTACCAAATCACATAGATAAAACTTGCGGATATGCTATACAACAAAAATACATCTCATACACATGCCAGAGTTACTTCAAGCACTCTTCTACTCTTCACTAGATCTTCTAATAATGGCACATACTCTGAGATGCAACTCTCCTTCTTATTCACCATCTTCTCTTCAATTTATGCTTTGTGGCTAATTATACTTCACATTGTGCATCTGCGCAACTGAGGAATATATACATGACATTATATTATCACTCCTCTATGTTAGTCAAGGATCTGTAAATAGTCAGGATGACATAAGGTGGACCTAAATTCAAATTACATGAAATGTGTAATAGGTTGGTCCAAAATTAAATTTTATTTGTGCCAAAGGAACATGATGTTGTGCACTACCACAAGAACCTTAATTAGGTCCTATCTCAACACCACATACTATATTTGAATTCTACACACTACTAGTTGTTACTACATTGTTCTGGAACACAATTTGATTAACAAACAAACACAAAGAAACTTCTATCTCTCCAAATTTTTTGTATGTTGAACATATCTCTCGAAAACACTTGAACATGATAGAAAAAGTGTAGGCATACTTGTAATGTCCCCTCTCTAGTTAGTTATCAAGAGAAATTGAGTTAGCCTATCTCTTGGACCCTTGTAGGTTGACAAGATCTGGTTAGAGGGTCAGTGGTTGTTTTTGGTGGGTATTGACGTTCCCATTCCTTCATTCCAGTAGTGGATTTAGTGTAGACATCTGTAGCACAGTGTTCACCAGCTTCTGACGACATGAAAAAATACTGAGTTTGGAGGGAGTTATGTTTATTTACATGGTTAAGTTAATTATTTAACTTAATGGAATATTATAAAGTCAAATTGACTTTATAAAAGATTAAAAGCCACTTAAATAAATTAAAAAGTGACTTAAGGAGTATAAAGTGATAAATTAAATCACTTAAGTGACTTTAAAAGGTGCACTCACTTCAATAATTGATTTTAAACTATTGAAAAGGTAATTAAATACATGTATTTAAATGGCCAAAAGTGCGTGGGTTTTTAAGAAGTGTGTGCCTTTTTGCATAAAAGGAAGAATTTGCAAATCAAACTCACTTTTTGATCATTTGACTTTGCATAATTTATTCTTCTTTGTGGATTTTTGTCTGAGGACAAGGGTTTTAGGAAAACCTTCATTGGAGAGTGTCAATTCTTCATTGAATCTATAATTGTGAGGCTATGAGATATCAGTTGAATGATTACCATGGTGGAGCTTCATCTAGAAGTTCTTATGTGCTTGGATCTGAGTTTCTATTCAGTTTTTACCTATTTACAATAAGGGAGAGGGTTTCTACATTAGAGGCACCATCTTCATGCAATTTACCAATGTTCAATTAAGCCGTACACTTCTTCTTGTACTAGTCATACCTTATTTTTTGGCTGGCATACTTCCTTGGGGAGGCGTGTTGTCTCTACAAGATAAAACGCCTTTCATTTTGGCTACTTCTTGCTTGCATCTTTGGCATCCACATCTCTCAACACTTTATCTCCTATTTCTATGTGGGAGAAGATAGATCTGGAGCCCAGGCGTATTATTTTTCAACTTTCAACCATTCTTTCTTGACAAGTGCATGTATTTCTTTATTTAATTATTCTAGAGCTTCTCGGGTATGTTGCTTGTATGTAAACTCTTCATATGTATTGCTAGATCTTAATTAGTATTGCAATTGCTCAGGAAATTCTTGTATTTGCGTATTTTTTGTATTTTTTATGTTGTATGCCCCTTCTACTTTTTTCTTAATTTCTCTAAAAAACTAAAAAACACAAAAAGATAAGCATAAAACTATAGGGGTTAAGTCGGAGCCAGCTGGGCTCATCTTAGCTTCTCTAAAACTGCAAAGCTCATAATACCTCTAGAAAAGAGAACTAAGAAAAATTGAACCTACACAAAATTCAAACATTTTGGTATATACTTTCAGATCACTTTTTTCACAGTAAATAGATGCATGCAAGATATTGCAAGCATACGACAGTCACACCAACTTATGGAACACAGTCACTCCTCAATACCTATTAATGTATATTTCTTGATTTAGTGATATCATTGATATGAAAGAAGAATTACCAACACATATAGGTATACAACCACATTGATCTCTTGACATTCAACATACTTCTAGTAACACATATTTTTGTAAATCTCCGCAACTTAAAATGATATGGTAAAAGAATATATAATGATATTTCAAGTACTATTGCATACTTAGCCTTAGACCTTTGACAAAGTGAACCCCTTTGACATCAATCCTCTAACTACATCAATGGAAACCTTTGAAAAAAATGAAAACCTTTGTTCAACAATCTCCCCTTTTATCATTGATGGTAAATAGAAAAATGCTAGGCCACCCAAGAAACTAGTCAAACATACACGAAGACAAATATAATGTGTCAAAACAGAGTTCCACATTCTCTCCTTAGTAGATATAGCAATCTAAGTTCAATTTCTCCCCCTTTAACATCAATGGAAAAGGTCAACACTCCCCTTTACATTTATGGCACTCTACACAATCTAAAAAAATATTCCTTAAAATGACTCCCCCTAAGAACATACCATACTACTAGAGAAAACATTTAGCAAGACCACCTAACCTTCTTGTGGTAGGGAGACAAAGCTCACCATTAATCTTTACTTCCTCTTGATTCAAGAGGAGGGAGTGACAATTCCCAACTTCTGCAAAAGAAATTTCTAAGTCTCCTTAGGAAGTGGTTTTGTGAATATATTTGCTACTTGCTCCTTAGTCTCAACATACTCCAACTTCACATCCTTTTCTGCAACCTTCTCCCTTAGAAAATGTTACTTGATTGCAATATGTTTTTTCCTTAAATGCATTACTAGATTCCTTGAGATGTTTATGGCATTGGAGTTATCACAAATAATACAATAGGTAGAACACCAGTCCTACCAAATTACATAATAAATCTTGGGGATATTCTATACAACAAAAATACATCTCATACGCATGCCACAATTACTTCAGGAACTCTTCCACTCTTCAGATGATCTTTTGATAATGGCATATACTCTGAGATGTAGCTCTCCTTCTTATTCACCACCTTCCCTTTAATTTATGCTTTGAGGCCAATTACACTTCACATTGTGCATCCATGCAATTGAGGAATTTATATATATATATGACATTTTATTATCACTCTTCTATGTCAATCGATGATTCATAAATAATCAAGACAACATAAGGTGGACCTAAATTCAAATTACATGAAATGTGTAACAAGTTTGTCCAAAATTAAATTTTATTGCTGCTAAAAGAACATGATATCGTGCTCTACCACAAGAACCTTAATTATCTCCTGTCTCAACAACACATGCTAGATTTGAATTTTGCACACTTCTAGCCATTACCACATTGTTTTGGAACACAACTTGAAAGATAGATAGACACAAAGAACCTTTTGTTACTCCAAAAAATTTGTATGCTAAACATATCTAGCGGAAACACTAGAACATGATAGAAAATATGTAGGCATACATTGCTTCGAAACCACAAATCTCACAACACCTCCAAATAAAAGAAGTGAGAAAAACTGCACCTACAAAAAAATAAAACATTTTGGTATAGACTTCCGGATCACTTCTATCACAATAAATAGATGCATGCAAGATATCACAAGCATACAACAATAGCACCAACTTCTGGAACATAGAAACTTCTCAATAGCTATTAATGTATGTTTCTTAATTTAGTGATATGATTGATATGACAGTAGAATTACCAACATAGATAGGTATGCAACCACACTAATCTCTTGAAATTCAACATACTTCTGGTAACACATTTCTATAAATCTCTGAAACTCAAAATGACATGGAAGAAGAATATAATGATAATTCAAGTATTATTGTGCATACTTACCCTTACACCTTTGACACAGTTAACCCCTTTCACATCAGTCCTCTAACTAAATTAATGCCAACCTTTGACATCAATGACGACCTTTGTTCAAAAATCTCCCCCTTTATCTTTGATAGAAAACAACAAAATGCAAGGCCACCCAAGAAACCAACTGAACACACACAAAGACAAATATATTGTGTCAGAACTGAGTTCCACATTTTCTCCTTAGCATACATAGCATTTTGAGCTCACTTTCTCCCCCTTTGACATCAATGGTAAAGGTCAACAGTCCCTTTTGCATTTCTGGAACTATGCACAATTCGAAAACCTGTTCCTCAAAATCACCACCTAACATTCTTGTAGGGAGACAAAGCTCCCCCTCAATCTATACTTCCTCTTGATTCAAAAGGAGGAAGCAACAACCCCCAACTTCTACAGGAGAAATTCATTAGTCTCCTCAGGAAGTGAAATCAAGTATTATTTTGTGAATATATCTACTACTTCCTCCTTAGTCTCAACATACTCCAACTTCACCTCCTTTTCTACAACCTTCTCCCTTAGAAAATAATACTTGATTGCAATATCTTTTGTCGTTGAATGCATTACTGCATTCTTTGAGATGTTCATGGAACTGGTATTATCGCATAGAATAAAAATAGGTTCATCAAACACAATCTTCATCTCCTTCATATTCTGCTTCATCCACAATACTTGAGTGCACCATGGGGCTGTTGCAATGTTTTCCAATTTTACTGTAGATAATGAAACTGATTCCTATTTCTTGCTCAAGTAGGACACTAAACTATCACCAAGGAGGAAAGCTCCACCACTTGTACTCTTTTGGTCATCTACGCTTCCTACCCAATCTACATATGCGTATACAATAAAACTAAAATTTTCACTTTGGATACCACAATTCAAAATCTATTGTAGCATTAAGGTATTTGAATATTATCTTTACTACTTTAGAATAAGTTACTTTAGGTGCAGCCTGGAGTCTAGCTACCATTCCAACTCCTTACATTATATCTAGTCTTAATGTTGTCACATACAATAAACTACCAATCATAGATCTATACATGGTTTGTTCTGACCATAGTAACGAGACTCAGAATCAGCTTAGACTCAGCTAGGGTGACTTGACTTGCGACTTGGGACTTAGTGCCCGGACTCTGTCCAGACTCGGCACAGACTCATCAAAATGAAAAAAGTTGAAAAAACCCTAGAAATTTAGAGATTTTTTAAGGATTTAAAACTTGTATCAAGCACCCTTTATTGAATAAACCTTAAAGACACAATAACACCATTAAATAGAAGCAAATTTGATCACATACACAAGTATACAATGATCACATAAGTATAAAATACACAAATTGTAGTTGAGTTGCTGAAGAAAAATAACATACTTAGATATATAAATGTAGTCAAATGTATACAAAACTCATGGAATATGAAATCCATGACATCAAATGTTCCATATAAATATGAAATATAAAAAAAATAGCCACAAATCTATGGCTTAGTGGACCCAACATCCTTCCTACGAAGGCTTCTAAGAGTCCTCGATGATGTAGCAGTTGTAGCCATAGTCTCTGCTTGTGTCTCCATGCCACTCTCACCAACAGTAGTTGTGTCTCCTCATGCTCTAGCCTCCTCCTCAGCCATGGCTACAAACTCAACCTCTCTCTCTGCCTGGTCCACCCAATCAAGGTCCTCGTCACTAAAGACTGCATTTGTAGCCTTAGTGATCCACTCAAACTGTGGATCAACCTCCTCTAGCTTGATTAGGGTGGAGTCGTGGTAAAAAATCTTCCTGTATCTAAGGCGAAGGTTGTAATGAACATATACCAAATCATTCATCCTCTCCACTGATAATCTATTGCGCTTCTTGGAGTGTATGCGCTCAAACATACTCGAATTGCGCTCACAACCAGATGAACTGCATGGCTGGTTCAATATACAAATGGCAACATTTTGAAGGTTTGGTGTATCAAAACCAAACATATGCCACCAACTATCTAAAATGAGAAAAAGAAACAAAATCAATCTCATTTTCAACTTTAATTTTCATATTTCAAGTTTCAAGTTCAACATTTAATAATAAATTATAATATAAAAAAATGAAAATTATTCCCTTAAATATATTTTTACCTGGTAGTAATGTTGTCCTACTCTATTTGCACAAATGATGTGCAAAGAAGTCTCCTTGTGCCTTAGTTAAGGAATCAATCTCATGTACTATCTGTGTACTAATAGCAGGCGACATCCACTCTATCGTCGAGTAGAGACCACTAAGAATCTCTCTATCTGCAAGTAGATCACGGCTGAATTGGAAGGCCAACTTTAGGAAACATGCGGCTGCATGGATTGGCCTATGAAGTTGGTGGTGCCATCTTTGATCAATGATCTCCCAAATGGGACGATACTTCTCCTCAACTCCACCATAGATGGATCTAATGGCCTCTTTGGCCCTATCCATGCCCTCATATATGTAGCCCATTGCCGAATTCTCCCTAGCAACAACTCGTACGAGAACTACCAAGGGCTTGATAAAACTGCAAAGTGCAAACATTAACTTAAGTAAGTGTGAATGAAAATAAACAAATAAAAGTAAAATATGAATAAAAATTAAAAGTAAACCATAATGAAGAATTAAATTTTACCTTCACAATCTCCTTCTCTTGTCTCCAAAACCCTGGCTCATCAAAAATGCAATCAACCACAACAATCCCTGCAGTGCTTCTAGCATAGGATGAGGAATACCACTCCTCACCAACAAACATGCACCTTAAAGCTGCCTTTGATTGAATCAAGGATTGCAATGTGATAAAATTTGTTGCAAACCTAGTGATGCTAGGACGAGCCAACTCCCTCAACCTTGTCTATTGCCTCATAAGGTTAAGCACGCATGTGTGATTGTATACAAATTTGCAAATGTTTTTTGTGGAATCCACACATATTTTGATCCATGGGAGCTTTCCAAGATCCTCCAATATGAGGTCAATGCAATTGGCTGCACATGGAGTCCAGAATATAGTAGGGTGCCTCTCCATCAATAATATACCAGCATCAACATAATTTGCTGCATTATCTGTCACCACTTGAACTACATTCTCTTCCCCCACCTCAGCTATCACCTCCTCTATAACCTCACAAAGCTATGTGGAATTTTTTATTTGGGAGGAAGCATGAATGGACTTGATGAAGATGGTGTCACCTGAAAAAATAAGCAAAACCAACTGTTCAATAAATTAAAAAACATAAATCAGCCATATTAAATTATTAATCACTAAATCAAATTCAAATTCGAAATTATTCAATGCATTGAGGAAAGTACAATTACCTTCGGAGAAAACTAGAAAATTAAGGAGCGTCTTATTTCTCATATCGATCCAACCATCAGTCATGATGGTGCAACCCGACCTCCTCCACTACAAGCATTGCTCCTCTAATTGTGCTTTTACATCTGCCACCTTTTGAGTCAAAAGTGGGCCCTTTAATTCATCTTCAGTAGGGGCTTTGAACCCCGCCCCACATATGGTTATGGCATCAACCATGTTTTGCCAAAAAGGAGACCTAAAACATGTCATAAATAAATTGATAAGTTACTTAGATAAGTATTGTAAAATGAAAAGTTTTAAGTTTTTAACTTTAAATTTGAATTTGATAATGAGATACATCTAGATTCTAGATTCTAAAATTTAAATATCAATTTTAAAACAATTAAACGAAAAAGAATTACTTGGCTACATGGAAGGGAATGGTGCAATAGTACCAGAAGTCTGCAATTGTTTTCTTCGTTGCATCATCTACGTCCTTGTTCCAACCCATACTCTCAAGCGACGGTTGGGAACCAGGAGTAGTGCATGGTACAAAATATGAGTCCACCCTAGATTTATGAACTCTAGGGCTAATGCTAACACTCCCACAACCACTAGCAGAAGCAGCGCCAACAACACTAGGACAAGCACTAACACTAGTATGCATAGCTGGTGCACTAGCACAAGCACTAGTACTAGGACGGTGTGGAGGCACATAAGAAGCATCTCCAACAGCACCAAGTCCCTGTCACTGTCCAACACTCTCAAACTCCTCCCTCTGCCTTTTTTTCATTTTTTTTTGTAATTCAAATGTTTCTAATTGCACCTGCACTTCAAGAACAACCTCATGAGGTGCTATAGTGCAGCCCACTGCATCATGGATGGGTATGCGTGCAATATGATATTTCAATCTGTTTATTCCTCCATGATATATTGTTTTGCAATATTTACATTTTGCCTCTCCTTTTTTCATTCCAGTAAATATTTTAGCATGTTTCCAAGCAAGGCCTTTTCTGCTTGGGGTTTGACTTTGAGACATTATGAAAATATGGTTTGAGTTGCAAATGAAAGTGGCTGCAATAACAAGTAGGGTTTCTAAAATTATTTAAGTTGCAACTTGCAATTAGGGTTTGTAAAAAAATTTGCAAACTAAAAAAAACAATGATTTTACAAATTACAATGAATTATTTGTTAAAAAAACACAAAAAAACCAATTAAAATCAAACTTACCTCTTAAATCTAGCTTGGAATGCAATGCAAACTCCTCCCAATCACTAGTAATGAGCTCTTAATGCACCTCCTTGCTGGTATGAAGCTTCCCAAATGATATCTGAGCTTTGATTTGTCTTCAACAACTTGTTGGTTGCCCTACAATGATCTCTTCTTTTTCTTCACAACTCTCTCTTCTCCTCCTATTTTTCCAAGTGAATGAAATGAGGTTGCTTTTAGGGTTGGGGAGATAATATAAGCTAAAAAAAAACTAAGTTTAACTTTATTTTTATGTTTTTTTGGCCTTTTGGCCCTTTGTTGTGTCGACCGCATCCGGGGCTTGGGAATCTCCTGGACGCGGCGTGTCCGACGCGTTCGGCACCTCCGGCGAGTTCGGCAAGGACACGACAAGACTTGGTCGAGTCCAAGTCCGGGCTCCCAGGACTCAGCCAGGGTTGCTCGACTCAGGACTCGTTGAGTCCTGGAAAGTCCTAGCGAGTCCTATTACACTAGTTCTGATAGAGAAAATTCATCATCTTTAATCATCTTACATCCAAAAACCATAGGTATACCAATCATTTTGAAATCTTCCATCCTGAACTTACTTAGCATCTCTTTTATGGACTTGTTCTAAAAGATTATTATTCCTTTATTTGATTGTGCAATCTACAATCCAAGAAAGAAAGATAATTCAACTAACATTGATGTTTCAAACTCGCTCTACATAACATTCTAAAACACTTTGCACATGTCTTCACTGCTACCACCAAAAATGATATCATTTACATAGACCACAACTATCAACAGTTCATCACCTTCTATTTTTATGTATAAATTACTATCTACACTTCCTCTCTGTGATGTCCTCTTATTCAATGAATAATAGTTTTGAGTTAAAATGAAAATATTCCTTATTGCAACGTTTCTGCTCTCAGACTTAATTTAGATAAAATCAACACTTGAATGAAAGATCTTGAAATAGTTATTTATTTTAGAGATAAATAGAGATAAAGATATATATATATATATATATATATATATGGCTCAAGCTCGTATGAATGTATCTGCTGTAGATCAAAAATAGATGTTCAATTCACAGTGAATGCACAAACTGCCGCGGACCTTCCCAGATTCTCTTTAGTATATATTTATATAATTATATAAGGTTATATATTCGAGATATATAAATATGCTTATATATTTGGTGATGATGTCTCTGGTGTGTGGAAAATATAAATATGCTTGTATTTTAGTGATGATGTCTCTGGCGTGTTGTGCCTGATTGAAGCCCTGTTTGAATCGGGTCTGTGAGGTGACCGAACCAGAGCGCTTTCCTTTCACAACCTTACTTTTGAATTGTGGGGTGGAATGAATCCGTCAAACATCTACCAACGTTTCTCTCTTGATTCCTCTTTCTTGAGCGACTTATGTGTGATGCTCTGTGTTTGATGATAACTTGATAGTATTCTTGCAATGTTTCCTTTTGTTTTCTTCTGTATGCCTCCAATCTTCACTCGTTATTGTATTTCTATCCCTCTTCATCGTGGGTGGAGGCGTGTTTGTTCTTTGCATCTGTTCCAATGGCTACGACTTCTTCATGAATCAACTTATCCATCAGTTGCGACTAGTTAATGCTAATAGACAAATCATTTATGCATGAATTAGTATAAATTGATATGATATAAACTATAATGTTAATATATTGATTTCAATATATGATATAGATTTTAATATATAATGCTAATTACTTTTAAGTTTAATACTAAAGAATTGAATAAATTACTTTGAGATTAATACTTATCTTTAATGGGGACATTACAAGTCTCCCCCTCTTGGATTTGCTTGTCTTCAAGCAAAATGCAGTATCTGCTTCCTTAATATACTCATATTTGAGAGAGAAGGATTGTAACAATCGTTACATTTAATCTCTTTTGTTTGGATACCTCACCTTTGGAGTGTAACCAACTTAACTCAAGAGAAGGGTTGTAACAATCGTTACAACTAAACCTCCTCGAATCTTCTAGGTACCCCATTCCTAGAGTATACCAGCCTTGATCTTGATAGAAATGTTGCAACAATCGTTACAACTAAACTTTCTCGAATTTTCCAAGTATCCAATCTTGGAGTATACCTAGTTTTGATTTGGAGGAAGGTTGCATCAATCGCTACAACTAGACTTCCCCCAAATCTTCTAGGTATCCATTCTTGGGGTATACCTGGCAGGTATCCAATCTTGGAGTATACCTAGTTTTGATCTTGGAGGAAGGTTGCAACAATTGTTACAACTAGACTTCCCCAAAATCTTCTAGGTATCCATTCTTGGGGTATACCTAGCCTTAATCTTGGAGAAAGGTTGCAACAATCGTTACAACTAGACTTTCTCAAATCTTCTAGGTATCTATTCCTGGAGTATACCTAGCCTTAATCTGGGAGAAAATTTGCAACGATTGTTACTACTAACTTTCTCAATTATTCCAGTTACTTGGGCCACTTGGGGAAGGATTGTAACAATTGTTACTACTATCCTCCTAGATCTATCTTAATTCTAAATTGCTGCAACATCAGATGTTTCTTTAACAAGAAGATTGATTTATTACTTATATAAAGAATATTTTATACAGTAGTTGGCTTACCCCTGATCCTTTAGGGTTTTTTCCATTCCTGACTTTGTTTATTTTTGAAAGCCTCAATGGTTTCTTTCTTTTCCCATGTAGCATCATCCTTAGGGAGTCTTCTCCGCTTGATTAGGAACTCGGTGATGACCCTATTTCTTAACTTTCTTTCTCTGGTATCCATGACAAATTTTGGTTCTAGGGTGAGTTGCCCCTCCTCATCTAGTGGAGGTAACTCAGTGCAAGGAAGAACTTGTTTCCGAAGGACCTTTTTGAGCTTGGATACATGGGAAACATTGTGGATCTTACTATGCTTTGGTAGCTCTAACTCATAAGCAACCTCACCAATCCTTCTTACAATTCTGTAGGGACCATAGAATCGTGGCCTTAGCTTCTCATACCCATTCTTTTGTATTGATGTCTGCTTGTATGGTTGCAATCGTAGAAAGACTAAATCACCAATTTCAAATGATCCTTCGATGCGATGACGATCAACATAGATTTTTTGTTGGTTCTGAGCTTGCTGCAAGTTTTCCTTTAGAGACTTCATGAGATCAATGTTCTTCTGTACAAAGTCCTGAGCACTTTACACCTTGCTCTCCTAGGTGATCAAATGTCCAAATGAAGGAGCATTGTATCCATATAAAGCCTTGAAGGGGCTCATTCCAATGGAAATATGGTGGGTGGTATTGTAACAATACTCGCCCAAGTGTAGCCATTTTATCCATGTTGACTGTTGTCCTGTTACATAAATCCTTAGATATCCCTCTATCCATTTGTTAACTATTTCTATTTTCCCATCTGTTTGAGGATGGTAACTTGTACTTGGAGTTAGATTTGTCCCTGCTAACTGAAATATTTCCTGCCAAAATTGGCTAAGGAACTTACTGTCTCTATCATTGATGATTGTTTTAGGTACCCCATGAAGACGAAAAACTTCCTTAAAGAATATTTCTGCTACTTGGGATGCTTTGTATTCCGATGATATAGCAAGGAAATAGGCATACTCGGAAAGTCTATCTACCACTACATAAATGCTCTCTTTTCCATGTACCTTGGGTAGTCCCATTATAAATTCCATTGAGATACTTTCCCATTTTTGGTTGGGAATAGGTAGGGGTTGTAGAAGGCCTGTTGGATAATTCTGTTATGTCTTATTTTTTTGGAAAGTTATACACTCTTGTATATGTTTGAGTACATCACTCTTTAATCCCTTCCACAAGTATACTTCTCTAACTTGTTTGTATGTTTTGTAGTATCCTTGGTGTCCTGCCAAGGGCCTATCATGGAACTCCTTAATAATCCGGTTCTTTAAATTTGAATGGGGAACAAGAAATATTCTACCCTTATATAAGATGAGGTCATCCCATACTTTTTATTCCTCATTTGTCATCCTTACTTCCAATATTTCAGAAGCTTGTGCATCTTTGGCATATTCAACAATAATATCATTCTTCCAATCCCTTGAGATGCTTGTGATGGTGATGAGATAGGGTCGCCTTCATAAAGCATCTGCTACACCATTATTGGCTCCTCTGACGTACTCTATGTCGAAGTCATATGCTTGAACTCGGGTTACCCATTTTTGTTGCCGATCATTAAGGTCCTTTTGATGTAAGAAGTACCGTAGGCTATTGTGATATGTTTTGATGAAAAACATCCCACAGACTAGATATTGTTGAAATTTTGACAAGGCATGCATAATTGCCAACATTTCTTTATCATAAATTGAGTACTAATTTTCTGCCTTAGTGAGCTTGCGGCTTTCAAAGGCTATTGGGTGTTTCTTCTTTATGAGTATTGCTCTGATTCCTTCCCTGGAGGCATCACATTGTAATTCAAATGGTAAGGTGAAATCGGGAATGGCAAGGACCAAGAAAGTACTCATGGCCTCCTTGAGATATTCAAAAGCTTGTTGTGCTTGGTCATTCCACAAAAAGGCACCTCTTTTTGTAAAATCTGTGAGAGGAGCAACCAACTTGGAGAATCCTTTAACAAAACACCTATAATAACTGCACAATCCCACGAAACCACTAAGTTGAGTCAAGGTCTTGGGTGTGGGCCATTCTTTGATGGCTTTGATCTTTTCTCCATCCACGCTTACACCTTTTGCATTGATTCTGTGACCCAAATAGAGTATTTCTTCTAGCCTGAATTCACATTTTGACATCTTTGCAAAAAGAGATTCTGATTCCAGGATACTTAAGACTTCCTCAATGTGGCAGAGGTGCTCTTCCCATGTTTTTCTATATATCAAAATATCATCTAAGAATATTAGCAAGAAATTCCTTAATTATTGGCGGAAAATGTGATTCATGCATGACTGAAAAGTGGCGGGTGCATTAGTGAGTCCGAAAGGAAACACTAGGAACTCAAAATTCCCATAATGGCACCTGAATGCTGTTTTAGGTACATCCTCTTTCTTCATCCTGATTTGGTGATAACTTGAACGTAGATCAATTTTGGAAAAATATCTTGCTCCATGTAACTCATCCAAAAGCTTGTCAATTCTTGGAATCGTATATCGATTCTTGATAGTTTTTTAATTTAAGGCCTTGTAGTCTATGCACATTCACATAGTACCATCCTTCTTTTTAACTAAAACCACAGATGATGCACATGGGCTATTGCTTGGCTGAATGTTCCCCATTTCTAACAACTCTTTAATAGTTTTCTCAATCTCCTCTTTGAACTTCCAAGGATGCCTATATGGGGTGGTTATCATTGGCTTTGCTCCTTCTTCCAATTCTATGGAGTGTTCAAATCCCCTTTTTGGAGAGAGCCTTGGCAGAATATCTCCAAAGATCTTCTTGTGCCTTCTTAAGATTGGCTAAATATCAACATGAATGGCTTGCTCGTGGGTGGATGGCTTATCTAACACCATGCATTGAGCTATCCATTCTCCTTGACCATGCCTCACAATCCTCTCCATTCTTTTGCATGATACCACTTTGGGGGATCCATCTGGAAATCCCTTTAATGTAACCTCTTGCCCTTGATGTTTGAAGCATATTTCCAAGTTGGGGTTATCCATGGTGAAACGTCCTAGGGAGCTTATCCATGGCATCCCCAAGATTACATCATTTTGCAGATTTACAACATAGAAGTCTCCTTTAATGGTATGATTCCCCAATTGGATTTCTAATTGTGGAATGATCTGATTGCTTTGATCCATGGATCCGTTTGCTAGAGCTACCTTGAATCCATTGAAGTTTTGAGTCTTTAGCTTCCTTCTTGAAACCAAGTTTTTTCTGATAAAGTTGTGGGAAGCCCCACTATCTACCAATGCAATGATTTTCTGCCCCTTAATTGTTCCTCTGATTCGAAAGGGTCTATGTTCTTTTTTGGGAAATGATTACTAGGGATACCTGTTCTTCTGTTCCTCTTCTGGATCTTTTCGTAGGACTCTCCTCATCCGATGCTTCTTCTATTTTATGCAATTGTCCTCTCTTACATTGATGGTTTTCTCCTCTTGGCTCTTTCCACCTAAAACATTTGTTCTTCCTTTTTAGTTCCTCCTTCAGTTGGATGGCCTCCTTCTTGTTGCAATAATGCCCTTGTCCCCACAGTTCATAACAAAAGTAGCAAGATCTCCCTTTAATATCTTTTCCTTTATCTTGTTTGGGTGGTGGCTTGGACGAGGAATTCCTTTCTTTTCCTTTTGGAGTATTGTTTTCCATCTTCATGGCCTTCTGAATTGCTTCCCCCACTATTTGGGGCTCAAGTGGGTTTATTATGTTCTTGATGGGTTCTTTGAGTCCTTCGATGAATAAGTAGGTAAGCCAGGTTCTTTGAGATAAGTCGGGAACCATGACCGCTAGTCTTTAGAACTCGTTGGAAAATTACTCTACGGATCCATGCTGCTTAAGTTGAGTGAGTTCTTTGAAGTACCACTTGGGGTGTTTTTGATCAAATCTATTGATGAGCTTTTGATGGCCTTGGGTAATTAGTCTGTGATGCCACCAATCATGAGTGATTCCTGATAGGTGGAGAATGACAAATTTAATGGAACTCTCTTTTGTCATGGGGCTGAGGGATAAGTAAGTACCTAGTTTTTGGACCCATGACCATGCAGTAAGCTTCCCAAATCCATCAAAGTAGGGCAAGGATATCTTACTAATTCTTGATTTCAGGTCTTTGTCGGGATGGCGCTTCCTTAGCTTAGTTTGAGTTTTAACCTCATAGTATTCCTTGAATGGTTTATGTGCTTCTTAACTACGAGATCTAATGCAGCGTATGCTTGAGAAATGTCTTCTGAGATTACTTAAGGAATTCAAGGGAGGAAGAGCTTGAGGCATCCTGTGAGGAAGCAATGTAGGCTGAAAACTAGAGACACAACTTGCTGCCTTAAAGTTTAGTTGGTGACACATATCTATAGACATCTCTCGAGGGAACAAGGTTGGGTCTGCCTTGGATGGAGAGTTTGCATCAACAAGAAGATTAAGAAAGATGAAGACACTAAAATAACCACTACAGATTGTCATTGTGATCAGTTACTTCGAAGAGGAGGAAATGACATTCAAAGGGAGTCAAATTCTGAGGATTCAAGGCTCGAGTTGTGAGCATGTCCTAGAATAGGATTAAGGTTCTAGGATTAGTAAATGAAGGAGAGTTCACTTCCAGAAGACTTCTTTGTAATCTCTGAGGCAGGGATCAAGAGGGAGTTCTATGACTCAATGAGAAGAAGTTAAGGTTGTAGTGTTGCAAGGCCAGGTGCTAAATCCTTGAAATACCTCTTCAACAGTTGAGAACAAAATTGCACAAGACAGTCATCTAGATTTGACATTGGTAGCTCCACAAAAATTCAGAATCGAGTGATCTGGGATGAGGTCGAGGAGGACAGTCCTGAACTCTCTACAGTACCATAGGTGTGTGTTGGAAACCATTTCTCTAAAGCAAGCATTGCAAGAAATCTTGGACGAGGAGGTTAGAAGGTTGATGCAAGTACTTGGAGCTTCAGAGGGAGTCACATCATCATGAAGATCCGTTGTTAATGCATTTTTCTCTGAGATGGAGAAATTTGAGGTGTAAGCCCTTGTTAATGCATTTTTCTCTGAGATGGAGAAATTTGAGGTGTAAGCCCTTGTTAATGCATTTTTCTCTGAGATGGAGAAATTTGAGGTGTAAGCCCTTGTTAATGCATTTTTCTCTGAGACAGAGAAATTTGATGTGTAAGCCCTTGTTAATGCATTTTTTCTCTGAGATGAAGAAGTTTGAGGTGAAAGCCCTTGTCCATCTCTGAGACGAATATGTGGTTCTTTCCACCCTTTGGGAGTAGCCACGATGGATGTCATGTTGAGTGACTCCATGACAACATCATGTTGAGATATTCCATGATGATTCACTTGTACTTGTGTTTATCCACCCTCTAGGAGTAGTCATGGTGGATGTCATGATGAGATGATGACATCACGTTGAGTGACTCCATTATGGGAACTTGTGCACATGTTCTTTCCATACATGGGAGTAGCCATGATGGACGATATCATGTTGAATGACTCCATGATGAGATCTTTCTACATATGGGTGTATCCATTGTGGGTGTCATGTTGAGAGACTCCATGACTTGGATAGCTCTGGAAATATTCATCCCTAGCTGAGAGGGAGTTTTGATGTTTACAGCTGCGGACCTCTTACTTCTAGCCATGATTTTCTATAAGGCAATAAATTAAATATATCCTAATGGCTATTTATTTATTGGTGATACTCTTTAGTGAAGAGGCGTGTCACTTAATGCTATATAATAATTATTTTGTGTGGCCGACTTCATGTTGGAATTCACCACTCTTCATATTAGATATATCTTTTCATTGGTGGCCAACCTCTTGAAGGAGAGACACATCTCTTGGGAGAAGTGCTACCTTCACTTTGTATTTATAGGCGTTCACTTTCCTCATTCTAATTATTCATTTCATCATTGATCAAGTTCGCACTTAGTAAGAAATCGAGCATTACCTTCAGCAGATCAAAGTCTTCAAGAAGGTCGAAGTTTTCATCTTCAAGGAGATTGATATTGTTTAGTATTGCATCTAGAGAGGTGCTAATATTCGGCCTTGTATTTGGCCCAATTGTAAAAGTGAATTGGTTTCATTATTCAATATATAAGAGATATATTGTTGCTAGGTTTTTCTCCCTCAAGTTGGAGGGTTTTCCCAGGGTATATGCTTTGTCAAATTGTTTAAATTGTTCTAAATCTGCTTATTTAATTTCTGATCCTAAAAATAACATGTTCTAGATCACTTCACCATCTTCATTTAACTTGTTTATGAAAATCCACTTGCTTCTGATGACACTCTTTCCTCCATAGATTCTCTCCAAATTTTCTCTTTCCTTGCTTCTTTATAGGAGTTTGGTTCTATCTCTGATAGTAATGCAAATTGTACTTTCTCATTTTCCTTCTCAATTCTCCTCCAGGTCTGAACCCCACTATCTTTATCTCCTATAATTTGGTCATCGGAGTGATTCTTTTGAACATAATTTTCCAGTCTTTGTAACAACTTTTGAATCTTCATCATTTCGACGGATTGGTTCTTCATCATATTCTACTTCTAGAGTACTAGTAGCCTGAATTATTTCATTAACTCTTAAATTGACAATTTCCATAATCTTCTTTAGCCTTTTGTTGTAACATCTGCATGCTTTACTTGTCATAAAGTAAACAAGAAAAATACCTTCACTAGATATCTTGAGATGTCTGACTGAAGTTGATTTTCCTCTCCATAATTAATATGATGTTTTATCAATCTTATGTTTGATCTAAGCTATGTTTAAGATATAAACTATAGTCTAAACTGCTTCTCTCTAGTACATATCAAATAGATTTTCTTGATGCAACATTGTTCTTTCCATCTCTTGTATAGTTTGGTTCATTCTTTCAATAACTACATTTTGTTGAGGAGTTCTAGGAGCAAAAAATTGCTTTCAGATCCCATGCTCTTCACAAAATTTATCATACCTCTCAGAAGTGAATTCTCCACCTTTATATGATCTCAAATCCTTGATTATTCTTCTAGTTTCATTCTCTACTAGTTCCTTGAATGACTTAAACTTCCCAAATGGTTCCAACTTCTTTTTTAGAAAAGTAATCCACATCATTCTAGTGTAATCATCAATAAGAATCATGAGATACTTGTCACCTTGTAGACTCTTTGTCCTCATTGGTCCATAGATATCTGTATGCACCAAATCCAATGGTTTTGCTGTAGAATACTCCATAGCAGGAAATATGCTTTTTGTCTATTTTCCTTCATGACATGGTTTGCAGTTGGTAAATTGAGGCTTCTTAATCTTTGGCATATCCTGAACCATTCCTCCCGAGATAATCTTTACAATATCATCAAAATTAATACATTTCTCAACATTTTGTGTCAAATACAACTTTCTTCTCTCTACAGTGTAATACAATTTTGTCCATTTAGATTGTTGAGATGATGTATGCCACTGTCTGTCCTGCTCCCTTCCATAGTCAGTTCTTCGGTATTTGATTTCCTAAATTCACAACCTTCAATGCTAAAGGATGACTTATAACCTTTATCACACATCTGACTTACACTTAAGATTATGTTTTAGTTCTTCAACATACAAAACATCATGTGTCTTTCTCCTCCCACCATAAAGATTCAAATTACCCTTACTGGTGATTTTGGCAATACAATATTTCCAACATTCACAAAACCTCCTTCAAATTTATTGAAATTCAATAACTTACTTTTATCTATAGTCATGCGGCTTGAACATCCTTTGTCTATGATCCACATATTCTTCTCTTTTTGATCATGTAAAGTAGTTTGAACAATCATTGGTTTCTCTAACCTTTTCACTTCAGGAACCTTCTTCCAAAATTTATCCAATTCATGACTTTTATATTCTAATCCTTTTCTTCTTATTTCCTATAGAGGACTCACAAAATTGCTTTTACAATTCCTAGCAATGTGTCCAAAGTTGTTCCATTTGTAGAAATGATATTAAAATTGTATAGAGGTGCAAATGCATTATTGATGAAAAAGTTATTTATTCTTACCAAAGATTTTCTACAATCCACAACCTTATGACCAAAATTATTGCAATTGAAACAATAACGAAAATAATAATAATTGAACCTAGTATTGTATCCCTACCTTCCAGATCTTCTTCTCTTCCTCTAAACTTGAATAAATCCATCATTTCATGTCTTGATTTCACAGCTTGCAATCTCCCTTTCAAACCTTGTACTTCCTAAACCAACCACTTTCAAACTTCCTTTTGCATGCTTCACTGGTTGTTATGTCCCTTTGTTCTTCTGATCACCAAAACCAATTCCAGTTTTGACATGCAGAGATCTTTGGCATCCCAATATATGATTTAGAGTCTCAGTTTTCTTTCCAAACTTCATTTGCAATTGATAATTCACCTTCTCAAGCTCTTTTCTTATCATCACAACTTTTTTCTCAAGCTTCTCATAGACCTTATCTATTGTTAACAATATTCTGGTCAAAACTTCTTCAATCCTTTTTTCTTCTTCTGGGTCTTCAGTCTTTTCCACTTTCTCTAAATCCAAAGATACCTTTTCTTTAGCCTTCACTTCTTCTACAATTCTCTTCTTCAGTCTCTTAGTCTCTTTTCTAACACAACAATTCTTCCATATGATCTACTTCACCTTCATTATTTTTGAAATCCAATTAGGTATCCTCTTCATTATTTTCAAAAGCCATGAATACCAATTTTTCTTTTTCATCTTCGAAGATATCTTCATCTTCTTCATCAATAGAGTAGCCTTCCTCATTAGTGTAGAAACTCTTTTGTTTCTATAGACCTTTATTCATTCTTTAAAATGATTTCTTTCCATTCTGTTTCTCAACATTGTTAAAATCTTTATACATACACTTAGCCATAAAATATCCTACTTCACTATAAAAAAATACACTTAAAAGGTAACTTTCCTTTATACTGTTGGTAAAACAAGGACAAACAACTGAGAGGGGGGGGTGAATCAATTGTCACATAATACTAAAATCTTTTCAAACTTTATTTAACTCAATCTCAGATCTAATGAATAAACATTAACCACAAACATTCAACACAACAAAAACACAAAGAATACCAAGATTTTTTACGTGGAAACCCTGTTAGGGGAAAAACCACGGTGGAGGTTAGTCCACAACAATTGATCTTCAACGTATAGAACAAGACACCTTCATGAACTTCACAGTTCCACTAGGAACTTGGAACACTTCCTTTTACAATTTTCTCAATATCCTCAACATATACAACCTTCAATACATCAAATGCTAATAGTGTTGACATCAATGATAACCACATATCAACCACACAACCACATCATCCAACATACTTACAAAAATCTCTTTGTAGCTTTTTGAAAAAAATGGCTTCCTCCGGATCTGATCCAATATCAAAATCTTGATCAACTTGCTTCTTAGATACTCTGAATGTCACCTATTTCCTTACATAATCCTCACTTTCAAATCTCATTTCAATACAAGTTAGAATTCCATGCAATTATATCATTTTTAAAACATTTAAATCCTTAGCTTCTTTAATTGCAAAGACTTTAGAATCAAACCTTTTCGATAGATTTGACAACTTCATCAACCCAGAGTAGGATGGTAGCAATATTTTCATGTTCTTTCATCTTCAAGATTTCAAATTGAGATCTATGAGTTTGTAGCTTTGCCTCTTTGACTTTGTCATCACCTTCATAGATGGTATGCAATTTTTCCCATATTTCCTTCACTGTTTTGCACAACATCTCTTTCAAAAATTCAAAGTTAGTGAAACCAAATAAAATAACTTTTCTTGCAATAGCATTAGTTTCACAAGTCTTCTTTCTCACCTGATCCCTAGGAGGGTTTTCAATAATTTCACATCCCTCTATAATTGACATTCAAACATCGAGTCCTAGAGCCATTAAGAAGGACTACATCCTAACTTTCCAGAATGCATAATTGGGCCCATGAAAGAGTGGTGATTTATTTGTAGACAATCCTTTCTGAGCAACTGAGTATTCCATCCTGGAACTACCTTAAGTTGTTAGGTGTTTTCAAAGGAACTTGAATCTAATACCACAAGAATGACACAAAACAACATAAAAACATCTCACAACACACGATTTATGTGGAGAAACCATTGTGAGAAAAAATACCAGCAAGAGGAGAGGCCACAGATGTTATTATCATCAAATTTATGAGATTACAATATATTCACTCTCATCACTCCTATCAACTTGACAACACTTTGTTAGCTACAACAAAAATATAATACTACTATCCAAAGGTGCCAATTTATAAGAATTTGGTGTGACAATACATTTGTGATATCTCAAAACAAGATGCAAATACCATATCCAAAACAATATTGGTCCTTTAGTGGTCCACCTATAACCATAATAAAAAATAATTAAATATCACATGGCCTTCACATGGGCACCTGACCTATAACCAATTATAATTAGTCAACTTTGAGTGCTCCATTACTCTCAAAATCTCTGATAGATGACATGCACTACTGACACTCTACTATCGAAAAAATAATAATAACATGCAATAGCATGTACCAATTGCAAGTCCATGTGGCCCCACCACTAAAATGGATGCCTAGGAGGAATATTTTGGCATTATGTCTTATCCTCATCACCATTGGCCATGCCCATTCCATACAAATTTAATTACAACTTGTCATAAATAAAAAATACAACATATATGTCCAACATGTCCTTAGGCGTACAAGCACATATTCCAAGGAATGTGGAGAGACATGAAAATAGCCTAGAATAATTTTGAAGGCATCTCAATTTATGTTTAGAGGCCATAAAATCCTTATAGAGATTAGGTTTATCATTATCCTTGTATGTGAGGCCCTAAATTTTTATTAGATTCTCTTCAAGAATCTTCTCACCTTTCTTAAAGAATGAATAAGGAGGTCTCCCTTAATAGTACTATAGTTCTTTCAAACTAATAAAAAACAAGGAAGGTGCCATAGGACACCCTAGTCTAATGGAAATTTATAGGTAAAGGGCTTATTTATCTCACCATTAATTTTAATTTGAGAATATTCATCCTTGATGAGCATATTAAATATATTACAATTTTTATAGAAAACCCTTAATCTTTCATAACCATGAGAATAAATGGTTACTCTATTTTGTCATATATTTTCAAAATCCAACAACATACAAACATTTTGATTAGTAGATATTATCCACAATATTCTTAGCTTGTTACAAAGTTTTCTATTTATCTTCCTTTGATAAAATCTATGCTCCATGGTCTTTCGAGGATGGGGATGACAGGGTATAGTCAGACGAGTTTTTGATACAAGGGTACTTTTGGGTCATTTTTTAGGGGATGGTAGGGAACGACTGATAAAAAAATAGGGAAATTTTTAAAAATATAGAGAAATTTCAAATGTTCATAGCATAACATTGATAAAGCATTCATTCTAGACATTGTATAAGCTCTACACATTGTATAAGCTTAATACATATCATTAGTCTTGAATTGAGATTTCATGTGAGAATCAACAAACAAATTAACAAAATTTAAATGCTTTTCATTATCAATGTGCGTACATATCATATAAGAGTCTTAAAATTATAACAAAAAATGCCCAAAGGTTTCAAGTCTCAACTCTGGAATGACATGATAAACATAAAACTAAGAAAATATATGGCTGTCTGATGTCCCTAATTAGAAGATGGTAGGTTTAAAGCAACATGTCCCTTGCCATCGAAGATTGAGTCTAAGCCAGTGTCAATGTCCATGTCAATATAAGGTTTTGCCTCAACCAATGGAACCCCAACCAATCCCTCATGTGCATCCTCCTCCTCAATCTGCATAACATCTTTGGGATTAAAATCCCAATGTAAGGTTGGAGTCTAATGATACTTAGTAGACTGGCAATCCTATAGCTGCAAAGCACTCTCTGAACACCCCCCAAATTTTTCCATACTTCTAGGTCTACATCTTTGAGTTCTACTTCTTTCTTGCATTTGAATTTCAACATCCTCACTATCACTATCACTACTGCTCATGATTGTTTTTTATGAAAATTTTAATTTCAAAGAGTTTCATGTTCAAATGAAAAAAAAATCCACAATGCCCTTCCTATGTGGTTAAAATCTGAAAAAAACTAGGAAAAATTAAAAACAAATTGTAAATAAAAAAGAAAGATGAAAAACATACCTCTAATATCATGCAAATGATTCCCTAAGCTCCTCTTCAACCTTTTATTCTCTCTTTCACTCAGCTGCTCTTCTTTTGCTCTCCTTCACTTCAAAATGTAAATGTAAAAATGAGGTGTTTTATTTTCATTTTAGGGCATATAATATACAAGTAGGTTTAGTTAAGTGGAATGTGGGGAGGGGGGAGGGGGGGTCCTTATGGGACCGCCCATGGCTTTTTATGCTTTTAAAAAAATCACTTTTTTAAAAAAATGTGTTCAAAATGTGGTTGGGTCATTGGGGACGGCTAACTGTACCCGGTATGATCAATGAACATCCTGTCTATGTCGAGTACGGCTAGCCATCCCCTAACTCCCTTGAAACTTTAGAAAAAGTTCCCAAAAAGTTGACGAAACTTTGCATCAAAAGGGACAGCTAGGGGACATTTCCTGGCCATCCCCGTTTCATCCCTAGTACGGATACGAGCCAAAAAAGGAAGTGGATGCGTCCTTGTGGAGCATAGGATAAAATGAGTTTTAGGAGTTGAAATTATCTTATGGAGGATAGTGGATAGCCTTGTAGCAATCAATTTCTCCAAAGTCGCATGAGAGATATTGAGAAGGTTAATAAGTCTCTAGTTCTTCATATGGGCTTTGTACCAAACTTTTAGAATTAATTTCATAACACCTTTTTCAATATCCTTACCAAGGGACCCATATTCAATGGATTCATTAAATACATCAAATAAATAAACTTTATTTTGTTCAAAAGTTTGAATTGTAGAATTAAATTCAAAATACACCTAATCCTAAGATATTTTTCATTTTAAAATAGATTTATAACCTTGCAAATCTCAACTTTAGTACCATAATTCCCAAGTTCACAAGCTTTTCCTCTTTTTAGGTTCTTAGGCATGATATTCAAACAAATCTACCTATCCTCCTCAATTTTTTTACTATTACAGTAAGACGAGAATAGATATTTATAAAATAATATAGGGCTCCTTAATCTCATTAGGATTGTTAGAAATATTACCCTCAACAACAATAGGACCAACTGACTCTCTAGATTTTTTTTTTCAAATATTGAAGTATTTGAAACTTTGATTCCTCCCTTAACTAATTCATTTTAGGCCTAACCTTAGCACCATGAGTAGCGTTTGAAAAAGAATATATAGTACTTTTGGAATAATATAACAATATCTAACCCAATATTAGATTGGTTGGGATACAAAGCTTAAACCACACACTATGAAAATATATGATTGTATATAAATATGAAATTAAGTTGCCTTAATATGGAAAAGTCATAAAAATATTCATCTTATTTGTCATGCTTAAATCAAAACTTTAACATCACCACTAAAAATATCTTAGATCAATTTAAGACATCAAAAAATAAGATATTTTATCACCATAACACAAGATTTATGTGCAGAAATAATTGTGAGGAAAAATCCCACCAAGAGGAGAGGCCAAGGATGTATTACACTCAAATTTATGAGATTACAATACATTCACTTTCATAACTCCTATGTCTTCAATTTGACAACACTTTATTACATGCAACAAAAATATAATACTACTATCCAAAGGTGCAAATTTATTAGTTTTGTGATCAGTTGTAAGTTTTGGGTTGCTATTGTCTTTTGCAGGGGTCACTTTTGTCAATTGGGTTATTGTCATCTTGAAATTTGAGTGCGTTCATCTCTTTTTCTAGCCGCTATTGCACTAATCCAACCATTCTCATTCTATTTTTCTAATACTTCAATAGAGTGTAGTGTAGGAAAAAGTATCCCTTTTTCACACTTAATGTGGGAATAATTGATAATAAAATGAGCTTAATGATGCCTTAATTTAGTGTTGTAATATGTATTTTACATATTCACATTGATTTTAGGGAGTTATTTATTAAAATGGACTTAATTACAGTGCCTTATTTTTAGTGTTGTAAGGTGTACATTTACACTTTCGCATCAATCTAAGGATTTACTAATTGAAGTTAATTTTCCTTAATTGGCCCCTTTAATTCAAATCCAAACCTAATGAATTGCAAGTACCGAGGGATAAAACTTGTCATTCATAAATGCCATAACATAATGTTTAAAATTGTGCAATGTGTGTCCTAGGTAAGTGACCTAGAATCCATTCACCATAGGGAGAATGGGTTCTCACTTGACTAGGACCTAAATTCAAACTATGTTTTTGAAAGTTTTTCAATGATTTAAAATGTGTATTCAGATGTCAACTTGTGATATTTGAATTTCGAGAATTAATGTTAAGATATGTAAAAATCAAAGCTCATTTCACTATGTTTCACCTAGTTAGCAATTTTATGAGCAAGTTCATAATTGCAAGTTTATGAGATCAAGAGCATTTTCAAGGCATTCAAGGGAAGATTATTTAGGATTATTGCAACAATCAAGATTCCTATCATTATGTCAAAGATTTCTTGCATCATGCTTGTTGTTTGAGCTAATATGTTGATGTAGTGTTTAAGATCTATTCAAGTATTCAAGGACATTTTTTCAAATAAAGTTTCATGATCAAGATCCACATCAATTGAAGCCAATACATGCTAGTTGCAGATCTACAATCCAAGTGTCAAATAAGGTTTGGTTAGTTGTGACATTATTTGTTCATTCATCATTAGTTCATGCTTTTCTATTTCATTTCAAGGTTTAATTACCACAATAGGGTTTGACCAAGGCAAACCCCCATTCACCTAATAAACAAAAAATTTCTTTTATGTGTGATTGCAAATTTTAGGTGAAAGATCCTTTGAAAAACAAAATTGAAGAAAGTTGTCAAAGTTGCAAGAAAAGTTGTCATTTCATGAAAACTCTTCTACAAGATTTATTTCCGACTATACGACAGTGAAAAATGAGAATCTGGGAGTGAAAAAGGTGACTTTTGGTGAAAGCTACGCATTGTTCTCCTCTTTCCATATCCACCTTTTTGTGTGTACACTAGTTTAATGCACATTGTTTTTCATCAGTTGGAAAATAAGAGAAGGTGGTAGAGTCATTGAAGTTTGTCTAAAAGAGAGTGTAGGATGTTTTTGGGTGTTGCTCTGACAACCGCAACTATTAATAGATGGGGAATCAAAATTTTCAAGAAGTTGAGTCAATTGTTTCAATGGGAAAGATATGCAAAAGTGTAAAGAAGGAAAAAATATTTTAGAGGAAGAACTGATCGAAATTAACAAATATAATTCACAATTGACAACAGATTTAATAGAGCTCAAAAAAGAAACATGTGAATATCTTTGTGCAATTAGTATTAAAGATGAGGTCAAGAAGAAGATGTTATATGTTTTAAATTAGCTCAAGAAATTGAATGCATGCAATGTTTTCATTGTCACAAAGCACATAAAAAAGAAAAGTGTTAGGATCTTCATCATTTTTCTATTTTTCTGATTGAATAATCATTTTGAAAAGTCATGTTGGAGTAGAGAGAGGAATGCACAATCTATAAAATATTGTATGCACATTAATTATGGATGATTGATGGATCCAGTTGGAAAAAGGTTACACATATAATCAAAATTTTGTAGAATCCTAAATGTTCGCATGTAAAAATAAATAATGGTCAAAGAAAGTTTGAGTCAAGTACCTAATGATTACTTGTTATGATTGGTACATTGAAAGGTGTCATGTAGTAGCTCTATAAGATTAGGGACAAAAGTGATGATAATATAGCATAATGAGTTACAAATACTAAGTTTGTGAATCCTCTTAGCATCAACGGTGAATATGTTGGATTATGATGCCAAGTTTAGAAATGATGATAATATAAGTGATGCTAACCATGTCGTTAGACCTTTTTGGAAAAAATGTTTTGATAACTTTAATAGATAGTGATTTTCATATTTTTTAGCATTTTTGTTGCTTTAAAAGCTATGCATTAAAATGTGTCTATATTAAGGATTGTGATCTCTATAAAAAGTTCCTCTTCATGTTTGGTTTGTAAATATAAAGAATGTAAATATGAAGAAGACCTCTATATTAAGGTGTATTATGTTGTAATCCATGTAATCCATTTTATCAATAGAAAATTTATTTGTGTTTGTTCTATATTTTTGTTTGTTGTTGCAATCCAAGTTTTACCGAATGTTGTTTGGAGTAGGTTGATCTAGAAAAATTCAAGTTGGAGATTGTGAGCACCAGACTTCTTAGAATACGTTCAAAAAGATTAAGAGTGGCATAGAAATATCATTGAGAGATCATGGGAAGATCGCAATAAAGGAGAAAATAGAATTCAAGGAGGCCAAAGTTATCAAATGATTGTTGTTTTTGAAGACAAATTCGTCACTACATTAAGAATCGAACTAGAAGGAAGACTGAACTTAATTAAAATCCTATAGTTGCATCCTTCAAAGGAAAAATCACCATTTATTAGAGAATTTTTAAAGCAAGGTCATTTGTCAAAAGATCAAACAATATTCACAAAACAGATTCATAGAAGAAGAGGATGGGTCCTAAAACAACCACCAATTAAATGAAAATGTGGATCTTGGCTTTGATACCACTTAAATTTTCTATCCAATTTTTTCCCCAGATTTACACAACACAAACCAACACTACGCTAATAGATTAGCGTTAACCTCAAAATGATATTCAAATTAAATGCACTCAACACCAAGAATGTTCACCAAGATCCTTTGAAAGGCTTGGTGATAGCATATGGCGGAGGAAACTGAACAATAACTGGAAAGCAAATTACAATTGAATGTAAACAGGTGGTGAACTATGAGAGATCTCCTCACTACCACTTACTCAGTGGTGGGGAAAATTACAAAGCAAACTAATTCATCTACTACAGCGGGCATCCACTCATGAGTGGGAATTCGCCACTTTTCAGTGGGTACAAAATGAGAGATTATTGAATTCTTTCTCTACACTGGCGGTAAACCATCCAGGGGTTACAAATATGAGAAATTAAGCACAAGTAAATGCAACAAAGGAATAACTAGAACAGTACTACTGTTTATAGTCTTACAATATAAATAACAGCTACAAATTACAAGAGATTTGCAATAGAATCAAAACACAATTGATAGAAGATGATTTCCACACTAATTATCTCTCAAATGCTGAAAACATAAACCAAAATCTGAACTTCTAGAGGTCTGATAATAATAACCAAAAAACTGAAAATGATCAACCAACAAACTGTAAACTAATAAAATGCTCACAACTACTTCAAGATACCTCCAAATGGAATGAAACAAATTACAATGATTCTCTGGAGGGTAGGTGCCCAATCTGCAATGACAAAATTACATCAAAACTCCAATGCCCTCTTGTAATGGTTCGACCTGCTGAAAGGGGTGATTTTGCAATATAAAATAAAATACTCCAAATTAAACTCTAATCTTCTGTGGAAAGGGTCACCCTTGGTCTAGAATCACAATGCATCAATACCCAGAACAAGATTAAATTTATTAAAAAAGCTGCTAACAAAATTCTACTTCAACTGTATGAACACTAGCAACATAGAAACTGAAAATATCACCAAAATTCTCCAACTTTGAAGCTTAATCTGCTAGTCTAGATGAGAAGTAGCCATAAAGCCAACTAGGTGTTATCTTTCAAACACGAAATTGGAAAAATGCTAGGAGGTAAGCATTCCTCGAAGCCAAATTCATGAAGTCATTTCGACAGCATAACATTAGCATAAAATGATGAATGATAAAATGCTAGAGCAACACTCTCTTTATAGAAATGGAGATGACTTTTCACATTCCAAAACTCCCTCCAAGAATGGGACGCCAAAATCTCCTTTTTAAAATATTTTAAAATTCAAAATATTTAATTCTCTTCTAGAATGGCGTCCAACTTCAAGGCATAATAAAACTTCATTAAATATTAAATAACTCCATGTGGCATCCCCCTTCATGACCACCTTTTAAACACAACTTAAAGTCATCTCATTAGGCCAAGGGGTCAAATTAAAAAAATAACATTAATTTCCTTGAATTAAATAATTTCTCCAAATATTGCTCTTTTAAAGTCAAAACCAGAATAACTCAACTGCTCCAACAAAAGAGAACTCACTAAAGTTCTACTAACTAGACCATTGCCAAAATTAGAACTTACTAAAAATAGTAAATTTAGAGAAATGCCACAAAACCTCCAGATAAAGGAAACCCTAAGTTTTACTTATGATCAACCTACGAATTTCTGGAAATAGGCTATCCATCACATAAGAGGGTATGGCCAAAATAGGGACATTACATGGAGTTACCAATGTCAAATCTAGATTGATTGTCTTGTGCAATTCTGTTCTCTGCAGCTTAAGAGGTCTTCCAAACAGTGCAACCCACTTAGCTGACACCTTCACTTCTTAGTGAATCACAAAACTCCCTCTTGATCCCTACCTCAGAGTTTGCAAAGAAATCCCATGGAAGTGAACTCCCCTCCATTGACTGATCTCAGAACCTTCATGATCTCAACTTGTGTCTTGAATTCTCAGAATTTAACTCCCTCTGAATGTCATTTCCTCCTCTTCGAAGTAGTTGATCACAATGACAATCTATATAGGTTCTTCGTTGTTTAGTGTCTTCATCTTTCTCAATCTTCTTTGTTGATGCAAATTCTTCATCCAAGGCTGACCCAACCTTATGCCCTCGAGAGATGTCTCCAGTGAAGAATCATGAGAGTTATGAACCACCAACTCAGTTCCAAGGTTGCAAGCTATGTCTTCATGTTTGTTCATTTCTCCAACCGGCATGACTTCCTTACAGGATGTCTCAAGCTCTTCCTCCCTTTGAATTCTTTATGCAATCTTTCTCCATCCTGAATTTAGAGAGATTAATAATAGCTCAAAAATAAAACTACAAATGCAACATGTAGTCATATAGCAAATATTATTAGATAAATCAATTAAAGGAATAATAAAACTTATCTTGTTGAAATCAAAATCTCCTTAAGTGTTGCATTTAAACCCTTTTTTTAGGTTTTCTTTTATCTTTCCTTAGGATCTGCTCATATGTAGCATTATATCTCCTTCAATTTTCTCAATATTCACACTAGATTGAAGGCACCTACAATATGCTTTTGATTTGATGTATACACACAAACATCACTGAATAACAGTATACACTCAGCAATCGTCATAGCTCCATTATGGCTTCTCCTTTAGACTCACTCATAGTTCTAGAGTGATAGACTTTTAATTCAAGGAGTCTTTTAATCCAATGATCTCTTGTAGCGAAAAAAATTGCTAGAAACATCAGAATGAGACATGTAGGGGGTTGCATATTGATTCATTGTGATCTCTTCTGCAAGACCAAACACTGGTATTCAAAGGCCAATTATATTTATCTACAATCCAATCAAACACTCAGCAAAAACAATTATAAACCAATATTCCTGAGAATTCCATGAAGTGTGACTCTTTCCAAACTGTTAATACCTCCCTTGCAACAAAGATGTGACTGGTATTATCCCGTTCAAACCCTTGTGCAGATTCGATGTAAATCCCATGTGATCATATACACGCAGAAACCAAGCTTCTAATTCCTTCTTTTGTTAATTTGTTCGGATGGGTGAGAAGGAGGCAAATATCTCCAAGGATGTTGACTTCTACTGCTTACACAAATCTGATTAGGTCTTTTCTTAAACCCACTTTGATACCATGTTAATTTATAGACTAGAAATGTAAATAAGCAGAAATAGAAAACACATAGATCAAGAACACAACATTTTACCCTAGGAAAGACCTCCTTCTCGAGGGAGAAAAACCCAACAAAATATATCTCTTATATATTTACAGAATAAGAGCATAAATATGCTTACAGTTCAGGCCCTACACAAGGCCAAATTTAATACAATGTGTAGAGACAATTCTCCTTGATACAAAATGAAGAAACTTCTTTCAAAGAATCTGATCTGCTTCTAAAATTGTCGAGCTGCTACTGAAGTGTGAACTTGAAGAGAGAAGAACGAGTTGCTTGATTAATTATGAAATGAGGAGAGAACTTCTCATATTTATACAACTTAGGCAACCCTTCATCCTAGAGCCAACCTTGCCTTGAGTATAAATTTCCTTTATAAAATAAGGCTGACCTGCCTTGACAAGAATAAATTAACAAGAAAATATCTCCTGAAGCTACCAAACACTAACACATGGGTCCTGAAACAACCACTAGTTAAGGGAAAAAGTCGAAGAATAAAACCCATTTGCTCCCAAAGAAGACTAAAGATTGTGGCAATGTTTATCCCTAAAGCCAACAAACTAACCGCATAAAAGTGATCACTAGTCAAAAAAATGAAAATACACTATGTGTGAAGGAAATTGCAAATGCATTTTTTGAAGGCTACCAATCAAAGTTTGCAACTATTTTGAAGCCAGATGGAGCGTCAATCAAGATTGCAACAATTATTTGGAAGGTCAATTTGAACAAGCAAATGATATCATTTTTTTTAATAGCCAAAATTTATGTTCTTCATTTGATCAAACACTTGATTTGTGTGATGTAGCTAAAGTTGTTTTTCATAAAGAGTGTGAGATTCATGATAAGGATGGGTTTGAATCTATAGACTTTGTAGCTAGTGATGTTAAACAAAAGGATGGTTTGAAAATTAGAAGGAAAATGGGCTATGATGGAAAATGTTTGGGAAAGCATGGACAAGGAATTAGAGAACCCATTCAAGCAATTGTGAGACGAAAGAATGAATGCCTTGGATATACTGATAGAGATATAAATGATGTTACATATTGTGATTGAGTCCTCCATCTATGCATCATTTTTTTTGCTTTCTTTTCTCTCTTTTGGAGAGGGGTTTTTTCCCACAGGGTTTTTCTCCTTTTCTCCTGTTGTGAGAGATTTCCTTTTGCATTGTAAATTGGTACCTAGCATGGTTGTGTAGCCGGGACCCATACTGCATCTCCATATTGCATTTTTGAATTTTTGCATCTTCATTCTCCCTAAGTTCCACTTAAGGGGAGGTGTTAGAGTATTTAAGTTTTAACTTAGGGTAAATTATTTTGATTAGTTTCTTCCTAGGTGGTTGTTTACCCAATACATGGTTTTCTTTCCTTTATAAGGCACATTGTACAATATATAAAATCAGATCCCAATGCATTTTTCCATTCTTTTGGTGAAAGATCGTCGAGCTTTTCTCATATTTTTGAAGGTGTTATATGTAGTTGGTGCTCTTGGGTTTGCTGGTCATCCCCAAAATTGTATCAGAGCATACCACTCTGCCCTCCTTCTGCCATTGAGAGTTTTCACAGGAGATTATTTGGGATCGTTCATTTTTTCGGCATTTGAAATTTTTGCCTTATTCCCGATATTCTTCTTTCCCGTTGCTGGCAATCGAAGTTATCAGAAGGCGTTTGTTTTTTGGTGTCTTTTTGATAAAGGCACAATTTCCATTGAAGAGAGGTCGATTCTCATTATTGGATGCATTTATTAAAATATGTGGAGGGTGCAATTCCTGTCAGAGACCACAATCTACAAATTTAAAGGTGCAATCCCTTTGGAGGCTCGACGCCTATTGGGAGAGGCATCCTTTTGCTTGAAGATTGGTGTTTGAAACTGCAAGGGATGCGATTCAAAATTCTAGGCGTGATTTCCATTTTCGTGATTCTCCTCCTTTTGAGGCGTTGGCATAATTTTGCAAAGGGAGGCGTCCACTCCTTGATAGCCCAATTTTCTTGTGCTGCGTGAAAAGGAGGTGGCATGATTTCTCTAGTTTGAATTCGATTCTCTGCATTTGGAGGCCGCAAATTTCTATGGAAGAGGCACCCTTTTTTTGTTGAATCTACTCTTTGAGGAGTTGTTTTCTCTTGGAAGATCTGTTTTTGGTTGTTGGCGAATATCTGGAGTGGTTGAGGCATTTTTTCTTTGAATGGTGGCGCTGTGTTCTTTTTATTGACTGAGGCATCATTGAGAAAATTTCCTCTGCTCTACAACAGCCCACACACACCTTGGGTGTCATGATTCATTGATCTACTGCTATGAATGAAGGTTGATTGAAAAATTTCCAACTCTAATTTAGGGTTATTGCGGAATGATTTTCAATTTGAAGAGGCCACGATTTCACTGTAGTTTCATTGAGGCAACAATCTGAGGGCGATTGGAGGCATGAATTTACTTCTTGGAGGGTGATTTCTCTTTGTTGAAGGGAACGATTCATCTATAGAAGGTTTAAAACTCTTCATTGACTGGCGTTTGCAGAGATTTTTTTTTTAGCGGAGGCTTCCAATTTGGCTGGCATATATTTCAATCAAACTTTATACATTTATAAAGTTTGCAAATAAATATTTAAGGCTTTGTTGTGCAAATGATTGGTGCGGGCCCCAACTTTCAAGTGGTTTGAAGCTTTTTTGGGACTTTAATCCCACATTGTGCCCGAAGATGTTTTCATTGGTCTTCATATATCTCATGCTTGCGTTGTTTATGTGAAGTGCTTTTAAAGGCTTGAACTTTGGAGGCAATGGATAGACTTCTGCTTGTAAAGGCTTGGTTGTTGGAATTTGCTCATTGTTTGGCATCAATTTGTTTTGCGTCTTCTCAAGGACGTGGTCACATGGACAACTAAAATTTAGCCCTTAAGTGCTTGCTGGTGCTTCTAAAGTGCTTCTATAGGTCTTTTTTCATTTTTGCATATCTTTTACAAACGGAGGCCGATTTTTGCAAACCACATATCAACGGAAAGGTATTTTCATCACCTTTGCAATGGTTGAGGAATTTATCTTATATTTTACTGTTTGGTTGTACTTTTAAACTGTTAAAGTTCAATACTGGTGTTGCTATGCTCTTTGGATTTGCTTGATTATCGGCCCTTTTTTTTGTGAAGGCTTCTTTTGCAGTATTTGGGAATTTCTAATTGTTGTTGAAGGTTATTGTCTAAATGTATTTTTGGAGATTTGTCATAATTGATTATCGGATTTCTATTGCATCCTGCTGTGATTATATTGGAAAGGGGAAACTATAAACATGGAGAGATGGTATCATAAAACATCTTCGATGGTTTCATTTGTTACCACATCTATATAATCTGGTTCCCCTTCCTAGTACTAATAGTAAGAAATTTGCATGGAATTGCAAAAGGGATCATGTCCTAGGAGTTATTACAATGCATATTGATGATGCCAATTTGGATGCTATTGATCATTTTGAGTGTTCATATACTCTTTGGATTAAAATTTGGGAAATACATGGAGATCTTGATACTCAGCCATTCCCAGATGATCCTGTTTCAAATTGTCTTGTGCCTCTTCATTTCTTAGACAGGATACCCTATGATCATGCTACTATGCAACAGTTTGAAGTGTTGGAATACTTTGAATCTTCATATGAGGATGATGAGGGTTCTTCAGATGCTCCTTCTTCTCCGTCAGAGAAAATTGATGTACCTTCACCTTCAGTGATTCATTGTGCAGAGTCATTGATTGAGACTCCTATCATTCTTGTTCAGTAGGATCATTCATTTTGTGTTGATAATTCATTGTGCACATCCGGTGATTCATCACAACCAGTATCTCATTGTCTTCTTCACTGGGATTCTTATTTCTCGGACATTGGTTCATTGTTCTTGGAATCTCACGTTTCAAATTAGGACACATTTGAGGGTATATCCCTCCTATTTGATGATAGTTTTGGTACAATTGTTGTCACCTCATTTTAGTCTTTGGATATTGTTTAGCATCAGTTTCCATTGGTACCTTGTTTGTCACCTTCTATTGTGATTGGGAATTTTCTTGATTGGTTCATGGCATCATCATCTTCCAAGTTCTTGGCGACACATGAGAAGATTCCAAAGACATCATCATACATATTCATGCTTCTTTCTTTCAATTCCTATATGGAATGGGAAGCATACCTGCATTTGTATTTGGTTTTGATTCTTCTAAAAGGGAGATGAGTTTTTTGTCGACATTGGATCATGTTTTGTCTTCAATCACTTGCCATTTTTGCAAGTGATTACACATTGTGGGGGGGCTATATAGTCTCTCTCTTTCCCTCTTATGGGGGGGATGTTGATTGCATATACATGATGTATGTAGTCCTTGGGGGGTGTGATTGAGTCCTCCATCCATGCATCATTTTTTTTGTTTTCTTTTCTCTCTTTTGAAGAGGGGTTTTTTCCCACAGGGTTTTTCTCCTTTTCTCTAGGGTGTTTCCTTTTGCATTGTAAATGGGTACCTAACATGGTTGTGTAGCCGATACCCATCTTGTATCCCCATATTGTATTTTTTCATTTTTGCATCTTCATTCTCCCTAAGTTGCACTTAAGGAGAGGTGTTAGAGTATTTAAGTTTTCACTTAGGGTAAATTATTTTGATTAGTTTCTTCCCGTACTGGGTGGTTGTTTACCCAATACCTATTTTTCTTGCCTTTATAAGCCACATTATACAATATGTAAAATCAGATCCCAATGCATTTTCCCATTCTTCTGGTGAAAGAGCCCAGAGCTTTTCTCATATTTGTGAAGGTGTTATTTGTAGTTGGTGCTATTGGGTTTGGTGGTCATCCCAAACAAATATACTACAGGTAACAAATTAGCTCAAAGAATGGAATGTATGCAATATTATCATTGACACATACAAGGAAATTTAAAAGAAAAGTGTTGGGATCTTCATCCTTGTTTGACTTGCATGTTAATAAATCATTATAAAAAGTCATGTTGAAATAGAGAGAAATGAACAATCTAAAAAATATTGTATGTAGACTAATTATGGATGGATTGGTGGATCCTGTTGGAAAAAGAATATAAATATAATAAAAATGTTGTATAAGCATAAATGTTTGCATGTAAATGATATTCATATTTTGAGTATTGTGAGAGAGGAAGAAATTCTAATGAATTTGGAGTTGAGAAGTTATCTTGGAGTGAAACTTGCAAATAAAAGAATCATCTGAAAATTCACGTACAGATAAAGAGAGAAATGATCAATCTTTGAAAGATTCTATGCAAATTAACTAGTAATATATTGATGGCTCCAATTGAAAAAAGGTTAAAACATAATCAACAAGTTGTATTTAAGCCTAAATTTTTGCATGTAAAAATGAATAACGATCAATCAACATTTCAAAGTTTGAGTCAAGTGGTTAATGATTGCTTATTATGATTGGCACATTGAAATGTGTCATGTAGTCTGAAAGAATACAAGTCGTCTTTATGTTAGCGAAAAGAAGATTGCATGATCCGCTACACTTATTCAATTCTCATTTGAAAAACTTTGATTTCCTTCTATCTTAAGTGAGATTTCTTGTCGTCCTCTTATTCCAATGATTCCTCCTTGTCTAAGTGATTTAAGCTCCAAATTCTATTCTACTCGGTCCCACTGTTGGATCAATCTTCTGCAAAAATGATTCTGCTTTATTTTTTAATTTCTACCACACACCTTTCAAGAGGTTCCTTCTTTTTAAATTGTGATCCTTGTGATTGCAAGATCCTTTACAATCTTCAATCAACCACCTTCTAATGATTGTAGTGTCTATTTCTAAAACCTCGCTCCTTTCTCTTTCGAAATACAAAACACTGGCAACATTCTTTAGAATTCTAAGCGATGAAAAATATTATAGTTTTTTTTGCATAATTATACCAAGTGTACAAATAAAGATAAGATATGTAATGCCAAGCATTCAACTGGAGTTCTTTAGATAGAAATTCTAAATTTGTTTTTAATGCTTTTGGTAATTTTAAATACATAGTAATTTCCATACATTTAGTGATTTATTTTCTTTAAAAACTATGCATGAGAATCTATCTATTTTATGGTTTCTCATCTTTGTAAAGCATTCCCCTCACTATTTAGCTTGTAAGTTCAAAGAAAACCTCTATATTGAGTTACAGTGTTATGTTGAAATCCATGTAATCCATTTTATAAATAGAAGAATTATTTGTGTGGGTGTTATCAATTTATGTTTGTTGTTGCAATCAAAGTTTTATTGTCTATCTTTTCAAAAACTACATTCGGTATCCAAGCTATTGATCGGGAAAGAATTCAAGTTGAATATTGTGAGCACCACGATTCTTGGAATACATTCAAAAATATTCGAAGTGGCAAAGAAAGATCATTGAGATATCGTGGGTAGATTGCAACAAAGCAGACTATAACATTCAAGGAGGTCAAAGAAATCAAAATATTACTGTATTTAAGGACAAAGATGTCTCTATATGAAGGATCGATGGAAGGGAAGATTGCAATTCATTAAACCCTATAGATGCATTCTTGAAAGGATAAATTGCTATTGATTGAAGAAGTTTTTAATGGAGGTCATTTATAGAAATGTCAAAGAATATTCACACAAGAGATTGATAGAAAAGGGGTCATGGGTCTAGCAATATCCAACAATTAAATAAAAACGTCAAAGGAGAAAAGCCAGTTGCTCCCAAAGAAGATTAAATATAGTTGAAATGTTTATCAATGAAGCAAACAAGCTAATCATGGAAAAGTGATCACAAGTCAAAGGATGGAAAATTGAATATGTGTTAAGGAAATTACAAAAGAATTTTGTGAAGGTCTCCATAGTATAAGTTGTCAATTTGGGGATGATCAAGGAGTTATAGGTGAAGATCAATAGATCGCTATAGAAACACCTAAGAGGATATGATAGTCACCGTCAAAGAAGACATCAGAAATGCTATGAGAAAAGTGAATAAAGCCATAGTCAAAGAATAAGACTTCATAAATGTTATGAGAAGAGCGAACAAAGCAAAAAGATAGATTGTGGAACTGTCACCAAGTATGATGTTATTGAAATAGCTTGACAATGAGGGTTCACAACTGCTTTGAAGCTAGATGGACCACCAATCAAGGTCACAACAATTATTTGGAAGGAAATTGCAGGAGATTGTCAAGTGTTTCTCTCACAATTGTAGTTATTAAGAGAGGATGGTGAGACATTAGTTTCAATGGATAAGATAGCCAAAAGTGTATATAAGGACAAATTTTTTTTCAAGGAAATGGTGAGTTACAATGTGTTTTGGGTTACAGACTAGTGTTCTAATGTTGCTTCGTATTTATTCTAAGTTGAAGATCTGCCTATGTGTTTTGGATATAGTGACAAAAAGAATCAAGAGGTGTTATATTCAAAGTTTGGTGCGAACAATGTATTGCGAAGGTGTCTGGGAGAAATGTTTTTTCACTGCGTATCTCCACAGTTTGGTTTCAGGTCTTGCATATCTGAAGGCGTGTTGATAGTGTTGCTATCCTTGTTCAATCAAACTTCTTCAAGGATTGGTCCTTTGGAAGTCATTTTATTATGTTGCAGTGTATGGCATGATTACCTAAGTGTATTTGCTATGTAAATTCTTCAGATGAAAGTTGTTGCGAGGGAATTTGTTGGATTTCAGGATATTTATGGAATATTCCATATTGTGTTCACGGTTCATTTTTTCTCTATAAGTTGTTAAATAAAAGGAAGTATGCACATAAAAGTTTAATGGTGTTTACACGTGTGACAAATGACCTTGGTGTTTACACTAGTTGCGAGGGATGTTTATTATTTTTAGAAGTGTGTTGTAGCATGGTGTTATAGTTTTGGGCCCTAGATAAGAAGTGGTGTGGTTTGTCTTTGCTTCTATCTACCATGGAAGTGTTTTGGTGCCGACCTAATTTGAATTTGCATAGTTGGGGAGCATAGCCAAGATTTGACAATAATTTCAAGGTTGAAGGTGATATAAATATGAGTTAAATTGTTGAGGGATGCGAAGATAGATGAGTATGATGCAAATGATGTAAATTGTAGAGTGTTAGAGTACTAATATGAGAAAGTGCAGTATGACTTTTCTTTTGTTATATTGTTGGATGTAGTGAGTAAAAGGTTTTGATAATTCTTCAGTTATGGTGCAAAGGTGTTGGCGATATTATGGTGGATTCCTCTGTTGCAATGAGCCCTTCGATAGTGAGCACTTTGTATACGGTGTTGATATTTCTTTATATTGTTTCAGCTTCTGATTCACCCACACCCCTTCCCCTCATTGTTTTGTGCATTCAACATAATCAATATGTTATATTTCATCTAGCAAAAAAAGATTTGTGTCATTAATTTGATGAAATAGTTCATTTGTGTGATATAGCTAAAGTTTCCTTTTATAAAAAGTGTAAGGTTCAAGGAAAGGATGTGTTTGAATCTAGAGCTTTTTTAGATCATTGTGATGTTAAAAATAAAGGATGGTTTGAAAATAATATTGGTTTGAAAATCATGAAGAAAATGGGCTATGATGGAAAAGGTTTGGAAAAGCATGGAAAATGAATTAAATAATACCTTCAACCAATTGTGAGACCAAAGAAGGAAGGCCTTTGATATGCTAACAAAGATAGAAATGATGTTATAGATGTACAAGGTAACATATTTGATCAAAGAATAAAATGCATGCAATGTTCTCATTGTAACATACAAGGAAATATAAAACCAAAGTGTAGGGATCTTCATCCTTGTTCTATTTGCAAATTGAAGAATCATTCTGAAAAGTAATCTTTGAATAGACAGAAGAATGGAAAATTTAAGAAAGATTGTATGCAAATTAATTATTGAATGGATTGAAATAGCTTGACAATGAGGGTTCACAATTGCATTGAAGCCAGATGGAGCACCAATCAAGGTCACAACAATTATTTGGAAGGTAATTGTAGGAGATTGTCAAGTGTTGCTCTCACAATTGTAGTTATCAAGAGAGGACAATGAGTCATCTGTTACAAGAAAAATTAAAATTATTGCAAAAGAAAAATGAGTGTTTCAAATTAAACCATCTGTTGCAAGTATGAGTTGTTGGTGCTGCCATTGATGTCAACAGGCTTGTGTTGTCATTGGTGTCAAATATATAAGAGCATGATTGTTGCAAGAGTATATGTTGTTGCATTGATGATGCTTTGATTAGTTGCATTATATTTTCATTAGTAAGCTGCTTGAGTCAACCTCTAGTGTTTCTTTGATAAGCTTCTATCTACAGTTGAGTAAGTGATGAAGGTGATGATGATATTTTCCTAGTGCTTGGTTTCCAAGTGCTTTTCAAAATTTTTGACAAAAACATAAAACAGTGAGTTACAATGTGTTTTGGGTTACTAAGTAGTGTTTTGGTATTGTTCCGCATTTCTAATAGGTTGAAGATCTGCCTATGCATTTCAGATATGGTGATCAAAAGAATCCAGAGGTGTTATTTTAAGAATTTGGTGTGTTGGATTGTTGTGTATAAAAAGTTATGTTCACCAATGTCTGAACAATGTATTGCAATGGTTTCTGGGAGAAATGTTTTTTCTTTGCATTTCTCCACAATTTGGTTTTAGGTCTTGCAAATCCGAAGGAATGCTAAAGTGTTGGTATCTTTCTTCAATCGAAATTGTTCGTGGTTTGGTACTTCAAAATTCAGTTTCTTAACCTACAATGTTGCATAATTACCAAAGTGTACTAGGTGTGTACATTCTTCAGATGAAAGTCCTTGCAAAGAAATTTGTTATATTTTAGGATATTTATGGAATATTCCAGATTGTGTGCACGTTCCATTTTATGTCCAAAAGTTATTCTTCAATCAAAGGAAGCATACACTTAAAAGTTAAATGTTATTTACACGACTAACGAATGACCTTGGTGTTTACACTAGTTGAGGTGGATGTTGCTCATTTTTAGCAGTGTTGTAGCGTGGTGTCATAGTTTTGGGTGGTAGATAAGAACTGGTGTGCTCTGCCTTTACTTCTATTCACCATGTAAATGTTTTGGTGCAGACCTAAATTGAATTTGCATAGTTGAGGTGCATAACCAACCTTGAAGAATGTTTTCAAGGTTGAAAATGATATAAATATTTGTTGAGTTGTTCAGAGATGCTAAGATAGATGAGTATGATGCAAATTATGCAAATTGTAGAGTGTTGGAGTATGAATCTAGTAAAGTACAGTCTGAGCTTTCTTGTGTTGGAATTGAACTTGAAGATTGTCAACACCACAAATCTTGGAATACATTTAAAAAGATTCAAAATGGCAACGAAAGATCATTGACATCTCATGGGAAGATTGTGGCAAAGCAGACTATAACATTCAAGGAGGTCAAAGACATCAAAATATTATTATTTTTCAAGACAAAGTTGTGTCTATATTAAGGATCGAAGGAGAAGGAAGATTGCAGTGCATTAAACCCTACAGATGCATCCTTGAAAGGATAAATTGCTATTGATTGAAGAAGTCTTAAAGGGACATCATTTATAGAAATTTCAAAGAACATTCACATGACATTGATAGAAGAGGAGTCATGGGTCTTGCAATAGCCAACAATTAAATGTAAAGGTGGAAGGAGAAAATCCAACCTCTCCCAAAGAAACTTAAATACTGTGTCAATGTTTATCCCTGAAGAAAACAAGCTAATCATGGAAATTCAACACAATAACACAGCAGATACCCTAGGAAAACCCTCCACTTGAGGGAGAAAAACCCAACAACAATATATCACTTATATATTGAATCACAAAGAGAGTCTCCTTTACAATAGAGGCTGATAATGAGGCCAATAGTATGCATCACAAACTGATGCAATCACAGATATAACCAGATGTAATTTGCTGATGATGAAACTCAACCTTCAACAATATCGATTTGAACTTGTAGATGAACTCGCACTTGATGAACTTGAACTTGTGATGAATATGAATGAAGTGAAACCAATGAGAATATATACAAAATGAAGAGAGAGATGCGACTCTTCATAATCAGCAAGTCGTCCTCTTCCAAAAATCATGTCTCTTAAATGCAAGAGGTTGGCCACATAAATTCACAACCCTTGATAACAAATTGTGCCCACATTAAACATGATGTTGGCCTTAACAAGGAAATCGAACCTCTTCATTAAATCACACCTCCACAATAAATCATGCCTCTTCAAGATAGATCACTGTCTCTATAAATTAAATTGCTTTTGGCTATTATTTAATTTATCAAATAAGGTAAAGGAGATCGGCTGGAAGTGACAACCGACGCTATATAACATCAACACTCCCTCTCAGCTAGGGAGGATACTTCTAGTTGCACAAGACATATCACCTCATCATGATGTCAACCATAATGACTACAACCATATGTGGAAAGGAAAGATATCACCTCATCGTGATATCAACCATCATGGCTACACCCATGTATGGTATGTACAAGTGTCCATCACTCAATGTGATGTTGTCACCTCATCGTGATGTTCACCATGGCTCTCTCAGAGGGTGAAACACAAGTACAAGAAAATCATCATGGACTCTCTCATGTGATGTTGTCATGGAGTCACACACATGACATCCACCATGGCTCTCCCAGAGGATGGAAATAAGTGCTTTCACCTCAAATCTCAAAGAGAAATGCATTAACAAGGGCTTGCACCTCAAATCTCTCTCAAAGAGAAATGCATTAAAGAAGATCACTGATACTGATACTCCTTCTCAGCTAGGGCTTGATTCTCCACCATACCAAGCTTGTCTCGAAAGTACACAAACTTTATCCTAGAGAGAGGCTTGGTGAGAATGTTTTCTGTCTACTTATCAATGCTGATATACCTCAACTGAATTGATTTCCTCAATACCATATCTCTAATATAATGGTATTTGATTTCCACATGCTTAGTTCTGTCATGAAACACGGGGTTGACATAAATATTTTCACAACTCTGGTTATCACAATGAATGATAGTAGGCTCCATTGATCATCCAAACAATCCTACAAGGAGCTTTCGAAGCCACACTGCTTCTCGAGCTTCCACACAAGCTGATATATACTCAGCCTCTGTTGTACTCAATGCCACAGAATACTGCTTCCTGTTACACTAGGATATCATCGCAGACCCCAAATTGAAGAAACATCCAGAGGTACTCTTTCGATCAGTAACACAACCTACCCAATCAAAATCAGTATAACCATGCAGCTTCAAATCCACACTTGAAGAATATCTCAACCCATATCCAACTATGCCATGCAAGTATCTCAGGATGTGTTTTGTTACAACTAGATGTATTTTCCTTGGTTCACACATGAATTGACTAAGTGCACTCACTGCATAGCAAATATCTGGTCTAGTATTAACTAGATACATCAATGATCCAATCAAGTGCCTATACATCGTGGGATCCACCAGATCTGAGCTAGCTACAACCTCTTTTAATTTATGCAAGTTGGTCTCCATAGGTGTAGACATGGATTTGCAATCCATCATACAAAATATTTTCAGAATATCAATAACATACTTCCCTTGACTTAGAATCATCTCATTTGGCTTTTTCCAAACTTCTAAGCTAAGAAAGTAATGCATGAGACCAAGATCCTTCATTTTAAATTTAGAAGCTAACTCCTTGCATTTGATAATGAGGTGTTCTTCTCTAGTAAGAATCAGATCATCAACATACAAAACCAAAATCAATGCTTCGCCATCAATTACCTTGAAATATAGGTTAGAATCAACATCGTTCTTGGAGAAGCCCAAGCTTGACAGGTAACGATCAATTCTTTCGTACCAAGCACGAGGAGCCTACTTAAGACCATACAAGGCCTTCTTTAGCCTACCAACATGAGACTCCTTCCCATGTACCTCGAATCCATCTGGTTGCTCAATATATACTTCTTCCTCAATTACACCACTCAAAAATGTCTTCACGTCCATCTATTGAATCTTCCATCCTTTAGATGCAACAATAGCAATAATGGTCCTGACAGAAGTATATCAAGCAACAGGAGAAAATTTTTCCTCATAATCAATTCCCTCTTTCTGTGAAAACCCTCTAGCCTCGAATCTTGCCTTGTATTTCTCAATGCTCCCATCAACCGCATGCTTGATTTTGAAGAGCCATTTAGAAGATACCAAAGATTTTCCTTCGGGTCTAGGAACGATGTCCCAAGCATCATTCTTGAGAATGGACTAATACTCTTCTGACATAACATCTCTCCAAACCTGTTGACTAGAAGCTTCCTCAACACTAGAAGGCTCAAACTCAATAATCTGACTCATCAAGGCTACATAACTGGAAAAATTGTGAGGTTTCTTACTTTCTCTAAAGGTTCCTCTTGGTGTTGCAAACCTTTCTACCTCCTGCATTGTTTTCCTAGCCCAAAGAGGTCTCTTACGACCAATCACAATATCTGTAGGCCCATTAGTAGGTTCCAAGGGCTCAACTGGATCATCATCTTCTTTTGGTTCTGGAGCCTCCCTCTGAATCTCAAGAGCATGGTCAAATTCCATATCCTGAGGAGACTCTTCATTATTAATCTCCATATGAGTGCCCTTGGATCTTCTGAATGAAAAATCTTCCTCAAATGTGACATCTCTACTGATCTCGATCAACTTCTGGCCTGGAATGTAGATTTTGTAGGCTTCTAATGTTTCACTATAACCTACAAATATCCCCTTCTTTCCAGAAGGCTCCAACTTTGTTCTCTTGTCCTTTGGTACATGAACATACACTAGACATCCATAGATTCTCAAATGACTTACTTATGGTTTTACTCCTGTGAATGCTTCTTCAAGAGTTATGTTCTCCAAGATTCTGTGTGGGCTTCTATTCTGAACATAGACAATTGTCCTAGATGCTTCATCCCAAAGGAAGGTTTGCAAATCTTGGACATGAATCATGGCTTTAGCTGTTTCCACAATAGATCTGTTCTTCCTTTCAACAACACCATTCTATTGAGGATTATAAGGGGCGCTAAACTCCCTCTTAATTCAAACTTCAATGCAAAAATTACGGAAGCTGTCGGAAGTGTACTCTCCTCCTTTATCGGACCTCAAAACTTTGATCCTTTTCCCAGAAAAATTCTCCACCTGAGCTTTGAATTCCTTGAACCTTTCTAATACCTCCTCAGATTCTTTAGATTTCAAGAAATAAATCCAAGTCTTTCTAGAGTAGTCATCAATAAAAATAATGTAATACAAGAAAACACTCAAAGAAGCAACAAACATTGGACCACATAAATCAGAATGAATAAGATCTAGAATATATTTAGATCTACTTTCACTACTATGAAAAGGACCTTTTCTATTCTTACCCAAAGCACAACCTCTGCAAGTACCTTTGTGCTCTTGGTTGAACTTCAGAAGGTCCATGACCATCTTCTCCATGATAGGTAGAGCTCGAAAGTGAAGGTGAGCCAATCTTCGATGCCAAAGTTCACACAAACTTGAAGAGTCATGCACTAGAGCCTGAAGTGGATGAGTGCATAGCATGTAAAGGCTCTCATGTCTAACTCTAGTCACCTGAGCAGTCTTGAAGTTTGAGTTCTTTTTCCACACAAGAACTTTTCCTTTTGAGAATGCAACTTGGTACCTCTTGTCTTCCAAGGCTGAAATGGAAACAAGGTTTCTCTTGATACCTATAACAAATAGAACATCATACAACTGCAGGGAAATGCCAAAATCCAAGTGAATAGTGGAGGTCCCAATTCCTTTCACAGAGTAACTAGCATCATCTCCAATAATGAATTGTTCACTAAAATCTCTCTCCACCAAATTAGTTAGATGCTCCCTAAATCCGGTGATGTGGTGAGAGGCACCACTATCAATCAACCAAGTGTTAGTGTCGGTAGGTACATTGCTTGACAATTCCAAATAGAATAAGTATTCACAAGAATCCTTCTGTGGAGAGACTTCATCAACATCTGCAATAGTAGCCTGCTGCTTAGGCATGGTTGGACAATCCTTTGCATAGTGACCATACTTGTCACAACTAAAACATTGGACTTTGGAGAGATCCCTCTTCTTCTTGAATGCAGGAGCACCATAAGCTCCTTTATCTCTATTCCTCTTGAAATATCCTTTCTTCCCATCTTTCCCTTTCTTCTTTGAGGATTGAGTGGTGAGAACATGAATGTCTTCATTAGTAGAGCTTTGACCAATGCCTCTAGTAGCCGACCTAGACTCCTCTTGAATGCAATCCGCCCTCAAACGATCAAACTTGGGAAGTTTCGATCTTGCATTGATTCCTTGACTGTGAGACTCCCAAGATGAAGGAAGACCATTAAGGGAAAGCATGGTCAAGTCCTTGTTATCAACAACATGAACAATAGTAGAGAGTTGATCTCTCAATTTAGAAATCTTCATGAAGTAAGAAATAACAAATTCTCCTTTTTCCATCTTAACATGATGGAGTTGTTGCTTCAGTGCAAGTGCCTGACTTGTGTTGTTGATTTCGTACATCTCCAAAGTTTTAAACATCTCTCTTGCTATATTCAACTTGGAGACGATAGGAACAATATGATCCTTCATGGAATCAACTAACATCTTCTTTTCCTTAATATCTTTCTTCTTTCATTGAACCTTCTCTAACCTTCTCTTCCTCATCCATAGGATTGGGGACTTTGCTCTCCACAAACTCTACTAATTCATTTTCCTCTGAGGTGAGGATGATTCTGAATCTCCAAGATGTGAAATTTGATGCTCCCTCAAGTCTATCCTCAATCTTTAGATCATTTTCCATCTTGACGAAGAGATAGAAGTAATCAATGATGAGAAAGAGAATAAAGAGTATCGCTGCAATACTAAATCTGATCAAGATCTTCTTCAAACCTACTCTAATACCATGTTAGTTTTATGATAATATTAGAGCACAAAAAAATAATTCAAAATTCAACACAATAACACAACAGATAGCATGGGAAAACCCTCCACTTGAGGGAGAAAAACCCAACAACAACAATATATCACTTATATATTGAATCACAAAGAGAGTCTCCTTTACAATAGAGGCCGATAATGAGGTTAATAGTGTGCACCACAAACTGATGCAATCATAGATACAACCAGATGTAATTCACTGATGATGAAACTCAGACTTCAACAATATCAATCTGCACTTGTAGATGAACTCAAACTTGTGATGAATATGAATGAAATGAATAGATGATGAATGAAGTGCAACCAATGAGAATATATACAAAATGAAGAGAGAGATGTGACTCTTCATAATAAGAAGTCGACCTCTTCCAAAAATCGTGTCTCTTAAATGTAAGAGGTCGGCCACATAAATTCACAACCCTTGATAACAAATCGCACCCACATTGAACATGATGTTGGCCTTAACAAGGAAATCAAACCTCTTCATTAAATCGCACCTCCACAATAAATCGTGCCTCTTCAAGATAGATCGTTGTCTCTATAAATTAAATAGCTTTTGGATATTATTTAATTTATCAAATAAGGTAAAGGAGATTGGCTGGAAGTGACAAGCGATGCTATATAACATCAACAAAATTATAAAAGCATTTTGTGAAGGTCTCCATAGTATAAATTGTTGATTTGAGGAGGATCGAGGAGCTATAGCTAAAGATCATGTCATCACTATAGAAATACCCAAGAGGCTATTAGAGTCGCAGATAAAGAAGAAGACATCAAAACTGCTATGAGAAGAGTGAATAAAGCCACAGTCATAGAATAAGACTTTAGAAATGTTATGAAATGAGAGAATAAAGGAAAAAGATAGATTGTGGACCTGTCGCCAAGTATGATGTTATTGAAACAACTTGACAATAAGGGTTCACAACTGTTTTCAAGCTAGATGGAGCACCAATGAGGGACACAATAATTATTTGTAAGGACGAAGTTGAACGGCCAAAGTAGATACTATTTTTGAATAGTAAGAAAATTCCCCAAGTCCATAAAAGTCATTTTTTGTTTGTTCACATATTTAATGCACATTGTTTGCCATTAGTACGAGAATTAGAGAAGTTGGTAGAGTCATAGAAGCTTGTCTAAAGGAAATTGTAGGATATTTTCAGTGTTGTTCTCACAACTATACTTATTAAGAGAGGACAGTGAGTCATTTGTTTCAATGGGAAAGATAGGCAAAAGTGTAAAGAAGGAAAAAAAATATATTGAGGAACAAGTGATGGAAATTAAGAAGTGCAATTCACAATTGATAGTAAATTTAAAGAAGTTTGGAAAATAAAGATGTGAATATTTTTTGTGCAATTGAGAATTTTGAAAATGAATTAAAGATTGCTAAATTAAAAAATAAAGAGATGGAAGAAGACATAACTTTGTTTGATGAGGCAAGGAAGAAGAAATACGATTTACAAGAAAAATTAAAATTATTGCAAAAGGAAAATGAACATTTCAAATTAAACCATCTGTTGCAAGTATGAGTTGTTGGTGTTGTCATTGATGCCAACAAGCTTGTGTTGTCATTTGTGTCAACTGTATGAGAGGAAGATTGTTGCAAAAGTATGTGTTGTTGCATTGATGATTCTTTGATTAGTTGCATTATGTTGTCATTACTAACCTATTGGAGTCAACCTCTAGTGTTGCTTTGATAAGCTTCTATCTATAGTTGAGGAAGTGATGAAGGTGATGAGGATATTTTCCCGGTGCTTGGTTTCCAAGTGCTTTTGAGAAAATTTGATAAAAAGAAGAAATGGTGAGTTACAATGTGCTTTGGGTTGCAAAGTAGTGTTTTAGTGGTGCTTCACATTTCTTCTAGGTTGAAGATATGCCTATATGTTTTTGATATAGTGATAAAAATAATCAAGAGGTGTTATATTCAAAATTTGGTGTGAACAATGTATTGTGAAGGTGTTTGGGAGAAATGTTTTTTCTCCACGTTTCTCCACAATTTGGTTTTAGGTCTTGCAAATATGAAGGAATGCTAATAGTGTTGGTATCCTTGTTCAATCAAACTTCTTCAAGGATTGGTGCTTTGCAAGTCTGTTTCTTATGTTGCAGTGTATGGCATAATTAATTGAGTGTATTGGTTGTGTACATTCTTCAGATGAAAGTTGTTGCAGGGAGTTTGTTGGATTTCAGGATATTTATGGAATATTCCATATTGTGTTCACGGTTCATTTTTTCTTCATAAGTTGCTGTTGAATAAAAGGAAGCATCCACTTAAAAGTTTAATGGTGTTTAAACATGTGACGAATGACCTTGGTGTTTACACTAGTTGCAATGGATGTTTATTATTTTTAGAAGTGTGTTGTAGCATGGTGTTATAGTTTTGGGCCCTAGATAAGAAGTAGTGTGGTTTGCCTTTGCTTCTATCCACCATGGAAGTTTTTTGGTTTGAAAATCATGAAGAAAATGGGCTATGATGGAAATGGTTTGGAAAAGCATGGACAAGGAATTAAACAATACCTTCAACCAATTGTGAGACCAAAGAAGGAAGGCCTTGGATACGGTAAGAGAGATAGAAATGATGTTATACATGTATCGAGTAACATATTTGATCAAAGAATGGAATGCATGCAATCTTCTCATTGTAACATACAAGGAAAAATAAAACTAAAGTGTAGGGATCTTCATCCTTGTTCTATTTTCAAATTGAAGAATCATTATGAAAAAGTAATCTTTGAATAGACAAAAGAATGGAAAATTTAAGAAAGATTGTATGCAAATTAATTATGGATGGATTGATGGATCTAGTTGGCAAAAGATTATAAAAATAATCAAAAGGTTGTATAAGCCTAAATGTCTACATGTAATAATAAATAATGGTCAAAGAAGGCTTGGAAGTTTGAGTCAAGTGGCCAATGATTGCTTGTTATGATTGACACATTGAAAGGGGCCATGCAGTCTGAGAGACTACAACTCTTCTTTATGTTAGAGAAAAGATGGGAAAATCATGCTACTCATCAAGACGGAAAGAAATAAGTAATGGGTACTTGACTTCTACAAAAAATGTATTAGTACTAAGTGGGTATATATAAGATCATGTACAAACGTTATGATAATATTACATAGTCCTTATAAAATATTCAAGTTGTGAGTTTTCTTAGCATCAAGTGGGTGTATGTTGGATAATGATGCCATGCATCCAAATGAAGCTAAGATAAGTGATGCCAAGCATGCAGTTGGACCATTTTGGATAGAAATTTTAATTTTTTAAAAAGTGGTTTTGGTAACTTTTTAATAGATTCTAATTTTGATGTTTTTATAATTTTAGTTGCTTGAAAAGCTATCCAAAAAAATGTGTCTATTTTAGAAGTTGTGATCTCTGTAAAGAGCTTCCCAAATTGTCTACTTTGTAGATCTGAAGAATACATCTATATTGAGGTGGATTATGTTGTAGTACTTGTAAAACCCTTTAAGAATAGAAGAATTAGTTGTGTTTTATCAATTTATCTTTGCTGTCGTAATCTAAATTTAATTGTCAATGTTTTCAAAAACTACATTTGATATCAGAGCAGGTTGATTGGGAAAGCATCAAAGTTGAAGATTATGAGCATCAGGTTTCTTAGAATACGTTCAAAAATATTTAGAGTGGCAAAGAAAGATCATTGAGAGATCATGTGTAGATCACGACAAAGCATGAAGGATGAAATCAGGAAGATTGTAGTGCATTAAACACCTATAGCTACGTACGTGAAAGGATTCATCGTCATTCATTGGAGGTGTTTTAAAGGGAGGTTGTCTATAGAAAGATCAAAGAATTTTAATAGAAGAGATTGATAGAAATGGAGGAGTTGTGGGTCTTGAAATAGCCACCAATTAAAGGGAAAAGATGAAAAAAATAATATTGCTCCCAAAAGACTTAATTATGTGGCAATATTTACCCCTAAAGCCAACAAGCTAATGCCAAAAAAGTGATCATTGGTGAAAAGAAGGAAAATAAAATATGTATTAATGAAATTCAAGATGCATTTTGTGAAGGTCGGCATTGTATAAGCTATCGATTTATGAATGATTGAGGAGTTGGAATTGTAGAAGTGTTGTCAAGCATGATTTTATTTCTATAGGCCTCCAGCTAGGGTTCGTCATTGTTTTGAAGCTAGATGGAGTGACAATAAAAAACACAACAATTATTTGGAAAGTCAATTTCAACAAGAGAAGGTGGTAGATTAATTGAAGCTTGTCTAAGGGAGATTGCAAGAGGTTCTCAATGTTATTCTCATAATCGTAGCTCTTAAGAGAGAAGGAATCACAATTTTTGTGATGATGATTTATTTGTTTCAATGATTTGGAGGAAGAAGTAAGGGAAATTTAAAAATGTAATCCACAATTGATAATAGTTTCTATCGAGTTTGGAAAAAAAAGATGTAATATTTGTGTCCGATTGAGAATCTTAAAAGATAATTGATGAATGTTAAAATAAAAAATAAATAGCTAGAAGAAAATTGATTTTTTTTGATGAGGTCAAGAAGAAAAATGACAATTTAGAAGAAAAATTACAATTTTTGCAAAAGGAATATGCATGTTTAAAATTTACACAATTAATATGTCATATATCAAGTGGTATAGAAGATTTGTGTTGTTCATTTGATAATACAGTTGGTTTTTGTGATATGGCTAAAGTTTGTTTTGATAAAGAGATGCCATTCAACCAATGGTGAGGCCAAAGAATGAAGGCATTCGATGTGGTAAGAGAGATATAAATGATCTCACATATGTTATAGGTTAGAAATTATCTAGAGGAATTGAATGCATGCAATGTTCTTATTGTTACGTGGAGGAAGTAAAAAAACAAAAGTGTTACGCTCTTCGTTGGTCTTCTATTACAAATTGAAGAATAATTTTAAAATTCATGTTAGAATAGAGAGGAATGAACAATCTAAGAAAGATTGTGCTCAAATTAATTATGAATGGAATTATGCATACTGTTGGAAAAAGGTTACAAAAGATAAAATGTTCACATGTAAAAAAAATAACAATGGAAGAAGGTTTGAAAAAGTGAGTCAAGTGCCTAAACATTGCTTGTTATGATTAGGACATTCAAATGTGTCATGTAGTCTGAAAGACTACAAGTCTTCTTCATGTTAGATAAAATCTATGAAAATCTTCTAATTTCTCAAGGAGAGGAATAAGTAATGGGTACTTGACTTCTACAACAAGTTCATTGGTACTAAGTGGGTCTATATGATCACGTACAAGGTGATGATAATATTGCATAGTGGGTTTCAAATATTCATTTCATGAGTCCACTTAGCATCAAGGGAAAGTATGGTGGATAATGCATGAAAATGTGTCTATTTTAGGGGTTTTGATCTCTATAAGGAGTTCCCCTTGCCACTTGGTTTCTAAATATGAAGAAGACCTCTATATTAAGGTGCATTACGTTGTAATCCATGTTGTCGATTTTATGAATAGAAGAATTATTTGTGTCTGTTATCAATTTGTGTTCGTTGTTGCAATCTGAGTGTTATTGTTTGTGTTTTGCAAAACTACATTTCAAATCAAAGTAGGTAGATTGCAAAAGAATTGAAGTTGAAGATTCTGAGTGCTAGGCTTCCTAGAATTTTTTTGGAAAGATTCAAACTAGAAGAGAAATATCATTGAGATAGTGTGTAGATCGCAGCGAAGGAGACAATAACCCTAAAAGAGGTTGAAGAAATTAGAAGATCATTTTTTTTCAAAACAAATGTCGTCAATGCATAAGCATCAAAGGATGGGTTTGAATCTACAAATTTTGTAGGTTCTTGATGTTAGAAAAAAGGATGGTTTGAAAAATATTGGTTTGAATATCATGAAGAAAATGGGCTATGATGGAAAGTGTTTGGGAAAGCATGGACAAGGAATTAGAGAATCCATTCAAGCAAAAAGTCATGTTGAAATAAAGAGAGGAATGGACAATATGAAAAAGATTGTATGTAGACTAAATATAGATTGATTTATGGATCTAGTTGGAAAAAGGTTATAACTATAATAAAAAGGTTGTATAAGCCTAAATGTTTGCATGTAAATGATATTCAAAATTTGAGTATTATGTGAGGAAGAAATTCTAATGAATTTGGAGTTGTGAAGTTATCTTGCAGAGAAACTTGCACATAAAAGAATCATCTGAAAAGTCATGTTTAGATCAAGATGTTAATGGTCAATCTATGAAAGATTCTATGCAAATTAACAACTAATATATATTGATGGATCCAATTGGAAAAAGGTTAAACATAATCAAAAGGATGTATAAGGCTAAATGTTTGCATGTAAAAATGAATAACGATGAATCAAGATTTCAAAGTTTGAGTCAAGTGGTTAATGATTACTTATTATGACTGGCACATTGAAATGTGTCATGTAGTCTGAAAGACTACAAGTCTTCATTATGTTCGTGAAAAGATGATGCCATGATCCACTACACTCAATTCTCCTTTCAATAGCTTTGCTTGCCTTCTATCTTAAGTGAGATTTCTAGTCGTCCTCTTATTTCTAGGTGCATTGACGAAGGCTTCTAAAGGTTCTTTGTCAACTTCCTCCTTAGTCGAGGGTTCTGAAGTAGATGTCCCATATCAACAACTGGATCAGGAAATCGAGGGCCTTAAGTTGTCCCTAGTGGGGAAATTCTTTGCTAACCACCCAAACATCGACAAGGTACAAAAATGAGCTAATCATACTTGGAATCTTCAAGGTAGTGTATTACTAAGTGTTATGGCCAAATCTTTATAGCTGTTTAGTTTTGTTGTTCCTGAAGACATAATTAAAGTTCTAACAAGAGGGCCTTGGGCCTTTGACCGACGTTTAAATTTTTTTTTGTCCCTTTGCAAATCTATACCTAGTTTTGATGCCTATACTGACCTTGGTAAAGTTTCTCCAACGTGGGTCTGACTCCCTAGTTTACCCATGGAATTTTGGAATCATAATATCTTGAAAGGAAATCTTGATTACTTTGGTACCCTCTTCACTATTGATAAAGTAACCCAACTCAAGCTCCGACTAGTTTTTACCAAAATTTGTGTGAATATTGTGGTTAATACAGTCATGCCTACTTTTCTCACCATAAAGTCAAAATTTTGTAAATGGGTTCAATCCATGGAATATGAAAATGCTAAACCCTATAGCTAGATTTGCAATATATTTCATCACCTTTAGGATGCTTGCAATAAGAAAATGAAGGAACCAAAGAGTAACCTTTTGGGTCAGTTGCTAAATTCACCTCCTAAGATTATTGAATCCAAGAAATTGGAGAAGAACTCAAATATTCCTTTGCTTCCTATGCTTTTCCTATTCCTCTTATGGATCTAGAACCCGCTTAGGTCCTCTCGACTGAAAACACTCCTGAGATCTTGGTGAACTTGGTGGAGATGAATACTCCACCCAAAAGGAACAAAGTTGTTGACTCTAATGAAGAAGCTGAAATGGGGCCCTTCAAACCCATTAGAATCGAAGAGAAATAAGAAAAAAATGTCACAAGAAGTAGGAGAAACACCAATAGCCCAGAAAGAAAATATAGAAGCCCTTGAGGAAGGAAAAATAGAGATTTAGAAGTAATAGAATTTGTCCTCCGCTATCCCTGATTTCTTTGCAGAGAAACAACATCATGTTGAGGATCAAATTCCAAATATTTTTCATCAATAAAGTAGGATTAGAGCCCCGATTCCTTACAAAAGCAACAAAACAGTCCAGAGCAAACAACAACCGAACCCGAAGTGAAAAGAACAAAGAAGACAACAAAAGGAAACAACCCAATGTCTCCAGGACCCAAAGCAAGAAAGAATAAACATCAACTAAACATCATGGAGATATTGATAATAACCTTATCCAAGTACCAGTACAGAGTTTCAAAACCATAATATTTTTCACCCAAAAGCTATTAAAATAAGAATAGACCAGTCATGAGTTCCCAGATACTACATTGCCAAAATAACAAAGCTTAAAAGTTTATAGTTAAAGATCAGCCTTAGAAAGTGAATAATAGTCTTAAAATAACATTAAGGAAACCAAAAAAGTAGTCCACCAAAGATGCATCCACAACTAAGAACCAAGTTCCAAACAAGAAGGAGATTCAGAGTCCACAATGAGACTCCTAGTCTTCTCAAGGTCTTACATTGTTTCCGCCATGTTTTCCTTTATCTCCATAGTTCCGAACAAATCAACTTCATCCCTTCTTCCTTTTTTCTTTTGTTTCTTTCTAATCTTTCCCTATTGTCCCAATATGTTTGTCATTCCTTGACAAAATAAGCCACTAGAAAGGCTTTAAGGGGTTTTTATCAAGTTAAAATTTTATTTTAATTTTTGATGTTAAGCCTTTCTTGTTTTGAAAAAAGAAGGAAATGAAATAAAATGTGCATTGTTAATTCAAAGGCGCCAAACTGAAAAGTTTAGTTTTTTTGCCTCCACTCATGAAGCATGAGTTATAGGGTTTTGTTTGTTTCATTGAAGAAGATTCTTTTCAAAAATATGGCGCAAAACCAACATTGGTTCATGAACGTTCTCCATGTTCATGAGGTTTCTTGCAGATTTAGAGGCTAAAACACCACATTTCAATTAAATCAGAGGTTTCATTCATTCAAAACCTATTCAATGCTCTTGAAACCCTTTAATAAAATAGCATAGTGAGACAGTCCTTATGACAGTAAGGATATGGAAACTATGAGGAAGCTTCAAGGAGACCACAAAAGGTTATTGTGTACATGATTAATGTTGGGCATGATATGTTCTAACAGAGGAAGCGAAACTGGTATACCCATACAACTCATATAGTAATGCAATGGAGTACAGTCTAAGGGACAAGGTTCTTGTAACTATGAGACAGTCCATATGACTATAGGATGGAAACTATGGAATAAGGCATTAAGGGATGATAAAGCAAATTATATTTGAGGATGAGAAAAACCCTATGAGGAGTTTCCATGACCAAAAGATAGTATATGGTGAGCAGTATTAAATATGATAGTCCAAGAGGCAATTTGGTGGAACCCTAATTTTTCATTGTCCCACTGGTTCCATGGTCAAGCCTATGACTGATTCTTCCTCGTTGTCATTAGGGTTTAGGGTTTTATTTCTCTGATTCAATTATACCCTTGATCATTCTATCGGCTTATGTTCCCTCCTTGACTAGTTGCATTAGGTCACTAATTAATTAATTGGAATTCTATGGCCTTCGCTATCATTATTTTAACCCGCCCCATCATTCAAGTCACCCGCCAAGCCTAGGAGGGCCCTCTTTTAAGACTAACTTCTGCCCACGTGCATTTTATCACTCCTTAGATCAATCGATGGAAATTTGTCACCCATCGCGTGTTCATCTCCCACCGCCCATGACCATCCCGTGATGAGCGATGCTTTATATTTCCTACCATTTGTATTCATCACCCGTTGCGTGTTACATATTCACTACTAGAAGGTAACCCATGATGAGCGATGTTAAGTTCTTAACCCATTGTTGGCCCTAGCACTATCATAAGTTATCTCATCCCATCCAAAAAGGGACCTGCAACCGCTGATGGGTGGAGTTTCTCCCCATCGTCCGGGCTCGTTGCATCGCATGTTGAAGTTGCTCAATGGATAGGGAACAAGTGATGAGTGATGTAGGTGAAGATCTTGGGCTAGGATCTTTTCGCGATCGAGATCAATGACCGATATCTCCTTGCTGGCTTTACTGACATCGCTTGATGGGATCTCAAGGCAAAGCTTAAACACACGATGGGTGATGTGATTTGTTTTGTGGCCAAGATCATCCCATGATCATCAGGATCAATGGTGGACAAGTTGAGGATGCTGGAATAAGGATATGGAGAGGTATGTGGCAATTTTAAAGTGCCTCCTCATTGTTTCTAAGTACGGGTAATAAAGCAAGTGGTGATCCTTAATGAGCCTCATTGATCGAGTTTTAAATCTTGGATGATCGACGACTGAAATTCAACATGTAGTGATTGTTTTTTTCTCGTGCGAGTGGGCTAGGATGGCCATTAATTGCAACTAGCCTAGAATTCCTCTATTTAATGAGGATTTTCTGCAACTTGTTTGGTCATTCATAAATTATCAAGGCACAAAATTGATTGTTGTGGATACTGGAGGAACAATTTTAGAGTATTGAACGAGGTATTGCAGAGGTGGTCGTGAGATATCTTCTGGTATTTAAGTGTGAATGCATGTTTGTAATAGTGCTACTATAGCCCAATAGTTTTTTGTGTGATATCTTATGTTTCTGGCTATTGTTTTTTTTGCACAATTGGGTCTGGTTAGTATTGTATTTTGGAAATATGAGTGAGCAAGGTACTCCCATTACACCAGTCCAAAGATCCATAAGGTTAAATATGCAGGAACCAGTTACATATGTGCATGAGGCAAATCCTAGTGTGGCAAAAACACCAATTATCCCAAAAGGAAAGAAGAGTGTTCATAGGAGGGTTGAGAAAATCACTGTCAAGAGTATCTACAATCTTAGAAATAGGACTAGTTCAAAAGAATTAATCAAGTTTGGAGGAAAAGTGTCTATTGAGTTTGCAGAAGAATTAACGAGGTCGAGTGTGGGTCCTAGGGTTTGTTCAATGAAGCTCGGTGCTCCTATTCTAATTTATGATTATTCTTCAAGTGAGGAGGGAGGAGCTGACCCTGACTCTAGCCATTTCCCTATTTCTCTTGTGCCCTATGATCACTCAGATGATGAGATAATTATTGCAACTCCATTCTCTATCAAAAATCTCGGTGAGGGTGTTTACTCAGTGGCCGACAAGGCCAGGTAACACATGTGTTCTCTTTTTAATGGTTTTTGGTTTTTGGGGTGTTGTGGTGACTCGACTTCCATGTGGCTAGTTCTTTGGTTTGTGCCATTGATAATGATGGTGGTTTCTATGGTATTGGTGAATGTTCCAATTTTGATGATGATTTTTGGAAGGCTTGTGTGGCTTCTTCGACCAATGCTTGGCACTTTTTTGCCCTTTTTTGCTTTCCCATAGTGAAGGAATGATTTAAATGTAACGGTTCGAGAATCGACCCAAATTAAATGAAATTAATCTTGAAATAACTATGAAATGTAACTGTAATGAGCCTGATGCTTGTTACTCCCTTGAATTATAAAAGGAATTTCAAGGCTCATTACAGGGGTCAAAATTTTGAGTCCAGTATGGTCTAGGTAGAATTCAAGTATAGAAAGCAAATGTAAATTAAATGAAGGAAGCTTGATAAATTTGTTGGGGAGATTACCTTGCATATAGGTTGTATATGTAATAGTCTTAAATAGTTATACATAAATTACTAATATCAAAACAAATCTAAATTCCAAAGCATGTACTCTCCCTCTGTATACTTTTTGCAGATTATAAATGAAATCATCAAGGATCTTTTCATTTGTCATCAATGATTTAATTGAATGTATGGCCTTGTTTCTTTGCTTTAACTCAAAGGGTTAATTAAAATGCTTGAGGAGAGCCATAGGTTTGTAAGAATTTGTGAAGGATCTGATAAGAAGTAATGTTTTGGATGTTATGAGTTTTTGTATTGCAAGGCATTACAAAGATAGTTCATCTATTTCAGAATTAAATAATCTGTGTATTACAGAGTATTTCATATTTGAATCGATTTACCCAATTGATGAGGCACCGACCTATTTTTTAGGAGTTCATGCAATCAAGTAAATAAGTAGCATGCCTTGCCATGGATTCAAAATAAGAACAATGTTGATTAAAATCATACTACCAAATAAATGATTATTTACCCAAAGACCTGCCAAATCCTTGGTGCATTTTGTGTATTTTTCTACAATAAGAACCCATTTTTACTAAAGTGTTCTCCATTTTAACAAATTAAAATGAACACAATCGGGAAATACCCTTCCTGGTCCCTCAGAGCCTAAAGTGCAGGAGTAAAGAATTTAAAATCCTTTACTTGTTGTGTTGGCCACTAGGCTAGGGATGTCTTGGATATAAGGGTTGGCTACCCTTTAGAGAGTTCCAGGGTTCAGCTAGAAAAGACACCAACATAAGTGGCAACTCTGCTAGGGGAAATTTTCATTCTCTAGTTGCAGATTGTTGTATTATAGAGTCAAATGGTGTGGTAAATCTGAACATCCTGTGCAGATATTGTATAATTCTTGAACCTGGTGAAAGAATTGGTAGCAGCAAAGCTCAAAGGATTTGAAGGTGACTCCGTTGTTGGAGCAAACCCAGAATGAGATTCATTTTGATGTCACCTCATCGTATTTGAAGTATAATTCTCTAAACAGAGGTGGTGACTCGGACTTAAAGAACCTGACAAAGAATATAACAAAGCTTTGGATCCGCAAGTTTCAATATCGAAGGTGGAGGCTACTCTAAAACTCCAGGTATTCTCATAAATTTGGAGAAATATTACAATATTTGCAGATAATTTGTGGGAATTTTCAAGATATAGGATAATAAATAATTCCCAATTTGGTGAAATAGCACTAAGATAGGGAAACGAATGGTAATCTTTGCATAATCTTAAAGTGAAACTGAAATAGATGTAGAATTTTTTCGTATTCACAGATTTCACTAGTTCAAAGTTATTATGCAAAGTGGAACTAGAAGATTTGCATTATTAGGGCTTAAGATCGTAGTTGTAAAGGGAACCTAAATTACCTCTTGATAAATATGACAAGGTTTACAAAAGGTAGTACAAGATGTCTTGTCAAGTTGTACATCTGGATGTGAACCTTAATGCAATAACACATGATGAGCACCCTTTGTCACATCAAAGGAATTTCACTACCGAAAGGTACAAAGCCATAGATTTCAGTAATATTTGTGGTTTTCCAAATGTTGTACCACCCAAGATCATGGATAAGATACCAAAATTCAATGGAGCAAAGTCTAAAACTGCAATCAAACATTTGTAGGAGTTTGGGGATTTAATGGGGGATTATGAGGTAGACCATGAGGATGTTGTCATGAAGTTGTTTGTTCAATATTTGAAGGATGATGCCAGGGATTGGTTCTCATATTTTCCAGCATGCTCTATAGCTTCATGGAATCAATTTAAGATTGCCTTCGTAGAACAATTTGGTGAAAGGTTAAATCCAAGTGTGGTAAGAAAAACCTTATGGAAATCCATAAAAATGAAGATGAGTTGGTTCCTGCTTTTAACCTTAGATTTTCAAAGGAAATAAGGGAAATTCCAAAAAATATAAGACCAAATGATGTTGAATGTTTGGTTGTATATCTTGGTGCATTTGATAGAAAAATGAGTTACTTGTTCAGGGATAAGGAGCCTGCAACATTATATCAGGCATATCAAAATGCCATGGATATTGAGAATAATTTGAAATACTCTATGATGAAAGGATATATGCCTGCAACTGTTGGTCACCCTAATGCACCTTGTGTAAGTGGAATCCATGGATTAGATAATAGAAGTGATTGTCAAGATGGCAATCCTTATGCTGCTATGATTTCTCCATCATCACAATATACAGATCATAGTGAACTCCAAGTTAAGTGTCAACAAAATTTGGGAAATGTGGATCAAAAGTGTCTTGTGCAAGAATTGTATGAAATGAAGAGACACAAGGAAGAGTCACCATATGAATTTTTTTTAAGGTTCTTGGATGCTTTGATAGAAGTCCTCAAAAATTTCAGACCTAAAGATTCTGCATGCATTGATTTGTTTTGTGAAATTTATGAATCTTGGTTGAGTACTTTTCCTAAGGAATTGAATCCTCACAACTTTTGATCAAATACCTAATTGGATAAGGATTGTGGAATCAACTAAATGTGGTCATTCACAAAGTAGGGATTCCCAAGATAGAGACGACAATTTTTCTCTTGAAAAGAATCAAAGGACAAAGCAACATAATACTGATGATGAAAAGGATACATGGGAGGATAATAAAGTGAATATGCATGAATTCTCTTCTAGTGATATCTTAGATGGAGGAGAAGTAAAAGAGATACAAGGTGTTGTTCCATGTAATGTTGTGATCAGTGAAAACAATGCATGTGTTGATGATATTTCATCACAAACCAGTGATCATGACCTTGAAAGTGAAGCCTCAAGGATTCACTCTAAAATTTTTGAACATGGTTTAGATAGTGATGAATCTTCTTGTGATGAAGATCATGACGAAGTTGGGATTTCTGATTGCTTCTCTGAGGATTATAACTGCTCTGTTGTGGATGATTTAGAAGCATATTCCCCACTGGGAGGATGCAATAACATAAATACTCATGATGTCACTTGTCATGAGAAAACTACAGATGATGCTTACTTGGAATGCAACTCGAGTTTGTTATCATTGGAGCATATTAACTATGTGAATGATGAGGAACTTGAAGATAAACATGTATGTGTTCAGTATGCTGATACTGAGTGTAAGGCTAAATATGATGAACATACTTATGACCCTATTGCTCATGAATATTTATATGAACTAGATATGGAGGGGTCAACTACGCATGAAAAGGATAATGATGTAGTCATGAATGAAAAAAAAATTTCATTATCGAATGATCAGAATGCACATCATGACAAATAGATGGATATTGAATCAATATTATTACCTATTCCTAATATGGAAAAGCTTGCTGATTTACCTGACAATGAATTTTCAAAATATGAGTCAAAGGTGTTAAGCATTGATGATGTGAATGATATGGAGGGTTTATTTGTATACTCTTCCAATGATTATAGTGATTCTGAATATAGTGGTGATATGGAAGATTTAAACCTTCATGCTAAAAAGGTAGAGGCTTCTATGACAACAATGAATGTGTGGTAGAACCTTTTGTATGATGAAACCTCATCAGTATGTGAGATGAAAAATGATGATTCCTACTAGTGTAGGAACAATCCACTTTTTGTTGAAAATCCCGATGAGGGCTTGGAAAATATCACTTACGAATATAAGAGAAGTGGTACAAATGGGACAACAAGGAATGGAGATCAATCTAACATTAAATTTTTTGACTCTGCTCTTGAGGAAGGTAACTTTCATTGGATAGTTACCCAGTCATATGAAAAATGTGGTGGTATAAGTATTGGTGAGGTGGATTTCTCACAGATAGATGAGAAAATTGTATCTGACGATTACCAAGGGTTTAATTCAAATGGGTTGATGGTTGAATATTATAGTTTCTCACATGGTGAAGAATTTGAAGGTGAAGATGACATTTTCTATGATGACAATCCTAAATGCAGTGCTGGTGAAATAGATGAATAATTATACTCTTTTCCTTATGGTACATGGTAATGTGATTAAAATAGAGGATGGATTATTTCCATACATAATAATATGGATGACATACACATGGGTGCAAGAGGAAGTCCTTCCTTGAACAATCAATTGGTGCATCTAGATAGGTACATCGGCTTTGAGCCAACATTGTTACATATTGATGAACAAAAACAATTTGATGAACCCTCAAATTATATTGATATTGCTGGACTGTTTAGCCTATATGGGGAGTCTAGGGGTACAAATAGCATCAAGCATGATGCTAATCAATACAAAAGTGCACTTGAGTTCTTTGCAGATGCTCCACATCTTATGGACCTTATCATAGAACGGTTTCCATCTCATCAGGTTAACACTTATGTAAACCAAAATGAAGATCCTCCTGAATTTGAACCCTCTTTCTCTAACACCTCAAGAGAAATTGGGTCTGGCATACAAAAAAGTGTCTATGAAGGATTTCAACTTGATGAACACATTCAATGTGATGTCACAATCTATGATTAGGTGGAATATCAATGCTTTATTTTTCTGGCTCATTTGGATGAACCTATGGTGCAACAAGTTGATGAACACGACAGTCTCATGACAAGTGAAATCAATGATATTGATCATGGTGATGTTGATTTCTTAGACATTCATAATACATGTGTTGACCCACTACAAGTGGAGTAGGATAAGGCATTTGACAGAGGAAGGAATTTCTCCTAAGTTTTGCGGGCCATTGGGCCTCCAATTTGGAGAGTGAAGCCAAATGAAAATATAAGGGAAGGCTTCTAGGATTGGAGAAGAGAGTTGCATTTTTATCCCTGTAATCGGTCATCTTTTTTTTTTGTTCTTGTTCCTGGTTTTGAGATTTTCTACTCTACCAGAAATTTGGATTCTTGCTATGCCCACAGGGGGCATACATCCTCGGTCGGAGCCACTGGTGGAACCCTAATTTTTCATTGTCCCACTAGTTCCCTAGTCAAGTCGGTGACTAATTCTTCCTCGTTGTCATTAGGGTTTATGGTTTTATTTCTTTGATACAATTATATCCTTGATCCTTCTATTAGCTTATCTTCGCTCATTGACTAGTTGCATCAGGTCACTAAATAATTAATTGGTATTCTATGGCCTTCACTATCATTATATTAACCAACCCCATCATTCAAGTCACCCGCCAAGCCTAGGAGGGCCCTCTTTTAAGAACAACTTATTCCCATGTGCATTTTATCACAACCGTCCTTGGTGTTTACAAGTAACAAACATCCTTGGTGTTTACACTAGTTTGGGTGGATGTTTATTGTTTTAAGAAGCCTATTGTAGTGTAGTGTTATAGTTTTGGCTCCTAGATAAGAAGTGGTGTGGTTCGCTATCACTTCTATCCGCCATGCAAATATTTTGGAGCCGACTTAATTTCAATTTGCATGGTTGAGGTGCATAGTCGATCTTCAAGAATCTTTTCAAGGTTGAAGATGATATAAATATGCACTGAGTTGTTGAGGGATGCGAAGATAGATGAGTATGATGTGAATGATGTGAATTGAAGAATGTTAAGAGCATGAATCTGCGAAAGTGCAATATGATCTTGTGTTAGATTGTTGGATGTAGTGAGAAAAAGGTGTCTAGAATTCTTCAATTATGCTACAGAGGTGTTGGTGATATTGTGGTGGATTCCTCTATTGTATTGACATGGATTTCTCTATGTAACACTCTTTTCTCTTCTAGCAGTGAGCCATTCTATTGGGCAATAATCCCTCAGATAGTCATCCCTTTATATTCGGTGTTGATATTACTTGATATTGTTTCAATTTCAAATTCACACCCCCCCTCAGTTGTCTTGTGCATTCAACACCATCACTATGTTATATCTCATCTGGAAAAAGGTATTTGTGTTGTTAATTTGATCAAACAATTCATTTGTGTGATATAGATAAAGTTTCCTTTGATAAAAAGTGTAAGGTTCAAGGTAAGGATGGGTTTGAATCTACAAATTTGGTAGAGTGTGATATTAAAAGCAAAGGATGTTATGAAAATAATATTGATTTGAAAATCATGAAGAAATGGGCTATGATGGAAATGGTTTGGAAAAGCATCGACAAGAAATTAAAGAATACCTTCAACCAATTGTGAGACTAAAGAATGAAGGCCTTGGATATGGTAAGAGAGATAGAAATGATGTTGTAGATGTTATAGGTAACAAATTTTCTCAAAGAATGGAATGCATACAATGTTCTCATTGTACCATAGAAGGAATTATAAAAAAAAAGTATAGGGAACTTCATCCTTTTTCTATTTGCAAATTGAAGAATCATTCTGAAAAGTGTTGGTTGAATAGACAAAAGAATGGAAAATATAAGAAAGATTGTATGCAAATTAATTATGGATGGATTGATGGATCTAGTTGGAAAAAGTTATAAAAATATTCAAAATATTGTATAAGCCTAAATGTATGCATGTAATAACAAATAATTGTCGAAGAAGACTTGAAAGTTTGAGTCAAGTGGCTAATGATTGCTTGTTATGATTGACACATTCAAAGGTGTCATGTAGTATGAGAGACTATGACTCTTCTTTATGTTAGAGAAAAGATGGGAAAATTATGTGATTCATCAAAAAGGAAAGAAATAAGTAATGGGTACTTGTCTTCTACAAAAAATGTATTAGTACTAAGTGGGTCTATATAAGATCAGGTAGAAAAGTTATGATAATATTACATAGTCATTAGAAAATATTCAATTTGTGAGTTTTCTTAGCATCAAAGGGGTGTATGTTGGATAATAATGCCAATCATGGAAGTGAAGCTAAGATAAGCGATGCCAAGCATGCAACTGGACCTTTGAAAAGATAGTAATTTCTAGGTTTTTTAGAATTTTAGTTGCTTGAAAAGCTATCCATGAACATGTGTCTATTTTAGAAGTTGTGATCTCCATAAAGAGTTCCCCTAACTGTCTAGTTTGTAAATTTGAAGAATACCTCTATATTGAGGTGCATTATGTTCTAGTCCTTGTAAACCATTTTATGAATAGAAGAATTACTCGTGTGTTATCAATTTGTCTTGCCGTCGCAATCCATGTTTAATTATCAATATTTTCAAAAACTACATTCAATGCCAAAGCAAGTTGATTGGGAAAGCATTGAATTTAAAGATTCTGAGAGTCAGGTTTCTTAAAATAAGTTCAAAAAGATTCAGAGTGGCAGAGAAAGATCATTGAGAGATTGTGGGTCTATTGTGGCAAAGCAAACTATAACATTGAAGGAGGTCCAAGATATCAAAACATCATTGTTTATCAAGAAAAAAATTTCACTGCATGAAGGATATGGAAACTATGAGGAAGCTTCAAGGAGGCCACAAAAGGTTATTGTGTACATGATTGATGCTGGGCATGATATGTTCTAATAGAGAAAGGGCAAATGGTATACCCGTACAACTCAAATAGTAATGCAATGGAGTACAATCTAAGGGACAGGGTTCTTGTGACTATGAGACAGTGTATTGGACTGTAGGATGGAAACTATGGAATAAGGCATTAAGGGATGGTATAGCACATTATATTTCAAGATGAGAAAAACCCTGTGAGGATTTTCCATGACTAAAAGATAGTATATGTTGACCAGACTTAAATATGACAGTCCAAGAGGTAGTCAAGGAGGGGCAACAATAAGGGGCAGTCATGAATGTTTATGGAAGAACAAATCAATGCAAGAGGTACAGTGAGTCCTAGTGTTTAGAAAAGAAATACATACCGACAATGTATGCAGTTCTAGTAGTTAGTAAAGCAATGATTATAGGAAAGAAATGAAGAAGATTCTATGGAGGCTGGATCTTCTATATGTGTTGTGCATTGGCCTCTATGTTCACACTCACAAGTCAAGCAGATGACTATGACAGTGAGGTTTGTAAAAATAGACAAGGGAATGCATGCATGATTAAGGGACAGTCTCTATATGTTTTCATAAGTTTTCAAGATGTTATTTCCATCTCTCAAAGCCTAGAGATAAGGCACAAAATGGAGCTGTTGAAATGCTACATATTCAATGAACATATGTCATTTATGGCACAATGTTTTGTTTCTGCCAATCCTTTCTCTAGCTTGATCTCAGGGACTCAAAGGGAAAGAGATGGAAAGTATATCCGTAACATGTTCCACTTCTACAAGGATTTTCATATAAAATTGAATGGTGTCCATGTATGAACTTTTAAGATCAATGATACACATCATAATTCAGTCATTAGCTGTAAGGTCAGTAATCTTGATCTTTGCTAGCTTTTGGTCTTCATAAGGGTATAAACATGGTAAAGGATCTCCTACAAACCTACAACGATGAGGTAATAGTCATAGGAAGTTGACAGTCCATTGAAGCAAGAGATTCAAAATAGCCTTGAAGCCAAAAATTTGCAGAGATCATGCTACAGGTATAGATGACAATCATGTAAACATTTCTATTCCTATTTGAAGTGAAACAAATGCACGACCATAAAGGGAATGAAGAAACCACATTAAGGTCTTGATAGATAGAATACTATGAATGCATAGCCCTCAAGGAAGTCATGAAGGGTGACATCCTATGGTGGAAAAATTCTATTAAAGTGAGTCATATCATGACAAGACAGTGATGAAAAGGAGAGAAGAAATGGACAATTTGAGGATGAGAATGGCATGTATGATCAGATTCTATCTATGAATATAGAATACCATGGGTTTTCCCTTAAGCAATCTGAAGATTTATATGTGGTAAAAGAAGGCACATTCATGAATGGTAATAACACAAAGATTCCCCAAGATTGTACAACAAAATAGGTTACCTGTCATCTATAAGCACAATGATTATGAATTTGAAGAGAGTCTAAATGCAACCATCTTTAATGGATAATGTGCATCGAGATAGAACATAGTAACCAATCATGATAGGTGCACCATAACAGCGAGGGTAGATCTCAGACTTAGGAGGATAATGTGCAGTTAGAAAGGGCAGTTCAAAGGATTTAGTGATAGTTAGTGACGTTGAGGATCCCATAAAAGACCTACAGTCACAATAAGGAGGATAATAGCTTCAACATTTAAGCACAACCATCAAGCAAAATGGTTTTTCTTGAAAACTGGAAGCTTTGGTAAAATGAACAATAATATTCTTGTTCTTCAAGTCTAAGTTACCGATTCGCCACTCCCAACCTCTAGATAGGATTCGATTCATACCAGATTCGCAATTCGGATACGGTACGATACAAATTCAGGCAGGGTACGAAATATGGTCCATGGATTCGCCTTGGATTCAATTCAACACTGTGGATTCGATTAGGATACCACAAGAAGAATCTGTGATGAATCTGTGACAAATCCATACGTAAAAATGCCTAGGCCACAGAAAAAAGTGTGTTTTTTTGTATTTTTTAATTATTTTTTTGAATAATAATTGACTTCTAAATAATTAAATATTCATTCCAACCCTAATATTTTCCTCCAAATACACTAAATAGGTAAAAACACTCTCATTTAACAATTTGTGAATGAAAAACAAGTTTTTTTGCCTCCATTGTTGAACTTTCTCTCTTGCTTGCACAAGCTTGAATAGACTTGAAGGCTAATCGTTGGTTTTTCAAAGTTGATTGTTGTGCTATTCCTAAGCACTTGAAAGTGTCCGTTCATTGCCAAGAATATCGTAGAGCAAGATTTGTTCAAAATAGGTAGTTTTCTTTGAAGCTTTTTGATTTTTTTCTTACCTTTTTTTAACAAATAAACTATTTTGTTTTGGTTTTATTGTTTTGCTAATTGTTCTCATTCTTTTAAGTTTTTTAGTTTCAAATTTCAATACCAAAATTATTTCAATATGTTGTACCTTAGGTATTACAATGGCATCCACATCTAAAACCTCAACCCAATCTCGTTTCAAAATAAATGCAACCTCTCCCCTTTGGAAATATGTAAAAATGGTTCAACAATGTCCAGGTGGTGGAATATTTATTTGGATTTGTAGTGATTGCAAAGTTTGATATACGACCTTATATAGTTGAGTGAAATCCCACTTGTGTAAGATCCCTGATAATGGCATCAAACCTTGTCCAGGACCTCCAGAAGGTGATGGAAAAGGCCTTTCAGATGACGTAGTGTTGAAATATATTGCTGAGCAAGAAAAAGAAGAGCAAAAAGCTGGTAGTCTTAAAACAAGCCATCCTTTGAAGAAAGGATCTCGATCCATGAAACCCCCTACACCACCTACTTATCTTCCACCTATAGAAATCCATCCATTTATGAACATCCCTCAAGAGCAAACCGTGCCCTCTTCAAATAAAAGATCTAAGGGGCCGTTGGAAGCTTCATTTCAAAATGAGGCAAGAGAGATTGCTGATCAAGACATAGCAAGATGTGTCTATGCCAATGGATTGCCATTCAATGTTGTTCGTTCACCATATTGGAAAAAAATGGTGAAGTCTATTAATGAGGCTCCAAAGGGGTATAAGGGCCCAGGTTTTGAGAAGGTGCACCATAAGGGATTTGTGCATCAAAACAGGGGTGACCATTGTTTCTAATGGATGGAAAGATGCAAAAAATCGCCCATTGATCAATGTTATTGCCGTGTCCCCTAAGGGGCATTGTTTTTGAGAGTAGTGGATTTTTAAGGACATGTGAAAGATGGTCCATTTAATGCTAACATCCTTTGCCAAGCTATTGAAGAAGTGGGCCATCAAAATGTTGTGCAAGTTGTACCAACAATGCCAAAAATTGTAGCATTGTTGGGTTACTGGTTGAGGAGAAGTATCCACACATGTTTTGGACACCTTGTGTTGTCCACTCCCTCAATCTAATGCTACAAAAAATTAGATCCAAAATTGAGTGGATCAAACAGGTTTATGTTGAGGGCGAAGACACCCAAATGTTTGTCACCAACCACCATATGACACAAGGAATATTTAGACAATTCTCAAAATTGGAGTTGTTCAAGGTAAGTTAATTCTCTATATTTTTAATTTTTTAATTTTCTTATAATTTTAAATTTTGATTTTGTAAATTTAAATTATATTTTAATTTTTATTCTCATTTTCAAACAAGTTGTCAAGACCCATTTTTCCTCCAACACAATTGTGTTGAGGTGACTTATAAAGGTTCATGAGGCACTCTGTGCCATGGTAATCAACCCTAATTGGGCCATATTGAAGCAATCTAGCAGTGAAAGGGAAAATAGGGTCAAGCAAAGGATTCTAGATGATAGTTGGTGGGATTGTGTTGATTATCTCATCAATTTCATTGAGCCCGTATTGAGCATGATCTGTTACACAGACATGGATAGACCTTGTTTGGGCGAAGTATATGATGGTATCGACTCAATGATTGAGAAGATGAAATACATCATCAATGCAAAAGAGGAAGATCCTGAAGAAAATTTCTTCAAAGAGCTATAGGAAATCATTGTTGATAGATGGAACAAAATGACCACTCCATTGCATCTTCTCGCTTTTGTATTGAGTCCCAAATATTATAGTCCTGAGATACTTTTTGCTTCATCAAGAGTTGCTCCATATAGGGATACTGAAGTGGCTCAAGGGCACAAGGCTACACTTCGTAGACTCTTCAATGATCATGACCAACATGATCGAGTGAGGGCTGACTTCATGGCTTTTGCATGCTCCGGTAGTGTTGATTAGAATCTTGATGCTCTTCGAGACAAGTACAGGGTGGATGCTCATAGTTGGTGGTACTTCCATGGGAAAGAATATAGGACCCTCCAACCTATTGCAATACATTTTTTATCCCAAGTAAGTTCTATATTTTGTAATTTTAATTTTAATTTATAATTTATATTAATTAATAATTTTGTTTAGTTAAACTGTTAAATTTTGTAACTCTTAACTATTTAATTTGGTCTTAATAGGTTGCTTGTTCATCTTCTTTTGAGAGGAATTGGAGCACATACTCCTTCATCCACTCAATAAAATGCAATAGGCTACATTAAAAAAAGGCAAAGGACTTGGTGTATGTTCATTCAAACTTGCGCCTCCTTACACACAAGCAAAGTTCCTACAAAGAAGGAGACACAAGGAGGTGGGATATTGAGCTAGAGCATCTTGACATGGATGCTTCCACAAGTCACTTAGCTGTACTTGACATTGATGATGAGTATGAGCCTGAAGCAGCTATTGAACATGAGAGTAGTAGTGTCAGTGCTACTACTAGTGGCAGTGCTTGTGCGAGTGCCACTGATGCTATTTGTGGTTCTACACAAAATGTAGCATCTCATGATGCTGATTTTTTTGATGACCCATATGATTCAGATTGATCAATGATCAATAATGGCTGATTGTAAACACTTCACATTTTATGTTTGAACTTTAATTTATAATTTTATATCATGACATTCGAGTAATCACTAATATTTTAATATTTGACATAGTGACTATGAAAGTGGTGATGTATTTTTGCTATGTTATTAGACTATTAATATGGTGGTGTATTCTGAACTTAATTACTACTGCAAATATGTATATATTTCTGATTTTTATATTTTCTTTTTATTGTTGTGCCCAAGCCGTACCCAACCCCCAAAAAAAATTTCACCGAATCCCATACCAGATTCACGTACCTATACCCGAATCCAAAAATGATTCGGTAACTTAGCTTGAAGTCTTACACTTGTCATCATATATCCATGAGAAATTTTTTTGAAAAGTGCTAGTACAAGGTTTATGACAGTAAAGTGAATCAAAGGGTATGAGGTTCATAAAGATAGTTCAATAGAAGGTACATAATACAGTCATCATGAAAAGACAAAAGGTTGACTGAGGCAAGAAATATGACAATGACCTCCTTTCATTACTAGCTTGGAAAGATGAGTGAGTCCAAATTTTGCTTGCCATTTAGACCATGGCCAAGTTAAATGAAACATTATAACAAAAAGGTGGCAATGATGATGTCTGCAGAATCTTTGTCATGATGTTGCCCAAACTGTTGTCTTGAATTCCTTATCTATAGAGTAGATTATTTATTTGAAGAAGAGACCAAGGTAAGGAGAAGTATAAAGAGGTAATCAATAAGGAAAAATGGAATAGTGATTTCATTTCTATGAGTTTCAAATGGTCACAATCAAAGCCTGATTTTCACAGTGAACTGTGTTTTTTAAAAGAGGTTCAACAATATGAGGAGGATGGTCACAATCAAAGACAATTCACATTATTCCATAAAAGGTATAGTAAGGGCAGTCTAAAGGACAATGCAAGATTGGTAGAAAATGTTAGTGATTAGGTCCAAGATGAGAGTCAATTTATTGGGGATTCTAATAAGCCAAGTGAAGATCCTTCCAAACCTGTAAGAGTAGCTAGTTTAGTAAGCATGATAAAGGAATAGAAATAGAGCACATTTTTTTTACAAGTGATATGCATAATGTTAGCAAGGATTCATTGGATAGCTTGGAGATTAGGTGCCCAGTTGTTAAGAAGAATTATGATGACAGTGAAGAATTCTGGGGAGTTGTAACTGCTACTATTAATTCAATTGTATGAGATTGTGAAAAAAGGTTAGAGTATTGTGAAAAAGGACAATCTACAGATGCTTGGTGTATGGAAAAATATATGGAATGGAATAGTAGCAAGACCATTAATGACAGAGGTCAATTATGAAGAATCAAGATATCCATGGAGATTGCAAAGTAGGATGAAGATTCTGGGAATGACAGTGGCAGGGATAGTAAAAAATAGCAAAGACAAAGATCAACATTAAAGAGGTTTTAGGACATGAATATGTGTCATTCCCTAAGAGCTTCTCCTCTTGTTGATTATTGTCTTCTTCCTCTTCGTGGCTAGCATCCTTATCATCAAACTCCAAATATTCTTCATCCTTAGAGAATTTCATTTCCCCAATGCTATCAGGGACATATTCCTCCTCAGAGGAGACTTCTTTCTCCTCCCTAACCATATTTTTTCATTTTTATACTCAAGCTCAGGAAGGGCTTCCCACACCCTCTCACGAAATTTTTTCCTTTTTCTTAACTGTCTCTAGTCCCTTGGAAGTAGCTAAAGCCAGGTGGGTCGACATACGACTGCAAGGGGGGGTAAATCCACTATTAGGGCTAATATCTTTATCATCAGGAATTGTAATGGTGGGGGTTTTAGGGAATAGCTCTTTTATCACCACCTTCCTTTTCTTTATTAGTCTTGAAGAAAGTGGTGATGAGCTACATTTTTCAGAAGTAATAGTTAGGAGTTCCATCCAAAAGGGGTCCTCTATCATGGGGGGGTGAATCTTATTCCTTTTTATTTTATGTTATTCATCAGGAGAGTGGGGTCAACTTTTGAGAAATTCAATTCTGAAAAATACTTTAGGGGAATGGGGGTTTTCAAGCAAATTGTGGGCTAAATTCTTCTACGGGGAGGTACCAAGAATGCATTTGCAAATAGCCAAAATTAAACCCTGATGCAAAGGCGAGTTTGTCCCATTTTCTATACTATCTTGAATCGAAGAAAGGAGGAAGAAGAGCATATTAATTTTCTCAAGGTGGCGAATGTGGTTCAGGATTGGAAAAATGATACCCATAAATAGATTGAAATCTACCCTGAAGAGTGAAATCTTTCATGACAAAGAGACCTACATTGTGGTATGGAGTTGATAGCTTCACCCTTGAGTAGCCATTCTAGAACCTCCAAGCTTTTTCCTTGGCCTCGAAAAACTTTTCAAAGTAAGTTTGGTAGTTCCCCTTTCTTTTCTTGGCAATTTACTTTCCTTCGTATCAAAGACTAGTGGCTTGAGCAATGAATATTCCATCTACAGTGAAATGCAGTCCTCCTATATTTACCTCTCTATCGCTCCAAGCATTCACAAATTTGTAATTTAAATCTTCATTGTAACCCTCCATTGCTTCAAAGAATAGAGTGAATCCCACACGTTCAAAGAGACCCCACAGCTCAACATTCTATCTCATAGACTCAAAATTTCTTGGCTTTGTTCTCTTTCTAGGGTCTCCCATAATCTCTTCACTCGATAAACTGTCTTTGTGTAGAAGAAAGTAGTCCTCCTTTACACCTTTCTAATGTAAAACTGAGATCACTAACAACATTGTGAACTTTTCGACTTTGAGGGTAATGTTAAAAATTTTCATTTGGAATGGCCACGATTCAAATTGGCCATTAAGAGGCATACTTAATCCATCTGACTCACACACAAAACTATCAGCCTCAGCCGATATGCAAACGTAATATCACCCATCATTTGAAAGATTTTTAATGGGGATTTGGGCAAGTACAATCATGATTTGAAACTTTTTAAACTGCCTTCCTTTATTAACAAAGCACGGGGCCTAAATAAGATTTTATTTTTTCTTATTACACTTATACTTCCAAAGGTTTTTCCTACTAGGAAAAGACATTAGGGCCCTTCATTTCCCAATTCACCATTACACCCACAACCATTATGAGCAACATAGCAATTAACAAATTAACTCTATCTCGATACCTCATTTAAAAATTAAATAAAGGACCCACAATCAAGGCTAATTGTTGTCATACCGATTTGGCTGATATAAGGAGGTAGGTTTTTCTTTTAATATAATCTTTGTTCCTTGTCTTAATTCTCTTCCACAGGAGAAAAAACCTTTAGGGACACCATTAACCAAAATCGAGCATTTTGGAGTTGCCACACATGAGGTAACTAAATTAAGAAATCTTCCCTTGAGTCCAAATTTTCTTAAGCACAACAAAGAGAAATGGTTGGCCAGCCTCAAGCGTGCTTTGAAAATTTGAAACAAACAAGATGGCTTCTTTAGCAATATCATCTTCCCTTTCCAAAATTAGCCCATTATCTATTTTTAGAGATCTGATCCTGTTTCTACTACTTTGTTTGAGGGATGATTGATGAAAAAAAATTGTATTTTTGTCACCTTCCAATAGGCATTGTATCCTGGATTTTTGTTTCTAGAAAATTTCATCTTTTTATTTATTTTCAACCATTGTATTCTTAGATCTTGTTCTTCTTTGCAAATAGTTTTAGCAACTCCACCCTGCTCCATCAAATCTTGAATTTCCTTGATCTTTAATCTTAAATATTTCTTAGTGTGGAAGATATTTCCAAACGAATATTTATTCTAGCCTTTGACACGTTCTTTAACTTTTTCAAGTTTATGGGTTAGGTGAAACATAGGGGTACGATTACATGGTTCATTCCACCATCTTTCCATAAGGTCTCTAAAATCAGGGTGGTGGATCAACATTATATCATATCTGAAAGGAAAAGGTCCTTTAACTACTTTTTCATCCCAATTAAAGAGGAGGGCACTACGATCCAAACTTGTTCTCGGGAGAGGAGTAAAGGTAAGATCTTGAAGAATGCTCCAATTTGAAGAAATGAGGAAGCGATCTAAATATACTTGAATAAGGTGGTTACCCTGTTATCTATTCGACTAGGTAAAGAGTGACCTAGACAAAGGAATATCCTATAGGCCCATAGAATTAACGAATCCTGCTAGATCAATCATACTATCAAAGAAATCATCTAAACCTCATTGCTTTTCTCAAGGATAGCATGGAGAAATGAACTCCCCTCCCAACATCCATAAATCCTCCACAATTGATAGCAAAATTTAACGAGTATGGGAAATAAAGATGTAATATTTGTGTCCAATTGAGAATCCTGCAAAATAAGTCACGAGCGTTAAAATAAAAAATAAAGAGCTGGAAAAAAATTAAAATATTTTGATGAGGTCAAGAATAAGAAGTCGAATTAGAAGAAAAATTACAATTGTTGCAAAAGGAAAATGAGTGTTTAAAATTTCAACAATTAGTAAGTCATATCTCAAGTGGAACAAAAGATTTGTGTTGTTCATTTGATAAAACAGTTGGTTTTTGTGATATAGCTAAAGTTTTTTTGATAAAGAGAGTGACCTTCAAGGTAACAGCGTGTTTAAATATAAACACTTTGTACATTCCGATGTTAGAAAAAAAGGATGCCTTGAAAAAAATATTGATTTAAAAATAATGAAGAAAATGGGCTATGATGTAAAACATTTGGGAGTGCATGGACAAGGAATTAGAGAAGTAATTCAACCAATTGTGAGGCCATGGAATAAATGCCTTCAATATGGTAAGAGAGATAGAAATGATCTCACAAATGGTATAGGTTAGAAATTATCTCAAGGAATTGAATGCATGCAATGTTCCCATTGTTACTTGGAGGACGTGAAAAATAAAAGTTTTGCACTCTTTGTCATTCTTCTATTTACAGATTGGAGAATCATTTTAAAATTCATGTTGGAATAGAGAGGAATGAACAATCTAAGAAAGATTGTGTTCAAATTAATTATGAATGGATGAACAGATCGAGTTCGAAAAAGGTTACAAATATAATTGAACAATTGTATAAGATAAAATGCTCACATGTAAAAATTAATATTAGTTGAAGAAAGTTTTAAAAAGTGAGTCAAGTGCGTAATCATTGCTTGTTATGACTTGCACATTCAAATGTGTCATGTAGTCTGAAAGACTAGAAGTCCAACTTATTTTAGAGAAAATATGTGAAAATTCTCTGATTTCTCAAGAAGAGAAATAAGTAATGGATACTTGACTTCTACAACAAGTTCATTGGTACTAAGTGTGTCTATACTTTCACATACAAAAGTGATGATAATATTGCATAGTGGGTTGCAAATATTCATTTTGTGAATCCACTTAGCATCAAAGGTGAGTATGGTGGATGATGCATGAAAATGTGTCTATTTTAGGGGTTGTGATCTCTATAAAGAGTTCCCCTTGCCACTTGGTTTCTAAATCCGAAGAAGACCTCTATATTGAGGTGCATTACATTGTAATCCATGTAGTCCATTCTATGAATAGAAGAATTATTTTTGTCTAATACCAATTTGTAATCATTATTGCAATATGAGTTTTATTGTTTGTGTTCTACAAAACTATACTTGGCATCAGAGTAGGCTAATCACAAAAGAATTGAAGTTGAAGATTGTGAGTGCCAAGCTTCTTAGAATGGTTTTGAAAAGATTCAAAGTGGAAGAGAAATATAGTTGAGATAATGTGTAGATTGCAGCGAAGGAGACAATACCCCTAAAGAGGTCGAAGAAATTAGATCACTATTTTTTAATACAAAGTCTTCAATGCATAAGGATAAAAGGAGAACGAAGATTGAAGTTCATTAAAACCCTATAGTTGTTTGCTGCAAAGGATAAATCACCATTCATTGCAGAAGTGTTAAATGGAGGTTGTTTATAGAAAGATCAAAGTATCTAATAGAAGAGATTGATAAAAAGGGAGGATTCATGGGTCTTGAAACAACCGTTAGTTAAAGGAAAAAAGTGGAAGAAGAAAAGCCAGTCGTTTCCAAAGAATACTCAAGATTGTGAAAAATGTTTATCCCTAAAGCCAACAAACTAACCGCATAAAAGTGATCACTGGTCAAAAGAACAAATAATCAATATGTGTGAAGGAAATTGTAGATGCATTTTTTTGAAGGATACAAATCAAAATTTGCAACTATTTTGAAGCTAGACAGAGTGCCAATCGAGATTGCTACAATTATTTGGAAGGTCAATTTGAATGAGAAAAGGAGATCATTATTTTAACAACCAAGATTTGTGTTCTTCGTTTGATCAAACACTTGATTGTGTGGTATAGCCAAAGTTGCTTTTGATAAAGAGTGTGAGGTTCAAGATAAGGATGGGTTTGAATCTAAAATTTTTGTAGGTTGTGATGTTAAAAAGGAAAGGATGGTTTGAGAAATATTGGTTTGAAAATCATGAAGAAAATTGTCTATGATGGAAAATGTTTGGGAAAGCATGGAAAAGGAATTACAAAATCCATTCAAGCATTTGTGAGATCAAAGAATGAATGCCTTGGATATCAAAGATATAAGTGATGTTACATATGTTAAAGGTAATAAATTAGCTCAAAGAATCGAATGCATGCAATGTTATCATTGTCACATAGAAGGAAATATAAAAGCAAAGTGTTGAGGTCTTCATCCTTGTTCTATTTGCGGATTAAAGAATCATTCTTAAAAGTCATGTTGAAATAGAGAGTGGAATGGCCAATCTAAAAGAGATTGTTTGTACACTAATTATGGATGGATTGATGGATCCAGCTGGAAAAAGGTTATAAATATAATGAAAAGGTTGTATAAGCCTTAAACGTTCACATGTAAATGATATTCAAGATTTGAGTATTGTGAGAGAGGAAGAAATTCTAATGAATTTGGAGTTGAGAAGTTGTCTTGGAGTGAAACTTGCAAAATAAAGAATCATCTGAATAGTCATGTTTAGAAAAAGAGGGAAATGGTCAATCTATAGAATATTCTATGAAAATTAACTACAAATATATTGATGGCTCCAATTGGAAAAAAGGTTAAAACATAATCAAAAGGTTGTATAAGCCTACATGTTTGCATGTAAGAATGAATAACGATCAATCAAGATTTCAAAATTTGAGTCAAGTGGTTAATGATTGCTTATTATGATTGGCACATTGAAATGTGTCATGTAGTTTGAAAGACTACGAGTCTTCTTTATATTTGTGAAAAGATGATGCCATGATACGCTACACTTATTCAATTCCCCTTTCAACAACTTTTCTTACCTTCCATCTTAAGTGAGATTTCTTGTTTTCCTCTTATTCCAATGGTTCCTCCTTGTCTAGCTGATTTAAACACCAAATTCTATTTGGCATGTTCCAAATATTGCATCAATCTTCTAAAAGAATGATTCTCCTTTGTATTTTAATTTCTACGACACACCTTTCAAGAGTCGCCTTCTTCGTTCTAAATTGTGATTCTTATGATTGCAAGCTCCTTTAAAATATTCAATCAACTGCCTTCCAATGATTGTAGTGTCCATTTCTAAAACCTCGATCCTTTCTCATTTCAAATACAAAACATTGGAAACTTTCTTTGAAATTCTGAGCGTTGAAAAATCTCATAGTTTATTCTTCGATAATTATACCAAGTGTGAAAATAAAGATAACGTAAGTAATTCCAATAATTCAATTAGAGTTATTTAGATAGAAATTATAAATTTGTTTTTAATGCTTTTAGTAATTTTAAATACATAGTAATATCCATGCTTTTAGCATTTTATTAAATCCTTAAAATCTATGCAATCTATCTATTTTATGGTTTGTGATCTTTGTAAAGAGTTCCCCTCACTATTTAGTTTGTAAGTTTGACAAAGACCTCTATATTGACCTGATCCATGTAATCCATTTTATAAATAGAAGAATTATTTGTGTGCGTGTTATCAATTTATGTTTGTCGTTACAATCCAATTTTTCTTTTGTGTCTTTTTAGAAACTACATTAGGTATCAAAGAAGGTTCATTAGGAAATAATTGAACTTGAAGATTGTGATTACCACACTTCTTGGAATACGTTCAAAGAGATTCAAAGTGGCAAAGTAAGATCATTGAGAGATTGTGGAAAGATTGCAACAAAGAAAACTATAACATTCAAGGATGCCAAAGACATCAAAATATTATTATTTTTCAAGACAAATTTGTCTCTATATGAAGGATCGAAGGAGAAGGAAGATTACAGTTCATTAAACACTACACATGCATCCTTGAAAAGATAAATTGCTATTGATTGGAGAAGTTTTAAAGGGAGGTCAATTGTAGAAATACCAAAGAATATTCACAAAAGAGATTGATAGAAAAGTAGAAGTCATGGGTCTTGCAATAACCACCAATTAAAGGAAAAATTCAAAGGACAAAAGCCACCTGCTCCCAAAGAAGATTAAAGATTGTGGCAATGTTTATCCCTGAATCAAACAAGCTAATTGTAGAAAAGTGATCACTAGTCAAAGGAAGGAGAATAGAATATGTGTGAAGGAAATTACAAAAGCATTTTTTGTGAATGTCTCCATAGTATAAGTTGTCAGTTTGGGCAGGATCGAGGAGCTATAGCCGAAGATGACAAGATCGCTATAGAAACACCTAAGACAATATGATAGTCGTAGTCGAAGAAGAAGACATCAGAAATTTTATTAGAAGAGTGAATAAAGCCACAGTCAAAGAATAAGACTTCAAAAATGTTATGACAAGAGCTAATAAAGGAAAAGGATAGATTGTGGAAGTGTCGCCAAGTATGATGTTATTAAAACAACCTGAAAATGAGGGTTCGTAACTGTTTTGAAACTAGATGGAGCACCAATCAAGGTCACAACAATTATTTGGAAGGCCGAGTTGAACAACCAAAGGAGATCATTATTTTTGAACAGTAAAGAAAATTTCCTAGTCAATAAAGGTCATTTTTTGTTTGCTCACATATTTAATCCACATGGTTTGCCATCGATAGGAGAATTAGAGAAGGTGGTAGAGTCACAAAAGCTTGTCTAAAGGAAATTACAAGAGATTTTCAAGTGTCGTTCTGACAACTGTAGTTATTAAGAGAGGATGGTGAGTCATTTGTTTCAATGGGAAAAATAGGAAAAAGTGTAAAGAAGTAAAAATATATTTTCGAGGAAGAAGTGATGGAAATTAAGAAATGTAATTCACAATTGATAGTAACTTTAAAGGAGTTTGAAAAATAAAGAGCTCAAAGAAACCTTAACTTTGTTTGATGAGGCAAAGAAGAAGAAAGATGATTTACAAGAAAAATCAAAATTGTTGCAAAACGAAAATGAGTGTTACAAATTAAACCATCTGTTGCAAGTATGAGCTGTTGGTGTTGTCATTGGTGTCAACTATATTAGAGGAAGAATGTTGCAACAGTATGTGTTGTTACATTGATTCAATGCTTTGATTAGTTGCATTATGTTGTCATTAGTAAGCTACTGGTGTCAACCTCTAGTATTCCTTTTATAAGCTTCTTTCTATAGTTGAGGAAGTGATGAAGGTGATGACGATGTACTCCTGGTGTGTGGTTTCCAAGTTCTTTTGAGAAAACTTGATAAAAATAGGAAACAATTAGTTGCAATGTATTTTGGGTTACAAATTAGTGTTCTGGTGTTGTGCAATTCTTCTAAGTTGAAGATCTTCCTATACATTTTAGATACGGTGATCAAAAGAATCTAGAGGTTTTATATTCAAAATTTGGTGTGCTAGATCGTTGTGTTCACTAGTGTGTGAATAGTGTATTGTATAGGTGTCTAGGAGAAATGATTTTTCTCCACATTTCTCCATAGTTTGGTTTCAGCTCTTGCAGATATGAAGGTGTGTTGATAGTGTTGGTATCTTTCTTCAATCGAACTAGTTCTAGGTTTGTTGCTTGGAAAGTTAGTTTCTTAAGTTGCAGTGTATGGCAGAATTACCTAAGTGTATTGGGTGTGTACATTCTTCAAATGAAAGTTGTCGCAAAGGAACTTGTTGGATTTCAGGATATTTATGAAATATTCCAAATTGTGTTCAGGGGACATTTCTTATCCGCAAGTTGTTGTTGAATCAAAGGAAGCACACATTTAAAATTTTAATGGGGTTTACACGGGTAACGATCGACCTTGATGTTTACACTAGTTATAGTGGATGTTTATTATTATTAGAAGTGTGTTGTAGCATTGTGTTATAGTTTTGGGTCTTAGATAAGAAGTGGTGTGGTCCGCCTTCACTTCTATCTGCAATGGAAGTGTTTTAGTGCTGACCTAGTTTGAATTTACACTGTTGAGATGCATAGCCAACCTTCAATAATGTTTTCAAGGTTGAAGATGATATAAATGAGTTGAGTTGTTGAGGCATGCAAAGATAGATGAGTATGATGCGAATGATGCAAATTGCAGAGAATTAGAGTACATATCTGGAAAAGTGCAATATGAGCTCTATTGTGTTAGATTTTTTAATGTAGCGAGCCATTCTTTCCCTTGGGAAATCAGCCCTCCAACAGTGAGCCCTTTGTATTAAGTGTTGGTATTACTTTATATTGTTTCAGTTTCTGATTCACCCCCCCCTCTCAATTGTCTTGTGCATTCAACACAATCAATATGTTATATGTAATCTGGAAAAAAAGATTTGTGTCATTAATTTGATCAAATAGTTCATTTGTGTGATATAGCTAAAGTTGAAAAGTGTAAGGTTCAAGGTAAGGATGTGTTTGAATCTAATTTTTTTTTAGATTGTGATGTTAAAAATTAAGGATGGTTTGAAAATAATACTGGTTTGAAAATCATGAAGAAAATGGGCTATAATGGAAATGGTTTGGAAAAGAATGGACAAGGAATTAAAGAATACCTTCAACCAATTGTGAGACCAAAGAATTAAGGCCTTGGATATGGTAAGAGAGATATAAATGATGTTATAGATGTTACAGGTAACAAATTAGCTCAAAGAATGGAATGCATGCAATGTTCTCATTGTAACAAAGAAGGAAATATAAAACAAAACTGTAGGGATGTTCATCCTTGTTCTATTTGGAAATTGAAGAATCATTCTGAAAAGTCATGTTGGAATAGACAGAAGAATGGAAAATCTAAGAAAGATTGTTTGCCTATTAATTATGGATGCATTGATGGATCTAGTTGGAAAAAGGTTATAAATATAATCAGAAAGGTTGTATCAGCCTAAATATCTATGCATAATAATAAATAATGGTCAAAGAAGGCTTGAAAGCTTGATTCAAGAGGCTAATGATTGCTTCGAAGGTGCCATGTAGTCTGAGAGACTACAACTCTTCTTTATGATAGAGAAAAGATGGGAAAATCATGTGATTCATCAAGAAGAAAATAACTAATGGGTACTTGACTTCTACAAAAAATGTATTAGTACTAAGTGGGTCTATATAAGATCAAGTACTTGACTTCTTGTTCAACTTCTCTTCCAGTTTCAATGCGAATCGATATTCTTCTTAAACCATTGTCATCTTCACCAGTCTCAGTTTCTCCTCAATATTTGTTCTCATTCCATTGATGTACCTCACAACCTTTTCTATGCTTGGTCCAGTCCTAATGATCATCTTATAGAATTATTTTGTATATTCCTTCACATATGTCCCCTTTTGCCTCAAATTTTGTAATCTCTTCACAATTCATGCTCATCATCAACAAGTATGAATTGATTCTTCAAGTTTGTCATCATTCTATCACATTATTAAATCTCTTCATATTCAAAGTATTCCTCTATTTCATTGATCCAATCAATCAACTCCTAAGGATTTAAATTTCTCACGAATTTTGAATTTCAACACTAGGTCACTTACCAATAGTGCAAATGGATTTCAACATCTTCACTTGATCTCATTCTTCTTCTTCTTCTTCTTCTAGGGATTCTTCAATTTTATTTGCATCATGATCCAAGTCATCATCACTTTCAACCTCATGTCTAGGGTTTAAACCTCGCCTTCTATATTCTTCAATATCTAATTAGACTCGCATTACTCGCACTATCTCTAAAGCATTTCATCCATTCTTCTAGTGAAATTTTCCATAGCAAGCATTCTCCTTCACGACACCTCTTTCCTTGGATCCAATGCAGTTGCCTCAATTCAATGATCTAGCAACAAGGGATTCAAATTCCTCATTGTAAGCGATCAGTAGAAAACACATGCAGTCTACCTTAAGTCAGTGATTTCTTCACCACAAGGAATGCCTTCAAGACTCGCAAACTCGCAATGATACCACTTGGTGTAGTCATGGATGGAGGGTCCGGATAGAAGTGTCCAACCTTGCAACTTAGAGTCAACATAGAAAATATAACACAAGAAAATATTCTACAAACATAGATCTTTATTGAATTGGCAATCTTACATGCATTATATGCCTCATGGGAGAATAACAAGGGCTCACAGGCCTACCGCAAGGGCATTTAACATTACAATTGTCTAGAGGCCTTATTACAGTTCCACAACTAGATTGCAAACTTTTTGAACTCTAAATCATTAAGTCCTAAACTACTCTACTGATGACTGATTATAATGAATTTCAAATGATCTCAAATGTGATTCTCCAGTTCCAATAAAGGTCTATGTTGGCCTCAATGTTTCACAAAGCCTAATGGTTGACCTAATGTGAAGGTCAGCCTTAAAACATGAAAGATAATACATCAGTCAATGAAATCAATTGCAAATCTCCAAGAAAGATTCCCTTGGACACAAAATGCCTATATGATGTCCCATTTAGCTCCACACGCTCCAGAATAGGTCCGAACTATTAAATATAGAAAATTTCAACCTCAAATTCTCTTTCTATGAATTATAATAATGTTTGAGAGCGATAACTTTTCACAGACAAATGCAAATGATCTGAATCAAGTTATAACTATGCAGTGAAATATAGAATAAAATGTTGAAATTTCTACAAACTAATATGCAAGAAAAGAAATGTTTTTGGTTTGAGGAGCTATATTTTAAGATCATAATATCACTATAGAAACAACTAGGAGGATTCATAGCCACAATAAAATAAGAAGACATCATAGATTTTATGGTAAGAGTTAAAAAGGGAAAAAGACACAAAGTAGAAGTGTTGACAAGCATGACGTTGTTCCAGTAGGTTGCCAGTCATGATTCACAATTGTTTTGAAGCCAGATGGACCACCAATCAAGGTTGTAACAATTATTTGGAAGGTCAATTTGAAAAACCAAATGAGATCATTGTTTTTAACAGCATATAAATTTGTGCAAGTTAATAAGGGTCTTTTTTGTGTGTATGCAAGTTTAATGCACATTGTTTTCCATCAAAACTTTGGAAAATAAAAGAAGGCAGTAGAGTCATTGAAGTTTGTCAAAAAGAGAGTGTAGGATGCTTTTGGTTGTTGTTATGAGAATCGTAGCTATTAAGAGAGGGTGAATCACAATTTTCAAGAAGGCGAGTCATTTGTTTCAATCAAAAAGATAGGAAAAAGTGTAAAGAAGGAAAAAATATTTTGGAGGAAGAAGTGATCGAAATTAAAAAATATAGTTCACAATTGATAGCAAATTTAATGGAGCTTGATAAAGAAAGATGCAATTTTTTTTGTACAATTAGTATTGAAGATGAGGTCAAGAAGAAGAATGAATATTTATAAGAAAAATTATACTTGTTGTGAAAGGAAAATGAGTGTTTAAAATTGAAACCTTTAGTCTATGATATCTCATGTGGCATAGAAGATTTGTCTTGTTCATTTGATAAAACAATTGGTTTGTGTGATATAGCTAAAGTTTATTTTTCTAAAGAGTGTAAGGTTTAACATAAGGATGTGTTTGAATATTAAAACCTTGCATGTTGTGATGCTAAAAATAAGGGAAGGTTTGAAAAAAATATTGGTTTAAAAATTATGAATGGGCTATGATGGAAAAGGTTTGGGAAAGCATGGACAAGGAATTAGAGAATCCACTCAACCAATTGTGAGGCCAAAGAATGAAGGCCTTAGATATGGTAAGAGAGATAGAAATGATGGCACATATGTTATAGGTTACAAATTAGCTCAAGCAATTGAATGCATGTAATGTTCTCATTGTCATAGAGGACATAAAAAGAAAAGTATTAGGATCTTCATCCCTCTTCTATATTTCAGATTGAATAATCATTTCAAAAATTCATGTTGGAATAGAGAGAGGAAAGAACAATCTATAAAATATTGTATGCACATTAATTATGGATGTATTGATAGATCCATTTGGAAAAAGGTTACAAATATAATCAAAAGGTTGTATAATCCTAAATGTTCACATGTAAAAATCAATAACGGTCAATGAAAGTTTGAGTCAAGTGCCTAATGATTGCTTGTTATGATTGGTACATTGAAAGGTGTCATGTAGTAGGTCTATAAGATCAAGGACACAAGTGATGATAATATTGCATAATGATTTACAAATATTAAGTTTGTGAATCCTCTTAGCATCAAGGGTGAGTATGTTGGATAATGATGCCAACTGTGGAAATGATGATAATATAAGTGATGCCAAGCATGCAGTTAGACCTGTTTGGACAAAAATTCTAAATTTGTTTTTACTGCTTTTGATAACTTTTAATAGATAGTAATTTCCATATTTATTAGAATTTTAGTTTCTTTAAAAGCTTTGCATAAAAATGTGTATATTAAGGATTGTAATCTCTACAAAAAGTTTATCTTGATATTTGGTTTGCAAATATAAAGAAGGTAAATATGAAGAAGACCTCTATATTAAAGTGTATTATGTTCTAATCCATGTAATCTATTTTATGAATAGAATAATTATTTATGTGTGTTCTCAATTTGTAATTATTGTTGCAATCCGAGTTTTATTGAATGTTGTTTGGAGCAGGTTGATCAAGAAAAATTCAAGTTGAAGATTGTGAGCACTAGGATTCTAAAAATACGTTAAAAAAAATTAAGAGTGGCATAGAAAGATCGTTGAGAGATCATGGGTAGATAGCGATAAAGAAGACAATAGCATTCAAGGAGGTCGAAGAAATCAAATGATCATTGTTTTTGAAGAAAAAATCGTCACTACATTAAGAATCGAATGAGAAAGAAGACTGAACTTTATTAAAATCCTATAGTTACATCCTCCAAAGGAGAAATCATCATTTATTAGAGAATTTATAAAGCGAGGTCTTTTGTCGAAAGATCAAAGAATATTCACATAAGAGATTGATAGAAAAAGAGGGTTCATGAGTCTTGAAATAGCCACCAATTAAATGAAAACGTGGAGGCAGAAAATCCAACCTCTCCCAAAGAAGATTGAATATAGTGGCAATGTTTATCCTTGAAGCCATCAAGCTAATCGCAGAAAAGTGATCACCGATCAAAAGAAGGAAAATAGAATATGTATGAAGGAATTTGCAAATGAATTTAATGGTCTCCATACTCTAAGTTATCGATTTAAGAAGTATTGAGGAGCTATAGTTGAAGATCTTGAGTTCGCTATAGAATCCCTAGCCTGATTGATAGCTGCAGTCAAACAAGAAGACATCACAAATGTTATGACAAGAGTGAATAAAGGGAAAAAATAGATTGTAGAAGTCCCACCAAGTATGATGTTATTCCAAATAGTCACCAGTCAAGGTTCACACTTGTTTTCAAGCCAGATAGAGCACCAATCAACGTCGCAACCATTAATTGGAAGGTCGATTTGAAAAACAATGGGAGGTCGTTGTTTTTACATCAAAGAAAATCGTCGAAGCCAACAAGGGTCTTTTTTTTGTTTGTTCCCAGGTTCACCATTTCCTAGCGAGCACCTTTTCAATGGGAAAAAACACTCTTGTCAACTTTTTCTAAACACATGACTATTTGTTTCTTGACCTCTTAACTTTTGAAAATTTGGCTCTGATACCACCATTGTAGAGGATACAAGTGAATAACAAAACTCAGAATAATATACCTTTAATTAACTTCAATTATTGAAATTAACTTAAGCAACTAGACTATATGATTATTTTAAAACATTGCCATTATTACTTGTATTGTTCTTACTCATCCAATTCAAATCTCGCTTGCCTTGTTTATTTCTCTAGAACTAATTTTTATTTATACTTGAACTCTTAACATTTCCATTACTAACTCTTCTTCGTAATGTTGGGATACATTCATCAATTTTTGGAAACGGTTTGGATTTCTTCCAACAATGGGTTGGAAGCGAAACATATTTTCAAGTTAGATGAGCATGCAGTTAGTAGAAGATTGTTTGTAATATTCCTAGTGTTTGAAAATATCTTCCCATCATTTCCTTGATTAGGCATAATTGCTTCCGAAGGAGTAGTGTTCAATGGATGATTGATGTAGGAAGGCGTATTGTTTCCCTACAACAATTACATGTCTGCAAATTTTATTCAAATGATCAACAACCATTGAAACAAAATTTGGAGGGAAAGACCAAAGAATTGAGATAAGTTTCAACTTAGTTATATAAACTCCTATCCTCTATTATCTGATTCCAAAACATCTCATTTCTTGAAGGAATGTTACAAACTTATCTATTACCTTCACCACTAACCAAACTTAATAAGTGAAAGACAATTCTAGCTCCAATGGCCTAAACATATACACCAATAAATGTATATTTTTGGCTAGTCCAACAAAAGACCTTTATTTTATCTTTACGTTTTCCATACTATAAGGATAAAATTAATTAATAATGTAATTTATATATTTCAAAAAAGGTACCTTTATGCTTTATTTAAGAAGGCATTACTCAGATCTATATTAACTATATAATTCCACCTAGCTTAGTACATCCTTAGATATTTCTTGCATATATTTGACATATTTAAATTTTTTATATGACTCGATTAAACTTTGATCAATATAATATCAATACCTAGGGAATTGTCAAGATTGTTTTCTTCTTCAATCTTTAATTTTCTTTCAAGTAAAAAAATTAGTAAATTACTATATTTCACATTTTCCTAATGATAGAGTAGGTTTCTTCGAATCTCTTTCGCTTTTCAAATACAAAAAATAGTTCTTTCTCTGTCTCAAAAAATATACTTTCTCCTTATCGTTTCCTTTTTCTTTTGAATAGAATTATTATTTTACTAGTACTCCTAATATATATCACCTATGTATTTTCATTTTATTAGTACTCACATCATTTCCACATTCTTAGCTCTTGACTTAATTCAATCATCCAACTTTAATGTACATCACCTACTATTACTATCTTTTCTATAAGAGTTTTAGGAGTTATATGAGCACTATTACTAACGAGATATTTTAACCATTATTTGACTAGACGTCTAAAATTTAGACATATTACACACAATTATAGAAATATGAGATTTACTATGTAATCCAAAAGAAGTATGTCTTATCAAACATTGAAGGATATTAGAACATTGGATACCTAGATCCAAGGAATCATCTATGTTTTGACTTATCCTGTGACTTGCATCTATTTATCAAAAAGTTATAAATTTGCTAATTGTCTTGGGCATTAAAAAATTAGTTAAACCTACTAGCTACCACATTAGAGAAACTGTCTCTTTAAAAAAACTACTCTCCAAATGATTGTGATTGTTAAATTGTTGGAAAAGGTGTTTTACACACTCTAGATGTGCATACCACATAGTTCAAGTATTCTTGGGGACACCTATATCTTCTATGGGACATTGGTAGAATTGTTTAATGTGAGTGTCATATTGAGAAATATTTACTATTGGAGTCACTTAGGGTAATCCATCTAACAATAGATTCATTATTTAGCGACGTCATGGTTTTGATTCACATATTTTATGTTATACCCCATAGTGGTTTTGTGAAAGTTTGTCATACGAGAAAACCACATCAATACATATTGAAGTTGGATTATGAAGCCTTTGCATTGTAGGTTAGATTTTAGATTGTGCATCTATTGTAGGTTGCATAGATGATTACAACAAGCATGGATTTGTATTTTTGGCTATAAATTTTATGTTTGTTTGTTCACAGGTGTGCCATTGGAATTCTTGATGCTTTAAAGGCCTTTCTTTGAGAATCTACAAGCGTATTATGAATTCCTTCTTGAGAAATGTATCAAATTTTTCTAGCAAGTCTTTTCAAGTAAAAAATGTAAACCCCTTATATAAACAATATTGATGAATTTTTGGATATTTCTCTGGACATGACCTTTTGATTAAGAGAGAAGCTATGGTAGTTGTGGCAAAACTTAACCGCAATTGGGTATGTGCAGGATCATGATGGGCCAAAAAGTGGCGATATGATGGGTATTTGCAGGGTATGTGGCTGTCGACTTTTTTTAACCCAAAATTAATGAAACGAAAAGGGTTTTTAAAGGAGATTCTCAACTTCCCACCAATATAAATTATGCTTTACTTTGAACTTAATAAATAATTATTATTCACTTTCTATTTGAATTACGACTAAAGTCCTGATTGATAGGCTGATTGAAAATCATCTATAGCTTTCAAATGGTATCATATTTTTTGAATCCAAAATATGCTTCACATTCTATGCTTCATATACTATAGGATTAAAAAAAAAAAAATGAATTTCATGAAGTTTTGACCAAGTTAAGGTGGTTAGACATATGAGTTTTTATATTTTTAAAAGTTGTAATAAAAAATCATAATTAATTATTTACTTGGAAAAAAATTACAAAAAATATGCATCACATCGGGACATGAGTCCTCTAATTATATCTAAAATCTTATTAAAAAATATTATCATTTTATTATGGTTAGGGTGGTCAGACAGACACCTACTTCTTATTTTTTCCCTAAAATTTAAATACTACTGCATTGAAATTTCAACTTTTCACCAAATAGATTTTGTTTTAAAAAAAATACACCTAGTATTTTAGAAACTACATTCAATTTGCTACAAATTCTATTATTACATATTTTTGAAATAATATAGATAACTTATTCAAATTTTTACGTCAAGTTGCCTAACTTTGATTTTTCTAAATTTTTTGCCACTTAAGGGCCTATTTTTTCCATGATGATCCTGCACATACCCAATTATAATTAGTAGAACAATGATGATCAAAGTAAAGGAACTAAGCTACAAAATCCCATGCAAATTTTAATTAAGGAGAAAACAAAGGAGAAAAGGGTTTTGCCTTCTACTAAGGGTCACACCATTTCCAAAGAAGCCAATGCTAAAGCCTTTTTTAAAAACACAAAGCACAAAAATGCATTAAGAATACATAAAATTTAACTATAATGGAGCACGAACATATTCAACAAAGTATTATCACTCAAATTCCCGTCATGCCAAAAATATGATACCAAATTACAATATAAGTTCAACAAAACGAAGTTATTAGAAAAGAGGAGCACAAGAACAAAGCTCTAGCGCTTCATGGTAATTTTCATTTCTACCAACCATGCAATAATAAATACTGTACTACAAAAAAAAAAATGGATACACAAATGACAAATCAAAATAGTAAGGTATATAATATTAAAAGAACACAAGTGTATTCAACAACAACCATTGTTAAATTTTGGTGTTAAACACACCCTTCCATGTAATATTATCTATATACAATAAATTGTTGAGAAGATAAATTATTGACTTGAAAGCTTCACTAACATAATGTCTCTCTAGAGCTCTCTGCACGCCCTTGAAAATTCAAATTTTTGCGCCCACCTGTGCATTTGTGATGATTTGACATGGTGAGGGCCCCAATAGGGCTCCCCCATCTAAACATTTTCTTCCTTCTCTAGGTTCGGCTTCTTCTTCAACTCCTATTCGGACTTTAACTTGTACACCTCAAAAATCCCTTATTTTGAACTCTTTGGAATGGGATGCCCTTTTGTTTAGTGAGGACCCAATTGTTGGTGTGTGGTGACTGATCATGCTATACTGTACATCCCAACATGTATCCTTGCTGCCGGGATATACAATATAACATGATCAGTCGCCACACACCAACAATCTCCCACTTGGAGACTGATCAGGCTCCACACCAACACAATCTCCCACTTGCAGACTGATCCTGGATGACATTGCTGCACTTACAACTCCCACTAGAAATAAGTACCTTGGACCCTGCTGCTTTGTTATATTTAAATTCAACCTTGAAGGCCAACCGAAGCTGAAGAGGAGCTCAGTTTCTCCCTTGCCACCGCCTTCATAAACATATCCGCTGGATTGGCATCTGTATGTATCTTGTCCAGCTTGACCTATCCATCCTCCAACACCGACCGAATGAAATGATATCTCAATTGTATGTGTTTTGTTTTAGAATGCAAGGAAAAATTCTTTGCAAGATGTATAACACTCTGGCTGTCTGTATACAAGTAATTTATAGCCTATTGTTTTCCCAACTCGTCCATGAAAAGTTGCAGCCATATCATCTCCTTTGCCGCCTCTGTTGTAGCAACATACTCTACCTCTGTGGTGGATATAGCAACCACCTTTTGCAATCGAGAAATCCAACTCAATGCTATCCCACCAACTGTAAATACATAACCTGTGGTACTCCACCTGGTACCTATATCCCCTGCCAAATCTAAGTCAACATAGCCTTTTAAATCAGTATTAAAGCCCCCAAAACATAAACATTTATTGGATGTACCTCTCAAATACCTGAGAATCCATTTTACCACATTCCAATGCTCAACTCCAGGATGACTCAAATACCTGCTAACAACTCCTACGACATGTGCAATATCCAGTCTCATGCATTACCATGGCGTACATTAAATTTCCTACAACTGAAGCATATGGTACCTTGGACATTTTTTCTTCCTCCTCTTGTGTCTTTGGACACATATCCTTATCAATTTAACATGACTAGGAAAAGGTGTGCTGACAGCTTTTGCATTCTCCATATGAAATCTCTGCAACACCTTTTCAACATAATTATCTTGAGATAAAAACAATTTTTTGTTTTTCCTATCTCTACAAATTTTCATACCAAGGATTTGTTTTGCTGCCCCCAAATCCTTCATAGCAAAATACTTTGCTAATTGTTGTTTTAGCTCACTTATGTGATCTATGTTAGACCCAGCTACAAGCATGTCATCAACATATAAACATAAAATAATGTAGCTGTCATTATCTAATCTCTTAAAATAAACACAATGGTCAGAATTACACCTATTGTAGCCTTGCTCAGCCATAAAACTATCAAATTTCAAGTACCATTGCCGAGGTGTTTGCTTCAAGCCATATAAACTTTTTTTCAATCTGCACACTAGTTTCTCCTTACCTTTGACCTCAAATCCTTGTGGTTGTTCCATATATATTTCCTCTTCCAAATCACCATGGAGAAAGGCTATTTTAACATCAAGTTGTTCTAAATGCAAATCTTCCAAATCACCATGGAGAAATGCTATTTTAACAACTGGAGAAAAAATCTCATCAAAATCAATATCCTTTTTCTGTGCAAATCCCTTTACAACTAATCTAGCTTTAAATGTCTTCTTACCTCCATCCTCCTCTTTCAGTCTATAAACCCATTTTTTTGGTAAAACCTTTTTACCTGTAGGCAACTTGCATAATTCCCAAGTCTGATTTTTTAGCAAGGAGTCCATTTCTTCTTCCATTCCATGCTCCCACTAAACCTTGGTATCCACCTACATAGCTTCATCATAATATTCCAGTTCACCAACATCAGTTAACAAAATAGTATACAAAGAGGGAGATAATCTTTCTAGAGGTCTACTTATGCTTGAAGATCGTCTAACATTCACAGGAGTTTGTGGTATTTTTTGTTCTTGTTGTTGCCCAATATGAGGAACCACTGAAACATCATTGTTTGGAATATCATCCAACACTGCATAATCATTTTCTTTCTTCTCATGCTGCAGCAACAGATCTTTGTACAATACTTTCTCATTGAATATGACATCCTTGCTTCTCACAATTTTCTGATTTTCAAAATCCCAAAGCCTATAACCAAATTCATCAATGCCATATCCAACAAATCAACATTTCTTTGATTTTGTATCAAGCTTGGTTCTATTTTTAGAATCTACATGTGCAAATGCTTCACAACCGAAGGTTTTGAGAAAAGAATAACTCACCTTCTTACCTTTCTATGCTTCCTCTGGAATACCACAACCCAAAGGATTAGAGGGACCTCTATTAATTAAATAAAAATCAGTGTTTATAGTCTCATCCCATATTTTTAAAAGCAGCCCAACATGCAATCTCATAGTCCGTGCACACTCCATTATTGTTCTATTCATGCGCTCAACCACTCCATTTTCCCATGGAGTCCTTGGAACTATTTTCTGCCTACAAATACTATTAGAGGAACAATAATCTTGAAACTCTTTGCTGCAATACTCACCACCATTATTAGATCTGAGACATTTTAGGTTTTTACCCATCTCATTCTCAACCAAGCTTCTCCATTTTTTAAAAGTTTCAAATACATCAGATTTATGCCTAAGGAAATAAATCCATACCTTCCTAGTTGCATCATCAATGAATGTAACATAATATAGAGAGCCACCGAGAGAAGATACCTGAGCTAGTCCCCATACATCCGTATGCACAAGCTCCAATTTCTCATCTTTCTTTTGCTTCCCATCCTTGAGAAAACTTACTCTTTTTTTTTTTTCCATACACACAACTTTCACAGAAATCCATATTAACACATTTTAGACCTTGTAAAACATTATTTGAATGAAGTACTTTCATACCTTTTGCACTCATATGCCCAAGTCTATTATGCCACAATGCTGATTCAAAGTCCACAACAACTATATGATCTTCTATCCGCTGAACTGCAGCAATTGTTCCTGAACATTGACCTTTTTCTGTAACAATTAAAGTAGAAGGAACAGTATGACCTGTACAAAGATATAAGGTGCCTATTTTCACACCTTTTGCTACCACTAAGGCACCCTTTGTGACCTTCCAATTTTTATCACTAAATGTAACAACACAACCTTCATCATCTAGTTGCCCTGCTGAAATTAAATTTCTACTTAACTTTAGAACATGCTTTGCCTCATGTAGTAGCCAATGATTCTCATTCTACAACTTAATCTTGATTCTTCCGTTTCCAACAATCTGACAGGGTTCGTTACCTTCTAAATAAACCAACCCAAAATCCCCTTGGACATAATCAAGAAAATAACTTCTATAGGGGGTAGCATGAAATGAAGCCCCTGAATCTAACACCCAAGAATCATCAACATTATCAAGGGAAAGAATCAAAGCATCCTCATCAGATTTATTACTTACCATATTTGCCTCTTTACTTCCTTCCTTTTTGTCTCCTTTATTTTTTCGAGACCAACAATCTTTCTTTAAATGACTCAGCTTACCACAGTACCAGCAATCCCTCTTGTCTCTAGATTGGGATGTTTTGTCCTTTGATTTTCCTTGTGACTTCCCACAATTTCTAGAATTGTTTCCTCTCTCCTTTGTTCTACCCCTACTTTTTGCATTCAAAACACTGCCTGATGTGGATGTTCCACTTGAGCTTTTCCTACGAATTTCCTCGCTCAAAATAACACCAACATCATAAAATTTCAATGTATTCAAACCAAAAATACAATTGCTAACAACCATTACCAAGCTATTCCAGCTTTCAGTAAAAGAACACAGAATCAAAAGAGCCCTAACTTCTTCATCAAAGTTTACTTTTACAGAAGTTAATTGACTGGTGACCGTATTAAACTCATTTAAATGATTAGTAACTGACCCACCTTCTACCATTTTCATATTAAATAAACACTTCATAAGAAATACCTTATTCGAAGCGAAAGGCTTTTCATATATCTCGCCAAGGTTTCCATCAACTCTTGAGTTGTCTTTGTTGTTGTAATATTGAATGCCACATTGTGCCAGGCATAAACGAATACTGCCAAGAGCCTTTCTATCCAAAATCTCTCAGTCCTCATTAGACATTGTTGCGGGTTTCTTGGTTTTCCCTTCCAATGGCCACCATAAATCCTTCTGATAGAGATAGTCCTCCATCTGCATCTTCTGTAACTAATAGTTCTGCCCATTAAACTTCTCAACCTTCTTACCCTCATCTGCCATTACTCCCACTCAACCGTGAGACCTTCCTACAGACAATAATTGAAACACAACCCACTCTGATACCACTTGTTAGGGTTAGAAAGGCAGATATCTAACAATTAAATGCAGATTTAAATAATAAACAAAGAAACTAAAACACATAGAATAGATTATAACACATAGAATTTAACGTGGTTCACCCAATCTGGGCTACATCCACTAAACCACAGCCATCCAATAATTTTATTATCTAGTATAAAAACCTATTACAATCTTGCAAATAATCATGTTTTTCATCATATTGTAAACCCACATACGAACCCCTTTTTAACAAGCTTAGAAGCTTCTAGATTAGGGTTCTACAAATTTGGTTTTTTCCCTTTTTCGTTGATTTTTTCCTTTTTCGGTGATGATGCGAAAAAGTAGGAGGAAATTTTTTTTCGCATCGTCACCGAAAAAGGAAAAAATAAATGAAAAAGGGAAAAAACCAACTTTGTAGAACCCTAATCTGGAAGCTTCTAAGCTTGTTAAAAAGGGCCCGTTCGGATGTGGGTTTACAATATGATGAAAAACGTGATTATTAGCAAGATTGTAATAGGTTTTTGCACTGGATAATAAAATTATTGGATGGCTGCGGTTTGGTGGATGTAGCCCAGATTGGGTGAACCATGTTAAATTCTCTGTGTTATAATTTATTCTATGTTTTAGTTTCTTTTTTTATTATTTAAATCTACATTTAATTGTTATATATCTTCCTTTCTAACCCTAACACCAATTTCCTACATGGATAAACTCATGGGAGGATGTGTGTTGATGAAGGATTCTCAAGGTTCTTCATTAGCTTCCTGCTTAGTGAAGGGTTTTAAAGTAGACATCCCAAATCAACTTTTGGATGAGGCAATCGAAGGCCTTAAGTTGTCCCTGAATTCTTTGCTAACCACCCAAACATCTACCAGGTACAAAAACAGGCTAATGATACTTGGAATCTAATGGGTGGCGTATTACTAAGTGCTATGGCCAAAGTTTTATTCCTATTTAGTTTTTTTTGTTCCCAAAGACATGATTAAAGTGCTAACGGGAGGACCTTAGGCCTTTGATCAAGGTTTTAAGAACATTTTCTCCCTTTGCAAATGGAAAACTGGTTTTGATGCCTATGCTAACCTTGGTAAGGTTGCTCCAACATGTGTCCGACCCCCTGGTTTACCCTTGGAATAGCAGTCGGACCCAAACAAAAGAGAATAAAGGAGACAACAAAAGCAAACAACACAATGTTTCCATACACCACTAGCAAGAAAGAATAAACATCAACTAAACATCATGGGGATATTGCTAATAACATTATCCAAGTACCAATACAAAATTTCAAAACCATAATATTTTTAAACCAAAAACTATCAAAATAATGATAGACCAGCCTGAGTTCCCAGATAGAAAATAACAGAGATTCAAATTTAATAGTTAAAGATCTTCTTTAGAAAGCGAATAATAGTCTTAAAGTAACATTAAGTAAACCCAAAAATCAGTCCACCAATGATGCATCCACAACTAAGAACTAAGTTCCAAATAAAAAGGAGATTAGGAGTCCACAATGAGACTTCAGGTCTTCTCAAGGTCCTCCAATCTTTCTTCCATGTTGTCCTTTATCTCCATAGTTCCAAACCAATCAACTTCACCCCTTCTTCCTTTTTTCTTTTATTTATTTCTAATATTTCCCTATCGCAATATGGTAACCATTACAACCCTCTTCATAATTTCATCCAGGACTTTGCACATGTTCTTGATTGCCACCTCTGTAAAATGTAACCTATTGGACTAGTCATCTTTCTCCATCATTCTTTAAATTTGCTCAACCCTCTTCGTGAGCATATCAATTTTTGTGTTCCCTATTTCAATCACTTTCTCTTTCAATCTCTCTGAGTTAATAGGGACATTGGTAAGACTAGCCATAGCATCCAAATCTATCAGGCTATCATTTCTAGTCTCCTTCTCTACAATTCCAAGGTCTAACCCTTCGTATTTTCCAAGCTCCTCCTCCTATTGATTATTGTCTTCTTCCTCTTCTTGGTTGGTGTCCTCCTTATCATCAAACTCAAAATCATCTTTGTCCTCAGAGAATTTCTTTTCCCCAAGGCTATCGGGTACATATTCCTCCTCGAAGGAGACTTCTTTCTCCTCCCTAACCATATTTTTTCCTTTTTATCCTGAAACTTAGGAGGGGTCTCCCACACCCTTTCACCAGAAATTTTGCTTTTCTTACCCGTCTCTAGTCCCTTGTAAGCAACTAAAGCCAAGCGGGTCGACCTACAACTACAAAGGGGTAAATCCACTATCAGGGCTAATATCTTTATCATCATGAATTATAATGGTGGGGGTTTTAGGGCATGGCTCTTTTATCACCACCTTCCTTTTCTTTATTAGTCCTAAAGAAAGTGGTGATGAGCTACATTTTTCAGAAGTAATTTTTAAGAGTTCCATCCAAAAGGGGCCCTCTATCATGGAGGAAGGAGTTTTATTCTTTTTTATGTTATATTACTCATCCGGAGAGTGGGGTCGACTTTCGATCAATTCAATTCTGACAGATATTTTATGCGAATGGGAATTCTCAAGCAAATTGTGGGCTAAATTATTCTATGGGGAGGTGGCAAGAACGTATTTGCAAATAGCCATAATTAAACCCTGATGCAAAGGCGGGTTTGTCCCAATTTCTATACTCGAAGTGACGAAAGGAGGAAGAAGGGTTTGTCACACACCCTTTCACCATAAATTTTTCTTTTCTTACCTATCTCTAGTTGGAAGGAGCTAAATCCAAGTCGATCAATCTACAACTGCAAGGGGGAGGTGGAGGAGTGGGGAGTAAATCCACTGTCAAGCCTAATATCTTTATCATCAGGAATTGTAATCTTAGGGGTTTTAGGGCATGGCTCTTTTAGCACCACCTTCCTTTTTTTATAAGTCTTCAAGAAAGTGGTGATGAGTTGCGTTCTTCAGGAGTAATTTTTAGGAATTCCATCCAAGAGGGGTCCTCTTTCATGGGTGGATGTGTCTTATGCTTTTTTATTTTATATTCCTTACCAAAAGAGTGGGGCCAAATTTTGAGCAATTCAATTTTGACAAAGCTTTTTGGGGAATGAGGGTTCTCAAGAAAATTGTAGACTAAATTCCTTTGTGGGGTGGTGGCAACAATGTATTTGAAAATAGCAATAATTAAACCCTAATGCAAACTTCTCGAGAGTAGGAACATTGAAAAGTTTGGTCTCCAAAGGTTTGGTCTTTTCTTATGTCTAACCTGATAATAGATTGGGTCTTTCTACCCTTATTTCAGATGTTTATAGAATGTTCGAAGTTTTTGTCCCTACTCTCATAACATCATTATTCATCTATAGAGGCAAGTTCCCTCTTTTCTTACCTGGGGATTGTGGAAAGAATGAACTAATATTCTTCATGGATACAACAAGGAACAATAAAGATCTATGTATGTCTATAAGACAACAGATACAACAAAATATTAACAACATCAAATATGCTCAAGCCAAGAGGATGCCTTCTTACAAAGAATACATCTTGATAGGACTTGGAAACCATTAAATATAATTTCTATCATACCCATTTGGCTTATATAAGGAGCCAAGTTTTTCTTTTAATATAATCTTCTTGATAGGACTTGGAAAATATATAGTGAAGGAAACATGGCTGTTGACGTCATGAAAAATGCTAGTGTAAGACAATCATAATGGATATATTGGGATTATCAACATTCACCAAGTCCTATCAAGAAGATTATATTAAAAGAAAAACTTGGCTCCTTATATAAGCCAAATGGGTATGATAGCAATTAGCTTCGATGGTTTCCAAGTCCTATCAAGATATATTCTTTGTAAGAAGGCATTTTCTTGGCTCAAGCATATTTGTTGTTGTTAATGTTTTCTTGTATCAGTTGTCTTATAGACATACATAGATCTTTATTGTTCCTTGTTGTCTCCTTGAAGACTATTATTTCATTCGTTCCACAATCCACAAGTAAGAAAAGAGGGAACTTGCCTCCATAGATCGATAATGATGTTATGAGAGTAGGGACAAAATGTTCCAACATTCTATAAATATCTTAACTGAGGGGGGGAAGACCCAATCTATTCTCAAGTTAGACATGAGAAAAGACCAAACTTTTCAATGTTCCTACTCTTGAGAAGTTTGCATTAGGGTTTAATTAGGGTATTTGCAAATACGTTCTTGCCACCACCCCGCAAAATAATTTGATCCACAATCTTCTTGAGAATCCTCATTCCAAAAAATTATGTCAAAATTGAATTGCTCGAAAGTTGACCCCTCTCTCGATAAAGAACATACAATAAAAAAGAATAAGACTCCCCCTATGATAGAGGACCCCTCTTGGACAAAAATCCTAAAAATTACTCCTAGAAAATGCAACTCATCACCAATTTCTTCAAGACTAATAAAGAAAAGGAAAGTGGAGACAAAAGAGCCTAGCTCTAGCCGCTTCCAGGGATCTAGATATAGGTAAAAAAAGAAAAATTTATGGCGAAAGAGTGTGTGAGGCCCCTCCTAAGCCTAAGGATAAAAAGGGAAAAATGTGGTTAGGGAGGACAAAGTAGTCTCCTCTGAGGAGGAATATGTCCCCATTAGACTTGGGGAAACAAAATTCTTTTGAGGACGAAGATGATTTGGAGTCTAATGATAAGGAGGACGCCAACCAAGAAGAGGAAGAAGACAATAATCAACAAGAGGAGGAGCTTGGAAAAGACGAAAGGTTAGACCCTAGAATTGTAGAGGAGAAGGATACTACAAAGGATGGCCTAATAGATTTAGATGCTATAGATAATCTTACCAACACCCCTCTTAACTCAAAGAATCCGAAAGAGAAATGGATTGAAATAGTAAAGACAAAAATTTATATTCTCATGAAGAGGTTTGAGAAAATTGAAAGAATATTGGAGAAAGATTACAAGTCCAACATGTTACATACTACATAGGTGCCAATCAAAAACATGTAGAGAGTCATAGATAAAATTATGAAAAGGGTTGTCATGGGTACCATATCAAGATAGGGAAAGATTAGAAAGCAGCTAGAGAAAAAAGGAAGAAGGGATGAAATTGATCAATCTAGGACAATGGAGATAAAGTACAACATGAAAGAAATAGTGGAAGACCTTGAGAAGGTCTGGAGTCTCATTGAAGACTCCTAATCTCCTTTTTTCTCTGGAACTTCATTCTTAGTTGTGGATGCATCTTTGGTGGACCACTTTTTTGGTTTCCTTAACATTGCTTTAACACCGTTATTGGCTTTCTAAGCCTAAACTTTAACTTTAAACTTTTAATCTCTATTATTTTGATAATGTGCTATTTGGAAACTCATGACTAGGCTATTCTTATATTAATAGTATCTGAATTAAAGATATTATGGTTTTGAAATTTTGTACTGGTACTTGGATAAGGTTATTAGCAATATCCCCATGATGTTTAGTTGATGTTTGTTCTTTCTTGCTTGGAGTAAGGAGACATTTTCTCTATCATTCGGGTCCAACTGTTGTTTTCTCTAGACTTTTTTTCTATTTTTGTAAGGGATTAGGGCCCTAACCTTGCTTAATTAATCAAAAACATTATGTCTCTCTAGATTGATTCAATTATGCATGAAATTTTCAAACCCATTTCATAAGAATTTTTTTATTGATTCTAGTAAATCCATATTATATGAATAATAAAGGTGTTAATTTTAGGTTAGTTGTCTATCCTTAAAACGAATATAAGATAAACATAATAGTGCTTGTTTGTCCCAAAAGTTAGGGTATGCTTCTCAAAAAATATGGTATGTTATTTGATGTTTCCTCTATTCAAAAGTTAAAGAGGGAAAATTATAGTTGTACATTTCTTTTCTACTACAACAATCCAATACCTACTGCAAGGTGTGTGCCCTTGGTCTCCTTTTGTTGTCTAGCGCAGTTCCCTGGTTCGTGACATGGCTTCATCGCCTCCCGTGGATTCATTAATAACCACTCTTCCTCTTGATTTGTTAAGAAGCACTAAACTTGAACTTAAAATATTAACTAGAAATGTCAATTTCAATTAGTACTCGTATCATAAACAATGAGTGATTTTCAAAGATAATCCCAAACAATGGGATCTCATCATGCCACAACCATAATTTTCTTATAATAATTCACCTAACAGGAGTACAAGTATGAGTGCTTTTCCAATATTCTATGGTTCAATGTCCCACATGTGTTTTTGAGTTGAGGGATTTAGGAAAAATGGAGAAAAGAAGTGTTGAGGGAGAGAAATTTGTCATTGCTATTCAAGAAGTACATGTACAAGTCAAGAAACAATTTGAGTCAAGTGTGAGTAAATACAAGAAATATGCACACCTTAAGAGCAAAGAGGTTAGTATTCAAATTGGAGACATGGTATTAGCTCATTTGAGGAAGGACAAGTTTACAAAAGGTGAGTAGAGAAAACTAAAAGAGAATTAAATTGGCCCTTGTAAGATTTTAAGAAAGTTTTCTAACAATCCTTATGAAATTATAGAATTGCCAAGTGGTGTTGGAATCTCTCCTAAACTCAATGTTGTAGACTTGTATAGATACAAAGAAGGTGACTATGAAGGTGACACAACTAAGAGTAAGTCAATATAAGTTAGGAAATGGGAAAACTAGTTGCCAAAAGCCAACAAGGAAGAACTAGAAGTTATTCTAGACAAGAAAGTTGTTAAATGGACATGAGGTAAAGATTGCTACCAGTACTTAGTGAAGTGGAAAGGTCATTCAATATAGGATACTACTTGGATGACTAAATCAAACATAAATGAGCATGGGGGTAACCTTGCAGACCTCATGAGCAGGAGCTCATGAGCCAACTTTATTTTTGCTCCTTGGGAGTATGATGCAAAAGTGTTAGTTTACCTTATACTAGATTTGCATTAGAATGTAGTGTTAGGTGTTTAATCACATGTTAGGAGGTTTTATTTAATTCTAGATAATTAAGTAGTCATAAATTTCAGATTTTAATGATTTTATTCAACCCCAAGTACCTAATTAGGTGTTTGAATGCTTAATTTGTAAACTTGGGTTTGCATGGAATGGAGATAGTTACAAATGTTGTTTCACTTTGAAAAATATGGAAAAATCAGTTTTATGTTGTTCTAGAAAGAAAAGGAATAACTATTTTTTTTGCAAGTATGTTGGCGAGATGTTACCAACATTCTTGATGTAGATCAAAGGAAGAAATCAAAACCTTGACACACTTATTCAACTATATTTCCCCTCGTATCAATATCCAATTCAAACATAAGAGTTCCAAACATCATTCAAGTTCTTCAAAACACTCTTATCCACTAATCAACACCATTAACCAAGATCAACTTCCTTTATAACTTCTTTCAATGGCACATGATGACTACAAATACAAAATTTGTCTTTCTAAACACAACCAATCAAATCAAAAAATATGTCACCTTATTTGAGTCAAAACAAAGACCTCACAATGTATGCCTTTTAAATTATGACTGTCCTCACTTATGCAATCATGGCTCCATTGCTACAAACACAAAATTTGACCTATGAAGCAAAATCAATCCAGTCTATGCTTGATACACACCTTCGTATGAGTTCAATTAACAAGACTAAACTCCGTCCTAACCCCCACAATGCAGACCATTCATAGTTTCAATACTTCATTATAGAGTGCCCTGATTCCTTGTAGCATACCTAATACATTTTGTCAGAAGTATCTCTTAAATAATGGCTTCATTTTATACTGTGATCATTAGTTTGGATACCCCTTATAGGTTTCTAAAACATAACTACAAAACAATATAAGTTTCTTTGGAGTATTTGGTTCAAACTTGACTCTACTCATTGCTAAACATGCCTAAATAGGCTACAACACATTAGGGCTTTATTGAATATACAAGCTATGCCCTTGAATACTCTTTTCCAACCTCTCAATTACATTATTTTGGGCCTGCACAAGCTTTATTTACCATTGAAAGTTCATTCTCCTGACCATCTTAGTAAACCCTAGGTCACAACTTCCTTAACTACTCTGTTTTAGACTATGTGCTTAGAAAACCAGTCAGAACTTCATTCCACAATGCCTTAATACTTATAGCCTTAACTTAAAACCACTTGAATATGAAGGCACGTACATAGAAGAACTAAATCACCAAAACCCAGATGATTTTTCCAACAAATCAATGAGAAACATAATTATCTACAGTCTTGGAATACCCTAATAAAGGGTTTTAGCAGATTTAACAAAAAATACAATAACTCATTCAAAACACCACCAATCTACATGCAACAAGAAATGGGTGGAAGGTGATTGATTGCTCTACCATTTACAAACAGTTTCCCACTAGTTCTAGCCCATACTATTCCATACATAAGCATGTAACAGTGAAAATCTATAAAAAATGCATAAACACAGATATATTCTTTATTCCAACTTCAAATCTCCATCACCCTTGAAGTTTCAAAGGATACAAAAGCCTTTTAAAGGAAATATAACTAACTTTTAGCCTACTAACTACCTCCTAATGACTAAAACCACCTATGACCCTTCAATAACCTTTACATAATCATGCAACTTTGTTAACAATTGTTGACAACTTTACATTTTTGTTTTCATTTTTGCACTTTTGGACTTAATAAACATCAAATGACCTCATCATGACCTCAAATATAGGGAACATGAATCTAATAACATGATTTACAAAGTAGGAATAGTAACATTGAATCAAATTTCAAAGCATTGTGTAGTGCCCCTCCGTATTGGCCTTTCTAGGCATTTGAGCAAGTGTTTGTTTGTGATTTCACTATTTGACGATGTTGTTCGTCAGCATTTTGTTTTGTTTGGTATCGTTTTGTCTTATGCCGTTCATTTTAAGCGTTAATTTTAATATGTTAATTGTTGATTTTGATGCGTTATCGTAATTGTTAATTAGTTAATTTAATTTAATGATGGTCACTATTATTGTTGAAATTAATTTAATTAATCAATAAATATAATTAGTAAAGTGATTACCAAGAATTTAATTAAATATTAAATTAGTTTGAAAATTTTAAACTATGTTTGTAGATTTAAAAGAATATTATTTTAGTTGCAACTTTGTTAAAATTTTAGTTAGCAATTAAACAATACTGTTTATTTAATTAAATAATATTATTTATTTAGTTGTTATCAAGTATTTATTCAAAAATAAATATTTTGTTAATTACTACATTCGGTAAATTTTAAATATATATATATTTTGTTAATTACTTCATTCGATAAATTTTAATATATATATATATATATATATTTAAAAGCATTCTTAAGATGAAATGGTTAATTTAATTTAATAATGTGATGCTATATTTACCCGATAAAATATTAAAAAAAAAATGAAGGTGAAATTAACCATAACAAATGAAGAAATTATTAAATTGAAAAGCGTGGTGGTGGTAGGTTTATATTTTCAAACTTGACTTTGGAAACCCTGTTGCCTTCTCCACATCAATTTGAATTTTCTTGCCACCCATAGTTAACAGCCTTAAGTCTTTAATTGTCTGGGTATAGTTTCATTTAAACGTTGTCACTGCTTTTGCTACTATCTTTTGGGTGTAGTGCCTTTAAATGGGTCTGTAAATTAAATTAAATTGTTTACTGTGATTCACCTTGGTAAATTTGACCGCTTAATTTTTGTGTGAAAGCATTAATAGCATGAATTTAGTCAATGATAGATAATTTTGGTAGGAAAGAAAATTACGACCAAGCTTTTAATTTTTATTGTGGGTTTTAGATTATATATATGAAAATAAAAATTACAGCCAAGCTTTTAATATTTATTGTGGGTTTTAGATTATATATATAAAAATAAAAATTAGGCCAAGCTTTTAATATTTATTGTGGGTTTTAGATTATATATATGAAAATAAAAATTACGGCCAAGCTTTTAATATTTATTGTGGGTTTTAGATTATATATATATGAAAATAAAAATTACAGCCAAGCTTTTAATATTTATTGTGGGTTTTAGATTATATATATGAAAATAAAAATTATGGCCAAGCTTTTAATATTTATTATGGGTTTAGATTATATATGAAAATTACGATCAAGATCGTTATAATGGACGCATTGCAGTTACATTGAAATAAAGGCTTAAAAAGAGGGCTATGTGGTTATAGGTTTAAGTGTGGGGGAAAAGTAATTATAGTAATTTTAAAATTTCAAGAAATAAAAATAGAGCTTTCATGGTAGGTTGTATGTTTGATTAAGAAAAATCATTAAAGGGGGCATGTATTATGTTTTTATTTATTTATTTTAATTTGGAAACCGTGATATGAATGTTGCTTTTTTAAGATTTAAAACTACTTTAATGCATACCTTGAATTCAATCTAAATACGTGTACTTCTCTTTTAAAGACTACTTACATTTATATAAAGATTATTTAGATTATATCTTTAAGATTACAGTTATTATATATAATTTTATTATAGAATTTATTTATTAAAGATAAATTAGATTGGGTTTATATTTTACTGTCAGTTAATAAGAGGAACTAGATGTTGGGTATTTGTTGTCTTAGGTGAAAGAAGCATGTAATTAATGTGCTTAGTATCCATCGGTTAGGAAACATTAAATATTCACTGAGGATAGTTTATTTGATTAAATAATTTCAATCAAAAGTATTTTTATGATTTCAATAATTTATTTTTAAGTATATTTAAAATTAGATTTATTTTCAAATGAGGATAGTTTATTTGATTAAATAATTTCAATCAAAAGTATTTTTATGATTTTAATAATTTATTTTTTAAGTATATTTAAAATTAGATTTATTTTCAAATGTATTTAAAAACTAGATTTATTTTCAAGTGTATTTAAAAATTAGATATGGGTAAGTTACTATCATGTAATCAGTAATTTATTTTTAAGTATATTTAAATTATTTTTAAGTATATCTAAAATTTGATTTATTTAAAATTAGATTTATTTTCAAATGTATTTAAAAATACATTTATTTTCAAGTATATTTAAAGTTAGATTTGTTTTCAAGTGTATTTAAAAATTAGATATGGGTAAGTTACTGTAATCAGTAATTTATTTTTAAGTATATTTAAAATTAGATTTATTTTCAAATGTATTTAAAACTAGATTTATTTTCAAGTACATAAAAAGTTAGATTTATTTTCAAATGTATTTAAAAATTAGATAAGGGTAATTTCATTATCTTATAAGCTACTGTAATCAATAATTTATTTATTTTTAGTATATTTAAAATTAGATTTATTTTCAAGATATTTAAAGTTAAAGTTATTTACAAATTCCTTCACTATTAGATTGGTGATTTGCGTATAAAATTTCTGTTGGATTTAATTATATTTATTCACTTGAAGTCAACAAATGTAAATGTTATATTTTGATTAAATTGATTTATTTGAAGTAAACCAATATGCTACATTTTAATTAAATTTATTATTTTGAAGTAATAAATGTATAGGTTATATTTTGATTAAATTGATTTATTTGAAGTAAACCAATATACTACATTTTAATTAAATTTATTATTTTGAAGTAACAAAGATATAGGTTATATTTCAATCTTAATTATTTTGAGGTAATCTAATGTATAACTTAAGGATTTTAAACTAAGAAAGATCTGATGGGTTACATATTTTACGTTCTCATAGTGCTTATTCTTTTAAAAGATATTATGATGAAAATGCATTTAATTATAGTTGATCATTTAATTATGTTTTACACTATTGTTAGTAAGATTGGATTATGTTCCCGTTTGAGTGAATCAATGGTTAACCCTTTCATGTTTTTATTAAGTTAGTTTATTTATCAAATTGAAAATGAATGTTTAAACAAGTGGAGTATGGAATATGCTTTAAGTTCTGTTACATGGAATGGTGTTGAGAGGTTAAAGATTGATTTCTTGTGTTCTCCTAATTGATTGAATTCTACATTGATTTATTTTCCGTGTTGACAAGTTTATAAGTCAAGCCTTGATGTGAGTTTCTTTGGGAACCCAAGTATTTGCGTACCCTTCAATTGGGAGTATATGAATATTGGTGTCATAGAATCCATTGATTTTCCTTTGTATGCCTCTGGAAGTAGTCACCTTGTATGTGGTTGTTGATATTGTTGTATGTTTTGTTTTGGGTTGACCTTGTGGTTTGGTCTTGTGATTGTTTTGTTTTTCTGTCTTGGTCGTGCGTCTTTCTTGTCATCTCCTAGCGCGGGGGGGTGGACCTTAGGGTCCACGCGGTTAGATGGAACATGCTATGCACCCCATTGGGTTCCCAGGTTGTGTTCGTGATGCAAAAGCGGATGTAGAGTTTCCAGGGCTTCATGTTGTTGAAGACTATCCCTCACTTTGTACCTTATTCTCCTTTAATGTATTATTCTTGTACTTGATGTACTCTTCCTGTTGTTATAAGGGAAGCACTATGTAATGTATTAATGTTTTCATGATGTGTTGTATCTATGGAAATATGCTCCACAATTGTAATATTAAGCTATGAATTAAAATGTAATAGAATGATGGATGTATCTTTTCATCGCTATTGATCATGGATGGATGTATGATTATGTTATCTTGTGAATGTATGCTTCTATTATTAACTTCTGGGCATTATCTTTAACAATGTTTTGGCTAGGGATGTTTACATGTAATGCAACCCTATAACCCCATGGGACTAGTTAGGTCTTGTCACGTAGTTCATATATTTTGATCATCTTTTTAATGTTTGTTCATATTTACCTTATGTAATGTTTCTCTTAAAATAAAAAATAAAAAAAAATTGTGCGGTATTTTGTTGTCCTTTGGGGTTCACATGGTGGGGCATTACACATTGCTTCATAGAGGCCTAATTTTGCAAGGTGCTCCTACACCAATTCAACACCACCATTTTTGCAAAATAAGAAAATTTTGAACTGATGTGTTTAATTTTCTTGTTTAAATGGATTTGTTAAGGGTCTATACAGACCTAATTCATGTGGTTAGAGGTCTTGAAAGTGAATATTAAATCAGAAAAAAAATAAAAAAGAAAAAAAAATCACGTGTTTCCCTTTCAAAACCTTGCCTAGGTTTAAGGAAGAAATTTGAGTTTTGAGAGGAATACGCCTACCCAATTGATAAAATTTGGTCAGTAGGTCTATGGAAACATACTTTAATTGTTCAAATAATTTTTGTACCATTTTGGCATGTGTGAGGGCATTATTTCAAAAAAAATAGTTTTGGCAACTTAGAGGGCTAATTAGGACAAGTAACAATTTGAAGGGCTTTTGTTTCATTTTGGAAGATGTTATTGTAGGAGAAGTTGTATCTCTAATCTAAAAATATGTTTAGATTCCCAAGAACCCCCATTAAAATTGTTGTCCCATTAGATTTGTCCGAAAATAGGACTACTAGAAAGAGATAATTTGTCATTGAACAAGTCACTAATCATTGTACTTTTGTTGTGAATTCCTTTCCCTATGCATCAATCCTCCCTAATATTATTAGAGCCTCTACACCATTGTCTAACAAAACCTGTTTTCCATGGATACATATAACTCCCTAGGACTCTCTTTTCCTAAATAATACATGGTCATATGCTAACAATATCATATAGAATTCCATCAACTACACTCACATAAAGGATATGGCTCATGATATTTATAACATCTAGCTTTCATGAACACCCACTAATCTATAAACAAACAAATTGAACCACTACAAAACCAAGTTGACATCATTCTACATACAAATTTCTTTGACTATATGATCCCTTTTTGAAAAAGGTTTCCCTTAAGGAAGAGGTTTAGACTAGAATATTGTCTACCATATAACTCTAATGTTACAACCCTCTTAATTGCCTCTTATAAAAAAGTTGGTTTTAAAAACTTCACCAAACCCTTTAGAGATGTAAATAGACCTTCCCTTAAAAAGCACAATAAGGGTACGGTCCCATGGAGAGGGGCTTCCTAAAAAAATTTAGTGGGTGCTGCTAAGAGTTTTTAGGATTATTTTAAAGCTGATGGTCCCATGAATTCAGTTTTGCAATTCAGCTTAAAATCTTGAGCTCCAAAATTTAAGGAACAAACTGGAGTATTTTGATAAAAATTAATTAATAAATAAAAATTCTCCCATTTTTCTATTTTTTTAGGAATTTAAAATTTTAAGTGATAGACAAGTGGTAGAAAAAAATCCTAAAAAAATCCTAAGCTGTAGGGGCAATTTCTAGCCCCACCTCAATTTCACCCGTTGAAATTTGCAGTCCTAAAAGGTAGGGGCTGCTATTTTCCAGGAAAAGATTCCAATTAATCCTGTAGCATAATTTATTTTTCTTCATGGGACCACTTGATCCATGAAAGTAGAAGCCCAAGCCCCCCCATGGGACCATTTAGTAAGCCTCCTTCCACAAATATTAGGAACCATCACCAATAATTTTTAGGATTTTTCTCCATAGCTTTCATGAAGTTGTACAATCTAAGCCAATCCAACTCATGATAATGCAACTTAGAGTCTAGTAAGGAATATGACAAATTAATTGAGTGCAAGAAACATAGTTTGTTTAAGGAAATGACATATTTATATTGGAGAGATGTGGAAATTTAAGGAAACCAAAAGGTGTTGACTAGAGACCAAAAGATGAAGAGCAAGGAGTGCAAACTTGGGGAGTGGTAGGTAGAAGATCCTTGTGAAGAATTGATTGTTAATAGACCATCAAACATTCAAACTGTACATCAGATTTGAAAATGTTGCCAAAAAGGATGTATAGAGGTTACAACATTATTGTAGATCAACTCACATAAAAAATTATAAAGATTATTGTTGATGCCAAAATTTGACAAGGTAACAGTGTCTTATGGGAAACTCAGTTTATGGGGGACCTTTTGCGCTAAACTGAGTGACCTCCGGATTTTTAAAGAAGTCGACTTCTTCTATAATGGGGTTTTGGAAAGGGAGAATGAAGCAGATATATAAAATAAAATTTAATCTAAGGCGATGCACCAAGACTTAGTGATAGGCACGATAAATCATAGATCTAAGGGCTCGATTGGTATTTGTAATATTCTAAAAAGGAAGAAACTAAATATTAAAGTAGAGACAATCCATTAATTGACATAAAATAAAATTGCATACACTACTGCCAAGAAGAGTCATAAGACATGATCTAGACCAACAAACTTGCATTCAATTTATAGAAGTTATCAAATGAAATATCAGACAATAACAACACAGTCTAAAGATAATCAAATATCATAAAAGAATAGAAAGGTTGAACAGTTGGCAAGTCTAAGAGTCTTTTGCAATAATAAAAACAATAATAAAGGCCTGGTGTCTTTTCTAAAATCAGTGTTCCTCTTCCAAAATCCAGACCCTTCCCTTAAAACAGAGAGAAGTATATATAGCTGAAAACTCCCACCGCCTGGGGGAGAAGTAATAGAAAAGATTTCATGATCTCTGACAATGATGCAACATTGAGTATATCTTCAGGTTGTTGCAAAAAAAAAGATTTGAAACCAAGCATCCGATCATTCTAGGCTCAGGTGCATCCTCTACAAATGATCACAGTAGTCCCGACAAGGTCAAGCAGGAAAGTGTCATCACCCCGCAAAGTAATTATGACATGCAACGATCAGTCACAACATTCAGTTCACTTTATCCGTCATCCAAAAAAAAAACTCACCGAAGAGACACGTGGCGACATAGCGCAACCCGTGTGAACCTTTATCTTTTTCCATTGAAAACTTGTGCCAAGGTGACATGGGGACGACATAACCATCTCACTTAATCTTGAGAAACTATCCCACATGCTGTCCATTGTCTTGTTTAGAGTAGTAGTGGCCGCTTTAGTGCACTGGAAGGAAGAGTGGCAATGGATAAACTTGTTTGCTATCTGGGCGGAAGCACTTCGATCTTCAATTCCTGCCTTGGCGAGGTCTTCATCAGAGACCAAATATAGCTTGGTGAGTAGATCCTTTGCTTCTGAAACCTTCTACGAGATAAACTGTGGAAAATGCTCAATTGTACTATGAACCTCTTGGCTCAGTTTTGCTACTCTGGCGATGAACTAGAGAGTGGGCTACAATGTTAGGAAAAAAGTTTTAATCTTTTCCCAATGAGAAATATACAACTACTAACCAATGGAACAAGATCCAGATGCACAGGGGAGGCCGAGAGAGAGCTTTTAAGAGAAGAGATCTCTGCGTCCTTTGAGTTAATGACCTCGGCCAATTTTTCACTTTTTCCTTTTTCGGACGCCAGTTGCTCCCCAGAGTTGTACATTTCCTTATGCCAGTTTTCCTCGGCTCGGGAGTGGTTTTCCAAATGCATGTCAAGAGAGGAATTTGTCTCCTGATGCTCTTTTTCTAATTGGGCCTTTTGGCCCTCAAATTCAACATCTTTCTCCTGTAACTTTTTCTCATACTGAGCTCACTAATGCTTTAAGGCCTCATTCTTTTGTGCCATCCCTTGATCATATTCAATGCGACGCCACTCCAACTCCTTGTTCCTTAGCTGCAAATTTTGCTGCACCTCTTGATTCTTAGTATGCAGCTCATCAACCATAGCAGGGTCGATAGTCTGAACCTTTGCAAGCTCCCCCTGAAGTCTATTCCTTTCATTCTCTACTACCAGTGCCCTCTCTGTCAAAGGCGCAACATCCGCTTCCAGGGATTTCTCCTTTTTCTCCATAAAACTAGCCTTTTCCCTTAATGATTTAAGCTTCTCATCCATTTTCTTCAGCTAGTGACCAATTTTAAGGAAATTAGAGGTGACCACTCGTTGTGTTTCCTCCATAAGCTCAACCTCATCCTGCGGTCGGGCCACTTTCATGTCAATCCCTATTGCATACACTTCGTGATCTTCTAGATGCATCTCTCCTTGTGGCTTGGTTACCGTTGGGTACAAGGTCGCAAATTTCAACACTTACTGGGTCTCATCATAGAGGGTTTGTATCTTTGGTTCCGTAGGCTTACTATCCTCCTTGGCTTTGTGCTTTTATATTCTATTCATGCGTGCCTCTTTTCCACAGTCAATCTATGCCATGAATAGGGTTGGCGATGAGACTCGCCCACCTGTGAAAGGAGCACCGAAAGGTAGGGCATATGGATAGGTAATTTTGATAGGCCCGAGCGGTTGCTTCTTTTGGAGAGTGATAGTTTGTGGGAAGAAGGGGGCACATTCCAAAGCTTGGTTTGAGAACTAGAAGAAGGGCTTGCCACTTGCCAAGGTTCAATTGGTGAACTAGTAGGAGGACTCGTGGGATAAAATGGTGAAGGAGTTGTCATCATGGAGTTGGCCTGCTATGAGGGAAGAGGAGGATTTGCGACAATAGAACCTTTGGAAAGTGAGGCAAGGAGGGATTGAACGACAATAGTTGGTGTAAGAGTTTGTGGAGGAGTAAAGGAGGGTGGAGTGGCCTGTGAGAACTGGGCGAAATCACCCACAAACGTTGGATCAAAGGTGGGAAATGGAGGGCCGACACTCATGGTAGGGATTGCCATGGAGACAGTGGGGGTACCAAGGACTGAGAAGCAAGAGAAGAATAAGCAAAATTTACCTGCTGACTGGTCGATGGCAGCCCTTGACTCATTAGCAACTCTTCCCCTTCTTTGGGCTCCTAGCCAGCTACAAGTACCTATCGTCCGACGGGCTCTTGTGAACTCTCTCCAACAGTGGTCTTCATCTATTGCCGCTTTGCAGGCGGGGTTTCCCCAGCCTCGACAATTACTGCCGACTGCTGCCACAATGCTCTAGTTGCCTTAGTGGCCCAAGTGAGTGTATGCAAAGCCCTCGATACATTAAACAGCACATTTGTGGCTACAGAGGTGGGCTATCCAAAGCCTTTCTCTTGTGGTATAGAGGACGCGAAAGTCACTGTTTCTTCTTCTTCCTGTTCTTCTGATCCACCTTCCGAGTCACTGCCTCTATTGGCACTAGAGTCTGAGCTGGGATGCTCCTCATCCCACCATTTTTCAAATTCTTTTCCCGCCTTCAGGCTTTCATAAGGAGCATCCAACTGTCTTGTCTCTTGGCGATATTTCCATAAAGCTTCTATCTTTTCATTAGTCCATTCCTCATCCTTCCACAACTTGTTGTACATGGTGCATTCCATCTAAACACTATCCTTAACTTCTGCCACAACAAAGTAAAACTTGTGCCATGGCCCTCTGTTATCTTGTGTGGGAATATGTACTAGTTCAACAAAAATTTCATCCTTATCTGCATACAGATTATGCCTCTTTTCCCATTAGGGTCAAGGAATGTGAGTAACCTTCATGTGCGGCTACGGTAGATCATTGAAAGGGTTGTATTCCCATTTATCACATACCAAAACCAACCCTAAATGAGCCAGTTTATCCTATAATAGCTTATGTGATTGCTTCTTTACCAGAGTCACTGTTTTGAAATTCTTCAGACAAGTGAAGAATCCTTTCCTCTTGACGCTTTGACTACTGCAAAAGGTATAATCAATAATACACACTTGCCAATACATCTCAAGCGTGAGCACCCTATTTGTGACACAGGCTAGGAGTAGGAAAGGTTGATCAGTGAAGCCTTGCATCCGAAGAATTGTGAAATCCACTCTGAAGAACTAGTCACAAGCGAGAGTGAAACTCTGCATATATATGGTCTGATCTCAGTTGAGCCAGATCATGTCACCTCCTCCTTATAAATCATGCAGTACCAAAGTTATAAAATAATCTAAAAATGCATAGTAATCATATGTCATGGAAAGAAAGGGTGTCCATGTGGATACTGGCTTCCTCCTCTGCTTCTCATAAAAAATAGACAAATCAAAATATTTGCCGAAGAAGTTAGGGTTTTGATGTAAGAGCATATGAACTAGGGAGGAGAGAAATCTAAACTTCCCTTCCACCGGGTAATTTTCTATTTGTCGTTTCATTTCCTCCATGAGGAATTCGGAAAAAGTACCAGAAGATATTGTGCTACTTGCGGAATTGAAAATCCGACCCTAGTTGAAAGGATTCCACCATCTCGTCGGAGTCTCAGCTACACACAAACGCTAGCATTGACAAGGCATCCTACATGTCTTCAAGAAATGAATCGTGCAACAATGGGATACTTGGCAGCTTAGCGCTTGGGATTCCCTTCTTGCCAATTTCCTCCATTAGGAAATCTAGGCTCTTTTTCATCGTGTTCCTTGTGTTTTCTCCTTTTGTAGGAGTGAAGGACTCAATTTGCTCCTTTTTGGTACTTGGGTCTGGGATACAAAGCGTGTGCCAAATGGCCTGTGGGCTAATGTTAACATTCAAGGTTTGGCCCTCGATGCAGTGGGTGTTCGGGTTATAACACTGAATGGCAACATCAACTATCTCCGGCCAATAATGTACTAGCGGAATCATGTATTGCAGAAGCCCGCTATACCATACCTTTTTTGCTGTCGATATGGTTTCCCGAGATGCCTTCATCCTTGCAAAGGCTGCTTCGCTTAAAGACTTAGGATTTTTCGCGAGGCGTGGGTCATGAATGTTATCCCATTCTTCCTCAACCCTTTTTTGGTTTTTGTAATCTTTGGGCCTATCCAGCTGCATTGTATTTTCCCTCTTCGGCTTGCCTGGTATACCAGGTGTAGCATATGATAAATATTCATAGATATACACAGCTTTTGACAACCATATAGCACTAAGCAAGTGTTGTCCAATCTCCTCCTAAATTTGTTGTGATGAACTCTCTGATATTTTTCCTTAGATGAAAGCTTCTGCAGGTTTTGAATTCCTTGTAATTTTTTCTTGGCTCTGGATATGCCAAAAAATTCTCTTCACTTGGCTTAGCGTATTTCAAAAGACATTTAAGCATTAAAAGCTTCTTCTTGCAATATTTTAGCTATCTTTACTCAAAGTGGTAGAGGAAAGTGGGCTTTTGCATTTAATTCGGCATGTACTGCCAACTCCAGCTCGTGTGAAGATGGGATATTTGGCAGCTAAAGTGGAAAAAGGCATAATTGTATTTGGAAACCATGTGATACAAGGCAATCTCCTTGGAACTTGGGCTGACGATTTGCGTTTTAACTTAGAATCTGTATGTGCTGGCAATTAATATCCCGAATAGAATGATTAAGCCAAAGCAACAACCGACGCCTGAAAATATATGAATCCTGCCTTGGGTTCTGGGAAATGCTTGTGAGGTGACACAATAGCCTCTGGCCCATGCAGCTCATTGCCGATGAGTGCCATAATTTTTAAGCTAATTTATTAGCTCTCATTAACTCTGCATGCATTGAACCCTACTTTTATAGACGCAACCAGTTAGGAAATGCAAGCAAACACAGGCATGCCTTTCAAGTTGGCACTTGGTTATTATCACATTTTCTTGAAGTAGATTATCATGCTTTTCCTCATTTTTTCTATAAATAGGCATCTAAGTAGTGAGGAAATCACACTTAGCATTTGAGAAAATTTTAGCAATAGGTCATTGGCTTAGTATCTGGCTTTTATTACTGGAAAGGCTCCTCATAAGCTAGGTTGTAGGCAGATTTTAGGAATAGTTAGAAGGCAGTAATAGTCTGTCGATACCATGGACACTCCTATTAGGCTAGTTTCTTATAAGTCACAGACAACTTTCCTCAGAGAGATTTCAACTAGGCACTTGAAAAGGATGACTAAAAACAAACACTCCCTGGATTTGATAGCCATGAAGTGGGTTCTGGGTAGGGACTGCATCGAGTATGAAGACAAATACCACGTCAATACTGACATTTTCTTGCACTTTGTTGCATCCATGTTGGATATCGGTATCCCTAGGCCTTTGATTATGAAGTTAGTCAAGGAAATCTTTCCTAAAAAATACCTAAATGGTCTAGGCGAAGTCATTGCTCACATTGTGTATGGGGTAGGCCTACCGACGACAAGTGACCTCTGGTGCTATATTGAGGAAGAATCGATCATCCCGTGGATGTCGTTTCTCAGTGGATTCTTCCTCTAGACACATGACGAGCACCAGTGGAGGGTTACCCCGACCTTGCACTTTTTGCTTTGCATCTACAACGTAGTGCCATTCTACAACATTGATTGGTACACTGACTTCACGAACCTGGTGTTCCCTCCACCAATGGTAGTTGCTCCAAGTGATTTTGCTTCTGCTGCTGATGTACCTATTGATGAAGACGCGGTAGACACTGCTATTAATGCGTCAATTGCTATTGCCCATGCTCTTGGATGAAATGCTTCCTAGTCTCCTTGTTTTTTGCTATTAAGAATACACCACCCATTTCTAGTTTTTGTATATAAGCCTTAAAAAGGCCATACATATAGTATATATGAAAAGAATATCTCGTATAACCATATCCTTTTTGAACTACAGCTTTTTAGCCATTTTCGCCATGTAAAAATGAAAGAATATATATAATGACATATATCTTTATAAAATTCATGGCTCCTTCTCTTTCAACATATCTGTCGTATGGGTTCCTTTTCATTCATCATATTTGTTTATTTACTTTGCATATGGCTTTTTTATATATTGTTTCTGCAAAGTAATTTTACTTCCTTATTCTCCGCAATGATGGGTTGCTTTCCTCCGAAACATGAATTAATTTCAAAAAAGACCGGCCAACAAAAGGGAAAGAAAACTAAAAGCATTATTCACATAAATACAATAACAAAACTCTGCCACTCAATGGAACAACTTAATATGAATCCCGTTGATCAGAATTTCCAAGGCTTCCCATTCCATGCTTTCTAATTTGAAAGCATTATGTTCTTTGCACTTAATGATCTTAAACAGGCCTTCCCACAGGCTATCAAACTTTCTGTGCTGACCTAGTTTAGCAGCCCTTTCATTAAATTTCAACACTAAGTCTTCGCACTTTAGGCCCTGGTCGGATGCCCTCTTGTCAAACCATCACTTGACCACTTGTTGGCTATTAAGGACTTCTCCCTTTTTTCTTGTACTTCTAACAATTCGGCAAGTCGAACCTCCATGGTGCCATTTTGTTCTATCTCGAGGGATTTCAGTAGTTGAAGCACTAGAATCTTCATAGATATAGGCAACAGTGCCTCTTTCCCATATACCAACTCGTAAGGTGAAGTTTTAAGGACTTGCTTAGGAGTTATGCGGTCTACCTAAAGCGCCGCTCAGAGGTTTTTGTGCCATTCTCTCTGGTGCTCTAAACCAATTCTTTTAAGGAGTTAGACCAGGTTCTTGTTCGTTGACTCAGCTAGGTCGCTGAGGGTAATAATTCGACGATGTCTTAAGAAATATGCCATTTGTTAATGCAAAGTGACATACCTTTGTGCCTAGGAAAGCTTTGGCATTATCAGAAATTATAGTCTTTGGAGGGCCAAACCTTGTCACCAGCTCTTCGAGGAAATCCACTATCTCTGCCTCTGTTGCATTTTTAAGCGGAGCGACCTCTATCCATCTCATGAAATAATCTATATTTTTCAGAATCCACTTGTGTCTAGCACTAGAAGCGAGATTGATCATCCTAATGAATTCCAAGCCCCATTGTGCAAATGGTTCATCTGCCACTATAGGCTTGAGAGGCATTGTAGAATTCTTCCTTCTGCCTGTAAAAAACTGGCATTTTTTGCAAGAGTTCACCAAGGAGTGAGAGTCGTTGAAAAGTGTGGGCCAATAGTAACCTATACACATGATTTTGATGGCAGTGGTCTTAGAAAAGAAGTGTTCATTTGCAGCGCTGTTGTGGAAAGTGTCGAGGATTCTCTTCGTTTGCTTTGCAGTAACACATCGCAAGAGGAGACCATTGAAATTACTTTTGAAAAGGACCCCTTCCACTAGCGCATATCCGCAATTCTGCAGTTGATAGTATCTCCTCTTTTGGGAGGAAAGACCTGGCAGATACTTTCTTGTTTGCATAAACCTCACTCTATCTGTTAGCTAGCAACCCTTAGACCTTGGCTCATTCATCAGAACAAGCTCCGGTTGCTCTTCCTCGACGGGTATCTCTTCATCATGCGCTATGTATTCGCACAGTCCTCTTCCACGAATGGTTTTAGTGGGTCTGACCTCAATGTCATATTCAAGGATCTTGGTGATCCAATTAGCTCTTTTTTCTATGATTTCTCCCTCCATGATATATTCCCACACACTGGAGTGTGCAACATAGACAATCACTTTGTTGCAGGAAATTAGATGGCAAAATTTTTTAAGTCCCTTTACTATTGCAAAGGCTTTCCTTTTGTAAAATTATAATTCATCTCTTATTCCTTCAAGGTCCAAGAGTAAAATGCCACCGGATGTTCTCCTTTTCCTTCATTATCCTTTTGAGTTAAGACAGCAGCAATACTGGACTTGCTACTGAATACATACATTATAAAGTCCTTAGATAAGTCTGGATTAACTAGTACCAGAGTTGAGGAGATAACATCCTTAACTTTTTCGAAGGCTTCCTTGGCTTCCTTTGTCCACTTAAATGCTTGATTTTTTTTTAGCATCAAGGTGATTGGCTTAATTATTCCTGCGAAGTCGGAAATAAACTTGCACTAGTAGAATTTGGCAAATAAATTACTACGTGACTAAAAATTTTAGTCACATGACTAAAAGTTTTAGTCACGTGACTAACACTAGTAGTATTTGGAAAATAAATGACTAATTTGGTCATTTATAAGTGACTAATTTGGTCATCGGGTAAAATCACAACTAAATGACTAAATAAATGACTAAAACATTAATTTAAGAAAAATATTAATTTTTTCTTAAATATATTTACGCCGAAGGCATATCCTATTTGAAGAAGACAAAGCTAATTTTTTCAATCAATGGTTGGTATCAATCTGCTGGCCATTAAATGAATCTCAGTCGTTCATCATTTTTTGTGATTTTTTTCGGGTGTTTTCTGCCCTTTTTTCACTGCTTTCCCCGCCGCTCCTCCAAACTCTTCCTTGTTGGTATTGACCATTCACTTCTCCAATTTGGTGAGCTATAGCCTAAAAATAAGGTTTCAACGAGGGTTTTCGAGTATATTTATCAAAATAAAACTTTATGTCGTCACCTCAATAAATGCCTCCACTTCATAACGATTAGGGTTCGCTTTTATTTTTTCTAATTTATTTATTCCTATCCATCACTGTGAATACTCTTTCCACCATAATTTGAAAGGAATGTTATAGGTATGGTCCTTTTAGATTGATTCCTCTTAAATGGAAAGAGAATGAAATGAGTTGTCATTATTAATATTTATCGCATAAACCTGGCCTAACTCCGTGAATGAAAACAAATATTTTGTCATATATATATATGGATTAAAGTTTAATTGTTATAAGTGAGTTATATTATTTGATTATACTATTTATTGAGTTTTCAATTTTCTATGGCTATAATGAACAAGTGGTAAGGTTTGGTTCATTTTTTAGACAATGATTTTTGCAAAATAAATATCTTTTAATATTTTGACTTTTGCAAAATAAAAATAATTTTTTTTTAAGAATTTAACTTATATTTAATATATAATCAATAAAAATCAATTTTTTTAACTAAAGAAAGTTTTTATTTATGTTATTTTAAATATAGATATAAGTTAAATATATTAATCATACTTAATATTATATATTATATTTTAAATAAAACTATTAATTACATAAAATGATTAAAATTTATAATTAATAATTATTATAATTTTACATAGTACAAAAATAGATCAACATTTATCTTAATTGACTTCCACACTTCTTCGGCCTACCCATTGCACACTAAGGTGCAATTGCTAGTTTATGTTTACATTATATTTCTAAATTTTTAATTATCCTAAATTAAGACAAAAAAAAAATACTTTTCTAAAATAATTTTTTTATTTCCCTATCCTTATTCATTTTCCCTCCCTCAATTGAGATGCATTTTCCTTTTTCCCTCCCTGGAGAAAACAAAACAAGAGGAGCGACACAAGGAGATACGGTTGAACAGGGTGCTGGCGAACTTGCTCGTGGCCAAAGGCCTCAGTCTCTCCTCCCTCTCCAATGTCAAACTCCTCAAGACAATCAGCCACAAGCAAGTTAAAGTAGCTTGTGTCTGTGTATTCCTTATTTTCCTATTTCCATTTCTTTTTCAAATGGCCTTCTTGAGAATGAAATGGCAATGGCTGGTTACAATAGTGGGAGAGTAAGGAAACACTAGAAGGGTGAAGGTAATTTCTATTTTTATGCTTCATGCACTATTTTAATTTAAACCTTATCGTTATTATTCAATGGTTGCTAACCCTTTATTGCTTTCACCAGTGGTGTACAGTTATTTCTTCTAACCAAGAAGGGCTGAACCTTCAACTAATTAGTTCTACCAGTTTCAAGTTGCATCATCACGAGATGCCTATTGCAATGCAAACCCTTTCATATTAAGGCAATGGCTGTTAATTGTCCATTCATTTTACCGCTGGTGTTGGAGAAATTTTGTAGTTGAAGTAAATGTCGCTTTCCAAGGTATTTTTTTGTAGGCCCACTATTGTAATTTTATTTTTGAAGTAAAATGTATATCATAGAGACATTAAATTATTTTGTCTTACCATCATTTTTTTTTTCAATTTTGTTAATTTTTCTCGTTAAAAGGAAAACTAAATTTGTGTATAATCTTTATTTTATTTTATTTTATAAATTTTAATAGAACCCATCATAGAAAGGGCCACAATTGCAATATTTTTTGGTGTTGATAATGCTATGGTGAGATTGTAAAGGGCAAAAACTCTGATAAAGCATGACTGGCACAACATGCATAAATTATAAGGATTTTTATGGATCCTTGCTTAGGCTATGAATCTTGTCAGTGTTTAAACAAATTCATCTACTATTCCACTCATCATTCATGTTGTGCATGTATCATTATATATATTCTCAATATATCTCATCACTGAAATGAGGATTGCATTCTATGTATGCATTTGATTTTAGAATAAGTTAAAGCACATCAATGCCTGAGTAAATAATTTTTCTTGTAGCTAGCGGGAATTCTAAAATTTAGTTAATTTAAAGTATAATACCCTTGAAAATTTTGGCATCCCAGCCTTCCCCTTGGTTACTTCCTCGCTGCTTTGTCAGTCGTTAATTCCACTATCCTTAAAGTATGTAACTTCTTATTCTTTTAGATTATGCAGTGAGGGTTGGTGATAGTTCCGCAACCCTTACAACTCGTAGGGTTACTACTTTTTATGTGATGCTTTTCCAGTTGGGATACTGTTGGATTTACAATACTATAACTTGTATTCCTACAACCTATATGCCTACAATTTGATTGATAAGGAGGCATTTTCCACAATGATATTGCTATCAGGATTCAACCATATTCAACCGTGTAGTTTTTCGAGTCAAACTCATTGATCCATGTTTCATGAGTAGTGGTTCACAAGAACCTAGCTCTCATAATGAATAGTCCACTCAGCACCCATTGCAATTAGAGGATGTTAAATTATTGCAAATTGATGTAATGTAGGGATGCTAGCTCTTTTGTTTGTGGGAAGATGATCTCTCATATGTAGCACCCCTAGTTTTTTGAAGTAATAGACATGTGGTTGGGTATGTGCAGGATCACCATGGAAAAAACAGGCCCTTAAGTGGCAAAAATTTCAAAAAAATTAGTGTTAGGAAACTTGACGTAAAACTTTGAATAAGTGATCTATATTATTTCAAAAATATGTAAAAATAGAATCTATAGAAAATTGAATGTAGTTTCTAAACTACTAGGTTTATTTAAAAATAAATAAAATCTATTTGGTGAAAATTTGAAATTTCAATGCAGTAGTACTTAAATTTTAGGGAAAAAATAAGAATTAGGTGTCCGACCACCCTAACCATAATAAAATGATAATATTTTTTTAAATATTTTATATATAAGTAGAGGACTCATGTCCGGATGTGATGCATAATTTTTGTAATTTTTTTCCAAGTAAATAATTAATTATGAATTTTATATTACAACTTTTAAAAATATAAAAACTCATATGTCTAACCACCTTAACTTGGTCAAAACTTCATGAAATTTAATTTTTCTTTTTTTAATCCTATAGTATGTGAAGCATAGAATGTGACGCATGTTTCAGATTCAAAAAATATGATACCTTTTGAAAGTTATAGATGTTTTTCAATCAGCCTATCGAGTAGGACTTTAGTCGTAATTCTAATAGAAAATAAATAATAATTATTTATTAAATTAAAATTAAAGCATAATTTATATTGGTGGAAAGCTGAGAATCTCCTCTAAAAACCCTTTTCGTTTCATCAATTTTGGGTTAAAAAAAAGTCGTCAGCCACACACCCTACAAATACCCATAATATTGCCACTTTTTGGCCCACCATGATCTAGCACATACCCGGTTCCAGAAAATAATATAATAATATCAAAAGGTATATTGGTACCAAATTGGACCACTCAGTCCTAACCAACCATGTGAGAGGATGTATCCATTTGGAAAACCAAGATGTTTGTCACTTATTCATCAAATGTGAGAGGATGTATCCATTTGGAAAAATAAGTTATTTGTCACTTATGAATACAATCTTTCAAAACTTTAGTCATTTGTGTCACACCAATCCTTTTCCTTGTAACATTTCATCTTTGAAGTAGAAGAGCCAGTATAATTTACCTAGACTTGCACTTACCTTTTGATTTATATTTCTTCTTATGTCTGGATTTTTCTTATCCCTCTTTTTCTTTGGACTAGCCTTTTGCAAAGAGAGCACCTTTAGAGAAATCCTCTATGGTTTCTTCTTAATTCTTTATTTAGTAGGGCTGCAACAACTTCTTCAAGTGTTTAACTTAGAAGATGTACTACTAATTATCCTAAGAAGATTGTCCCATGAATTGGGTAATGAAGAAAACAAACTTACGCATTTATCCTTTGCATCCACTAACATCAATAGGCTGCTATTGACTAACAGTGATAATGAATGCATGTAAATGATCAACAATAGAGTTCCCATCATTCATTTTCAATGAATACAAATTTATTTTCAAGAAATGTTTATTGACTAGAGACTTACTTTGAAACAATGTTACAATTTTATCCCACAATTTCTTTGTAGTGCCCTCACTATACACATTTGTTAACACAAAATCAGATTAAGATAGTGCCCCTCGCATTCCTATGTAATTCATCTCAATCATCTTGATTGATATCAAAAAGTTCATTTCATGTCACAGCTAACCACTGATCTCCACAACCAAGAGATCCTCCATTTTAAATTTCCACAACTCAAAACTCTATCCATTGAATTTTCCAATATCAATCCTTTATGAAATTTCCATGACTCTTGCAAAAGCATATTTGAACTTCACACAACTCCCACCGCAACCAAAGAAAACCACACAAGGAGAGAATCTCCTCATCGAGCCAATACCAAGTTCTAATACCAAGTGTTGAAAAACTAGAGATATATCTAAAGGAGCATTATAAAGGGTTTCAAAATCTGATTGAAAGTGATTTAGAACAATAATAGGATTGATATAAAACTGATTTATGACAACAATACGAAATGGAAAGATAACACATAGAAAAGAGCAACACCATAACTCAATGTTTTCCCAAGGAAATTCCTTTGGAGGAAGAAAACCCCATCCAAAAAATCAGCTTCACTATATTAACACCAAGGTGTGCTTCCAAACATATTAGATGATCACCAAGGCTGATTTCACATCAAATGGAAATCCTAGAGAAATTTCAGTAGCATTCCAGTGGCATTTCTATACAACAAAGTATGCTCATAAATTACTATCCCAATCCCTTATTAAATATGCAATTACAACACAAGAAACCAACAATGGTTTCTAAAACCATTGATGAAAATCACACGTCATATCACCAAGGGAACCCACGTGAGGTGGTGTAACTCTGTGAGGTGGCACAAATTCCAATTCCCACTATGACAATGTAACTTCCTATTCAATGATGAAACTTATAAGATGCATTACACATCTTATATTGGCTAGAAATAGTAAATTCATGTAAAATCCAGTTGATCTATTTGAACCATGTGAAATGTGGCATCCAATTCCACATTTGCAAGTTTTTTGGTCCTTTTGCAACCCCAAATGTAATTCTCAATGTGGGATACAGCATGCCATGTGTCCCTCAAACTTTTCCTATTCAATTTAGGTGTCCTATTCTCTAAGAGGGTCATTTTTTCATAAATTATAAAGTTTCCTAACCAGCCATAATGTCCCCCATCCATAGGTAAACTGGATAAATGAACATCATTGTTATGCAATGCATACACATTCCCAATAATAGTTAGGTCAATATATAATCTTATTGTTGAGGGGTGTTTGTTCATAATTTAAGGCTTAAGAGTTAGTTGAGTACAAAGTACGAAGATATCAATATGCAAATTATAGGATGAAAGTTTACTTGGGTTGGTCCATGGTTATAGAGATACATAACCAACTCATGTATCACTAGGATAAAAAAGAAGAATACAATAGTATCAGTTTATAGATTCATTGATTAATTCAGAACAGTCCTTAAAAGTGCATTGTCTTCACTGAAGGACACATGAGAACATATATCTCATTGCAATAACCTCTTTAAGACTTCGTTCATTTTTACCTAAGTCAATAGTGGAAAATAGCCATACATATTACGTAAGTGCTTTCTTGGTGAAACAAGAAATCATCAAACCCTTATAAGGCTCTTAGAGGAAATTACTATTATACTATTTTAAGGACTCATCAATACTCCCACAGTCACCTAAAAGACTAAAATTAGGATCAAATGTTGATGTTAGAATTAAAAAAACTATAATATAATGAGCAACTTAGACCTTGGGGAGATACCAACATAATGTAGAAGTACTAGTATTGATACATCAAAATCTAATTATTTTTCAAATACTCCTGAAGAAAATTCCACTACCATCAACAAAGTTTCAAACACAGAGATCTATTAAATAGGTTTACACTTGTCCAAATGTTTTACGTCATTCAAGGTCCAGAAACACAATGATATCATCCCACTATATGGTCAAGCATTTCAAAAGGATAATTTTGCAAATAAAATTTATTACTAATTTTCTTAGACATTTCAAGGTCTAGCATCTCATAAATATTAGGAATAATGGTCTTGAAGATAGTCTCAAATTTCAATAAATATCAAATCATTTTGAACTTCATTTGCTAACAGTAAATCAAGAATGTATTAAGTTTAACATATGAAGATGATCTGATCTCTACTATTCACTCTATATGAAAATAACTCTGACAACCATTGCATTTATAGCTCCAGGAGTAGTTGCTATACATTTAATACTAAATAATTATGTCAAGAGAATTGTCACAAAAATAACCTCAAGGGAAAGGAAAACAAAATAAATAAAAAATTTAAACCACCAAATGATCATTTCATAGTTCAAAATATCTCCATGGGGAGAAACAAACAAGGGTCTAACACTTTGTATTACAATAATTTTATTTATGAAAACATCCACAGATAAAACCACAAAACCAATGCCTTCATTTACCAGATAACAATAGATCTGTTTTAGAATGAAATAAAACACAACAAAAACTAAAAGTGGTCTGGCCGTGTACAAATTTCTAAAAAAAATTCATTGAAATCATGGCAAGTGACTTACCTCAAGATTTTGCACAAGTTCTGTTGTGCTGTCAATGATGCCGATGAGAAAAATGGTTAGAGTTTGCAAGAAAAATATTACAAAACACTACCAAAGTAGAATTTAAGAAAAAATGAGATGAGAAAAAATGAGTCTCCATATAATTGCCACTTCAATCTATTCATAATAAACGAAAAGTAGATCTAAAAATATCGGGGTTTAGAGCTACTAACTTCTTGAGCTTGGGACAAGATTTTTGCAGCCTTTTAAATAAAAATATTGGTTGCAAGTTGAAATTTGTTTTCAAATGTGAGGCAAGGAATGTTTCAACTGTTTGGAAGTTGTTTTGTTTGTTGTGAGACAACTTTTCAGGTGAAAGGTGCTACTAAATGTAGCTTGTTGGATAACCAAAACTTTCCCTCAAGATGCTTGCAGGGTTTTTAAATTATGCCTTAAACCTTGAATGTGAGGATTTCAAATTCCCCACAACTGCCTATGAACTTCCCCAGTTAACAAAATATACTTTAAAAAGCTGGAAGTAAGGAAGAATGATGCATTTAGGTTCAATAGCTAGGCATGTAGAACTGAAAATTGACAATCAATCTATGCTAAATAGTAAAAGCCTAAAGCATTTTACTAGGTAAAGAATTGCCTTAGGGATAATATGGGAGCGCCAATGTGGAGATGATATGGGTTCCAAGATTTCTTTGAGAAAGAATTGGCTTAGTAGTAACTTACATAATATTTCAGTAAGACAATGATCATAAAACCAAATAGGTGTATCGAACTGTTTTTATTGTGTTCACTTTCACTTTATGAATAGGTTAAAGCGGTTGAAATTTTATTGTATATATGGAGATTTTGAAGAATAGGTATCAATTTTCTAAGTAAAATAGTAGCTAATGATAGTGCATCATATAATCCCAAGTGTAGTAGACTATCTTTCTATGAAAAATTTACATTAAAGAGTAGTTGGCATTAAGTAAAAGTTTCTCAGCCTTTATTCATTGTCTTCATCTTCACCATTTTTTATTTTCTTATGAGAATGGCCTAGTTATAATATCTAAAGATCCTAGTCTTTATTCTACTATTCTTATGGAGCTTATTCTAGTTTATCTTTGATTGTTGCTAAGAGAGTGCTCTATGAGACTATGACCATACCAAGTTTATCTGGCATAGATGTGCTGGGCCCCAAATATTTTGGGTGAATCAAATTAATTTAGGCTGGACCTGGTAAAATAATTGAAATTACAAAATGTGATGAAAAATAAAAACTTGGAAGATGTAAAATATTCAAGAAAGTGTATGTCTAAACACTTGTCTTTATGTCTCTCTGTGGAGTAGTTCACTGCATCACACAACTATTTTGTAATATTTTATCCTAGAACTCCTCTATGGTTGCTCCTGCCATTTGTTAGAAATGGCAATATTGTTAGTGGAATTCTAAGAATCTAATGATACATGAGATGTAAAGAGATCAGTGCTTCCATTTTTATTTTCATCTTATTATCTATCAATGGTATGGAGTGAATAGTTTTAACTATTAAAATTTAATATCAAAGCTTGAAATGTCAAGAAGAATGAAGATTTTAATCTTTATGTATTTTTTAGTAGTTGTCTTGTTATGGATGTTTGATTTTATGATTATTTTTAATGACATGCACAAGTTTAAATAATCCACATTTTCAAATATTTCTGAAATCCCAAAGTTTAATGACCCTACCAAATTTATGGAACATAGTGACCATGTTTGCATCTCTCATAATTGTGCAATTAACAGTGATAATTCCTTACACCTTAATTATGTGTTCCAATTGTGAATATTAGTTCATGTGGAATACAAAATGCTCACAGAGTTGGGTTGCATCAAAGAATAAGCAACTCTACAATCAAAAAGGTCTGAAAACTTCTTTTGGATTCTTTCCCATGAAAGTAGTTCCCAAAATTGAAGGCAGACAATGCACACTGACATAAAAGCCATAGTAATTTTGTTTATGTACAATGTTGCAAAATCCTTTTTACTCTGTGTTTTTTATAACTAAGATGTAATTGAAATTTGTTTTGCATTGGAGATTGCTTTTGGTAGCATCCTACTTTGTCATTCTTCCAATTTTTATATGGTTTTTAAAATTTATGTTGTTACGTTCACTTTGTTGTAGGTTTTAATACAACATCTGCATGAGAAACTTAATCTTAGTGAGGTATGATAAATATTTTCCATGTATTATTATTCTAATTCAAGAAAGGAAATTGATGCTTTTGAATTTTTTATGAGATACAAGATCCAATAATGAGATGGATTGGAATTTAAAGGAGTATGAATATGGCCACAATTTAATTATCTATTGTGTTGTGTTAGCCAACTAAAAAAGAAGTGTTGCTGGAAATACTCAGCCTATATTCATATATGATCCACATGTACCACAAATTTAACTAGCATCTTAGTAATAATGTTTAGGGTGTCCTCAATATAGCCAACACGGGAACAAAGGTCTTTAGGGACAATGTGGAATCAAGCTTTAGGGTGTTTTGATCCAAAGAAACCCTAGTTGAGTTTGGCACACATTAAAGTTGGACCAAAGGGGTATTCAAAAATGTCAAGAGTCCCTATAGTTGTTAAGAAAAATAGTGAGAAAAGTTGGCAAAAACATATTTGCAGACCTACTAGGTTGAAGTTAGGGTTATAGTGGAAAGTTGTTGAGTCAAAGTTGTGTGACCTTGATTGATGATTTATCTAACTTGGACTGTGTTGTTAAGGTGAAGACCATTCTCCCTTGCATCATGTTCATACCCTACTCCAAAGCTCCCATTTTGGCACAGGCAGGGAGGATGTTGGCATAGGTTGTGGAATTTGGCTTTAGACATGCTAATTGCATTTGCTTGAAAGTTTCTAAAGCCTTTTTAGTAAATCCATTTTGTGCATATCCCACAATCATCGTATTCCATGAGATGGTATCTCTTTTAGGAATTCTATCAAATAGTTCACATGCCTTGTCTATGCTTCCACATTTTGCATACATGTCTACTAGGGCAGTTGCAACTACAACATCTGACATAATTCCTCTATTCTTTATGGTTTGATGGATGTTCATACCCTATTACAAAGCCCCCATTTTGGCATAGGTAAGAAAGATGCTAGCAAAGGTTATGGAATTTGGATTTATACCTTCCAATTGCATTTGCTTTATAGTATCTATCCTCATATTTTAGAGGTTACAGATCAAGAGGATGAGTTTAGTGTGGTGAATAATAATTGCCCTAGTATGAAAATAGGGTCTTATGAGTAAAGATGGAGGTTAGAGTCTAGGTTTATAAAAATACCTTTAGAAGTGGACTTTACATGGAATAATAAGCTTGTGCAGACCAAATAAAGAGTGATCCAAGTATTGGTTGTGAGAGTTTGGGTTTGGAGATAGAAGAAACTAAAGACCCCTGTGGTAGCCAAGGCCTAAAGAGGCATAATTCTGAATGAGACAGTTAGTTTTGAATCATTTGGTCCAAAGGACCTATACCCCACTTTGACATATGTTTTAACTAAGCCAAAAAGGTATCTAAAGGTGTGGTTAGTTTTGGGTAAATGTGTTTATCCTGGGAGAAAAGCTCTGAAAAACCATTTTACAGACCTACAAGCTTTGCATTCAGTTTATGCTTCTTCATTATATATGCTGGAAAAGGTTGCGGAATCTGGCTTTAAACCTGCAAATTGCATTTGCTTGAAAGTTTCTAAAGCCTTTTCAACAGATCTAATTTGTGTATATCCTACAATTATTATAGTCCATGAGACCACATTTCTTTGAGGCATTTTGTTGAACACTTCAAGTGCCTTGTCTATGATCCCACATTTAGCATACATGTCTACAAGAGCAGTTGCAACTACAATATCTGACAAAATTCCTCTAGCCTTTATGCTTTGATGGATGTCCATACCCTGTTCCAAGGCTCCCAATTTGGCACCTAGAACCTAATCTAAAATTGATTCCATTGACAACCTGTCATAGCTGCAACACTTGAATATAATAGAGTGTGGAGGTTTAAATAAGCTCCCTGATTCCATTGGCAAGCTGTCAAAGCTGCAACACTTGAGCATAGAAGGGTGTAAAAGTTTAAATAACCTCCTTGATTCTATTGGCAACCTGTCATAGCTGCAACACTTGATCATAGAAGATTGTAGAGGTTTAAATAACCTTATTCCACTGGCAACCTGTCATGTCTGCAGTACTTGAAAATAGTAAGTTGTAGAGGTTTAAATAACCTCCCTAATTCCATTTTCAACCTATCACAAATGTAGCACTTGAACATAATAGGAAGTTTCAAAGGTTTAAATAACCTCCTTGATTCTATTGACAATCTATTGCAGCTGTAACATTCAAAACTAAAATATTGTCATGGTTTAAATAACCTCCTTGATTCCATTGGCAACCTATCATAGCTGCAACCTTAAACATAGAAGGGTGTGAACATTTAAATAGCCTTCATGATTCCATTGGCAACCTGTCACAACTGTAGCACTTGAACATAGAAATGTGTAAAAGTTTAAATAACCCCCTGATTCTATTGGCAACCTGTCACAGCTGCAACACTTGAACATAGAAGACTGTAGAGGTTTAAATAACCTTTCTGATTCCATTGGCAACTTGTCACATCTGCAACACTTGAAAATAGAAAGTTGCAGAGGTTTAAATATCCTCCCCAATTCCATTGTCAACCTCTCACAGCTGCAACACTTGAATATAATAGTAATTTTTAAAGGTTTAAATAACCTCCTTGATTCTATTGACAATCTATTACAGCTACAACATTCAAAACTAAAATATTTTCATGGTTTAAATAGCCTCCTTGATTCCATTGGTAACCTGTCATAGCTGCAACCTTGAACATAGAAGGGTGTGGACATTTAAATAACCTTCTTGATTCCATTGGCAACCTGTCACAACTACAACACTTGAAAATGGTAGGGTCTATAGATTTAAATAGCCTCCTTGATTCATTCGAAAATGACAACTTGTCACAGCTGCAACACTTGAACATAAAAGGGTGTAAAAGTTTAAATAACTTCCCTGATTCCATTGAAAGTAGAATGTTAGGATGTGTTCTAGAGTGCTTCATTAATTCAAAGATTTTGAGAGGTTCCTTTCAAAATCCATTTTGTGCACATTCTACAATCAGTCATTTCATTCAATTAGAGGCTTTAAGATGAAATTTCAACATGCTATAGATATCAAAAAATGGGCACTCGAAGCAAACTACATACCCAACACCTTTCGAGTGCCTTGAATTGCAATCCATTATTAACCTCACATCACGAACCTGCAAGAATCCCAAGTAATAAGATTTAGCAAAAACATTCTGGATCCCAACTAGTTTTGGAAACTTAGATCAATGAAAGCTCTAGCTCGACAAGGGTAAGTGATAGACAAACGAGATGGCCACCTACAAGATGGCTAGTCAATTTAAAGGCCATCCACCCAATTTATAAAGACCATTAGCTCACACTCATCACATGCATAGAATGTTGAATCCATAAAAAATTCATAATACTACGCCTCAATGAAAGATGGGTGCATTTACTGCAATAAGAAGCAAATGTATCTCAATGGTTGGTGGTAATACATGTTTGCATTGCATGCATCTAATGTAAAAAATTTTGGAAAAAGGTGAATGTATGATCAAATATTGGTAATATGGAAGCACGTGATGTCTACTAACAAACTTTATACCATATCAATAAATTACACATTCAATAGTACATATAAAAATAGCATGATCGTTACCCCATCTATCAACCAACACGCATTACACAGTGAAGAAATGGCACAAAAAATACGTCTAGTATGTAGTATATATTCAAAATATATATAGTGACCTTCCCAACTCTTGCAAAGAACTCATATACATCTCTTTCATCTGCATTCAAGCAAATATGCAAGATGAAACAAATAAACAAAAAAAATAAAAAATAGATTTTTAAGGTTTGCACCAAAGTGACTGAGAACCAATGGTGTATCAAAACCATGGCAGAAACGATATCATGAAAAACAATCTAGACTCACACCTAGTAAGCAAACAAAGTCCTCTGATACCTCTCTAGATCAACTTCTGGCTCTGGAGCTTCTTCCTTCCTTTCCTTGAAACACCTACAAGACATGCAAGACTTAGGCTATTATAAATTACATGCTAGAAAACTAATCAGCAAACAAACCTTAGCAACATAAGGTAGAAAAACCACCAGTGAACTTATCCACACAATTAGCCTCTGAATTACATGAATCAATAGAAGTACAATATCTTTGGATGTTTCCTGCCATCTAGAAAATAACTTGAGAAATATTGTTAATACAATGCAACAATTACAAATCATTCAAAAGAACTCTATAATGATTGGATCATGCATCTTAAGTTATCTCCAGGCACACATGAGCTCTCACAAAAGCAACCATCAGTTGTCAATAACACCAAAACATTCCATACAGTAAATAAACCTAGTTTCTCAATAGTTGATCTTAACTCTAGAATTTTTTTTAAGTTTTTGATAGTTTCACAAGGACCTTCATGCATGAAACCACTATGAAAATGACCCCTTCTAAATTGAATCAATATGTGTAACTAACAAACATGATATTTCTGGTCTATGTAATTGAAATATAGAATGCTTCTAGTTATAACTTGTAACTATTCACATAGTTTTTACCAGAAACATTCTATATTGCAATATATATAACTTCCATGTGGAAAATTTGATCTATCTAAAGCACCATAATTTAGTTCTAATTTAAACCATTATTTCTACAAAAATAGCTGTAACCATTTTACAATAATTATAAGGTAATCAAAAATATTGATCACTTTCATAATTTCATTATCTTCATTTGAAAATGCTAAGGATGTTAATTCTTTAGGAACCTAAATTGCATCTTTAGACCTCCACAATTCTTTAATGCAAACTAATCCTTAGACTATAAATTTGACCATAGAAACCATCCACTTATTGTAGATAGCTTTCACACAAAGAAACACTAATCATGGTTGGGGTGTAATGCCCTGCCACGTAACCTTAAAGAATGTTGAAAACACAACAGAAGTGTAGTAATTTTTTTTAAAAATGTAATATTAACATGTGATATGAACAAACAATAGCGCATACAATCTCTAAGATACGCGACAAGGTATTACATTCAAATTCCACTTTACCAAAGTTATTTAACCATAACATATAAATTAAACTCATAATTTAAGATTATACATTCAAAAATATTTAAATACATCACATAAGATATAAAGTACAATAACGATTCATTCTTACATTGCATTCAACATAATAAATACAATACTCATTTCCCAAATGAGGTGGATCTTACATAAGTGTTACAATTATAAGTTACAAGAATTCTCCTCGAATACAATTGAGGAGTGATACATAAACAAGGTATCCAACTGATACAAATGAGACATAAGAGAAAGTACAAATCCACTAGTACATGCGAGCTCTCCAATTAGGAAGTACCCGCCATTATGAACAAGAACTAGGGACCCAACGGTGTAAGGTGAACGTTCCACCCAACCAAGTGGTACCCGTAGGCCCACCCCTCATGCTAGGAGATAGTAAAAAGGTTCCCTAGACAAAACTGACAGCCACTAGATACAAGAAAACTCAAGACTAAACAATACAAGTACAAAACACAACATGAGGGTTACATTGCTTCCATAATAAAGAATTAAGTACAACCACTGTACAATACAATATGTCTGTTGTCATAGGAAGAGTGTCACGCATAATTTGCTATGAGTTACCCTGGCGCAACCTTCCTAGGCTACCGAAACCCCATCTTGGGTTACCCTAGCTGCCTCTATCGGCCGCCGAACCCCCATACAAACTATGCTTTTCATCTCACCTCAAGCCTAAACAAGCACATGAGTCATGAGAGAACATACATTATTTTTATTTAGGTGAGAGTTCCCCATTAATTCTTTTAAGTTATCGCTTGATTAAACCCTAAGTGAGTTACCCTGGCGCCCCTTTGTGTGTTAGACCCCCACAAAGAGCCACTCTCCTACTGATAACACTAAGGTCAAACCACAAACCATGGGTAGACAAGGTGCACAAGATTCAATAACAAATATCGACCTTAAAGCTAAAGGTCACACATCTCATTCGTAGTAACCGGGTGTTCAAACTAGACTACATCCACATGCACTACCCAAGGAAAATCAAAAGCTAAACCATCATATATAACAATTCCCTCATAAAGTAAATATATCTGGAAGACTTACTAACTTAGTTAACTCAAATTGCCCAACTAACGTAACAGGAGAAATCACAACTTAAAAATCATTTCAGGCAAGTAAATAAACTATCGTTAGGATTTCTTAAATCCAATTAATGCAATAACACATCACTTGCAATTATTCAAAGTAAATATAATTCCATTTACAATAATAAGGAAATAAAATAAAGCTATTTATTTAATTCCAATTTCCACAATTACGCATACTAATAAAATTCAATTCCCTATTACAATCATTTCATTATAAAATCCTCTACTTGTGCATTTAAACATTTTAATAACACAACATCTATTTATATATAAATAAACTTTCTTTTAAAAATATTTCATTTAAATAAAATATCCATTTGTATATTTAAAACATCTCTTATATCACAATAACTATTTAAATAAATATATTTAAATATATATATATATATATATAATTAAATATGTAAGAATACATATAATTATATATATAATAAATATATATTATTTAATTATTTTACTGTGATATAAGAGATTTTTAAATATACAAATGGATATTTTATATAAATGAAATATTTTTTTTAAAAAGTTGATTTATATTTAAATAGATGTGTTATTAAAACGTTTAAATGCACACGTAGAGGATTTTATAATGAAATGATTGTAATAGGGAATTGAATTTTATTATTATGCGTAATTTTGTAGAAATTGGAATTAAATAAATAGTTTTATTTTATTTCCTTATTATTGCAAATGGAATTATATTTACTTTGAATAATTGAAAGTGATGTGTTATTGCATTAATTGGATTTAAGAAATCCTAACGATAGTTTATTTACTTTCCTGAAATGATTTTTAAGTTGCGATTGCTCCTGTTACGTCAGTTGGGCAATTTGGGTTAATTGAGTTAGTAAGTCTTCCAGATATACTTACTTTATGAGGGAATTTTTATATATGATGGTTTAGCTGTTGATTTTCCTTGGGTAGTGCACGTGGATGTAGTCCAGTTTGAACACCTAGTTACTACAAACAGGACATGTGACCTTTAGCTTTAAGGTTGATATTTGTTATTGAATCTTGTGCACCTTGTCTACCCATGGTTTGTGGTTGACCTTAGTGTTGTCAGTAGGAGAGTGGCTCTTTGTGGGGGTCTGACACAGAAAGGGGCAGCAGGGTAACTCACTTAGGGTTTAATCAAGTGATAACTTAAATGAATTAATGGGGAACTCTCACCTAAATAAAGATAATGTATTTTCTCTCATGACTCATGCACTTGTTTAGGCTTGAGGTGAGATGAGAAGCATAGTTTGTATGGGGGTGTGGTGAGATGAGAAGCCTTGTTTAGCTTTAAGGTCAATATTTGTTATTGAATCTTGTGCACCTTGTCTACCCATGGTTTGTGGTTTGACCTTAGTGTTGCCAATAGGAGAGTGGCTCTTTGTGGGGGTCCGACACACAAAGGCGCGCTAGGGTAACTCACTTAGGGTTTAATAAAGTGATAAATTAAAAGAATTAATGGGAAACTCTCACCTAAATAAAGATAATGCATGTTCTCTCATGACTCATGTGCTTGTTTAGGCTTGAGGTGAGATGAGAAGCATAGTTTGTATGGGGGTTCGGCGGCCGATAGAGGCAGCTAGGGTAACCCAAGATGGGGGTCCGGTAGCCTAGGAAGGTTGTGCCAGGGTAACTCATAGAAAATTATGTGTGACACTCTTCCTATGGCAATAGAAAGATTGTATTGTACAGTGGTTGTACTTGATTCTGGAAGCAATGTAACCCTCATGTTGTTTTTTGTACTTGTATTGTTTAGTCTTGAGTTTTCCTATGTCTAGTGGTTGTTAGTTTTGTCTATGGAACCTTTTTACTATCTGCTAGCATGGGGGGTGGGCCTATGGGTACCACTTGGTTGGGTGGAATATGCACCTTACACTGTTGAGTCCCTAGTTCTTGTTCATGATGGCGGGTACTTCCTGATTGGAGAGCTCGCATGTACTAGTGGATTTGTACTTTCTCTTATGTCTCATTTGTATTAGTTGGATACCTTGTTTATGTATCACTCCTCAATTGTATTCAAGGAGAATTCTTGTAACTTATAATTGTAACACTTCTGTAAGATCCACCTCATTTGGGAAATGAGTATTGTATTTATTATGTTGAATGTAATGATGTAAGAATGAATTGTTATTGTACTTTATATCTTATGTGATGTATTTAAATGTTTTTGAATGTATGATCTTAAATTATGAGTTTAATTTATATGTTATGGTTAAATAACTTTGGTAAAGTGGAATTCGAATGTAATACCTTTTCGCGTATCTTAGAGATTGTATGGGCTAGTGTTTGTTCATATCACATGTTAATATCACATTTTAAAAAAAAATTACTACACTTCCGTTGTGTTTGCAACATTCTTTAAGGTTACATGGCGGGGCATTACAGATGATATCAGAGCCCAGTTTAAACACTAGGTGCTATGGGATAATGTTGAATCCATTAAGATGTTAGTTGCATAGGATTTAAGTTTGTGAACCTTGTCTCATACCTTGTTATGTGTCTCTGTAGGATCATGCCACCTAGGTGAGGTCGAGGTAGAGGTCATGGTCATGGTCGTGAAGGCGGTCATAGAAGTAGTCAGCATGATTCAACTCCCCATGTTTCTCATGATTTGAATCAGGAACAACAAGCTTCTCAGAATGCTCCAGGAGGTGGTGAACAGAATCAAGATCCACCAGGGATCGGAGGTGCTTAGTTGAGTCAGTTGTTAGAGGAGACTCTTGCTCATCTTGGGCTAGGGCAGGATAGAAATCTGTTTAATGCTAGTGAGAGAGTGATACTAGTGCAGCCAGAGGCAGACATAGCTACTCATATGAGAGATTTACTTAGAGCTCATCTACCTACATTTGATGGTTCAGGTAGCGGATAGAGGCTAAGATGTGGTTGATCGATCTAGATCGGTGTTTTGCTATGCACCCTTATGGTAGGAACACCAAGGCTAGGTGTGCAATTATGCACTTGAGGGATTTTGCATCCACTTGGTGGAGGTTGGAGGAGAAAAAGCTCCATATTGATATTAATATTGTGACTTGGGATTTGTTTTTAGAGAGGTTCAGAGTTAGATTTCTTTCTGACCATTGGCGATAATGTCGTGGAGATGAGTTTCATGCTCTGCGATAGATGGACATGTCAGTGGAGCAGTATGAGTGTCATTTTTACAAGCTCAAGCAGTTCGCTAGCATCAGAGATGATGAGGGTATACTGGTACAACATTTCATTAGTGGCTTAGATGCTCGAATCAGTGGTGGTGTTCAGGTTTTCAAACCCAAGACTATGGAGACAGCGGTGGAGAAGGCCATATTAGTAGAGGAGAATGTGACGATGGCATTGGGTGGCCATATTGGAGTGCAGATAGGTAGTGCTTCAGTTGCAGGGCCTAGTTCACGTATTGGTCAGACACAGGGAGTTGGATCACCTAGGACACAACAGGTTCCTCCACAGAGCTGTCAGCTACAACAACACTCTTAGTCTCAACAAGGTGGTACTTGGAATCAGAAGAAAAGAAATCAGAGTTGGTAGTGATCTCAATGTGATTGTATTGACCAACCAACCTAGAGTGCACAGTCTAAGGTTAATTGGGGCAGTGTTCACCGGAAGACAATCCCTCATCACCACCATCTGAGCCAAGCCCTAAGAGGCAAAGAATTGATCAACCATAGGAGGATCTGATGGATGAGATTATTGTTACTGATCAAGACATGGAAGTTGGTATGCCTTCCCCTCCTAGGCCAGCTGAATTAGTTTTATCTAATTTAGATATGAAAGGTAAAAGTGTACAAGATGCAAGAAGGGAGGCATGCAAGGAGTTTCTAGATGACAATTTACATTTGTAAAAACTCTTGTATTCTTGCAATTGGTATGGAGGATGAAATTTGAAGAGTATCAAGATAAATGTAGGCAGAGAAGAGAACTAAGGCCTGATAGGTCAGACCAGGAGAATGATGAGGAGGTAAAAGTTGAATTAATGGAAGAATTTAAGAACATCACTCCTGAAGAAGGAAGAAAACTAGTGAGTCAGGTTGGTGTATTAATTCTGCCTGAATGGGACATTGTAGATGCAGTAGCCTTTAATGCTATTATGAAGTCTAAGAATCTCTTTCAAGACTCTGAAGAAGAAGTCAAGGTAGCATTGCAAAACTCTTCTTTTAGTGAGGAATATGAAACTCTGGAAATTTGGGCATTGGCCCCACAAGGGAGAAAACCAAATTTTTGATATTAATCTAAATTTCAAGGGAGGATTGATAATAAAGAGAGCTTCAGAGACCTCAACCATTGAGGCCACTAATTTGACTGTGAATGTGGCCAAATTGGCCCAAAAGACTACTGAAAGGGAGGAAGCTGAAAGGAAGAGCTTAATGGAAAAATATAACCTTTTGATTGAGGAGTACAGCAAGATGCAGCAGAAAAATGTTGAGTTGCAAACTAGAGTGGAGAGGTTTAGGTATAAGCAGATTGGGGAGACATCAAGTGCTCCAGGAACCAGTACATTACCTTCCACAGCAGGGTCAGTGCCTCCTGCTTCTCCAATTGTTTCCACACCAGTATCTCCCAGTCAGAATCTTGTCTTCACCCTTTCTTTATACGAAGTTGAAGAAGAAACATAGTGCTCTGTCGATCCTACAAAGAAGAAGCTCTTGCAAAAAATTGATGAATTGCAGGCATCATTAAAGAAAAGTGATGATGGATCTCTCTTAAAGCAAAAGGAAATTGTTACTACTATTTTGAGGCATTTAAATGAAAATGTTGATAACAAATTGCTATCTATACATTCTTTATATTCTTTGTTGTTAGCAGCAATAAAGAATATTGATAGGGATCGGGAAGTAGCGATACCAATAATTGAAAATTGGATCCCTAGGGCCAGTGATCTGGATATCATGTATAAGGCCTCGAGGTTTGATATAAATAATAGGCCCCAATCATTAAAGCCTACTCATGTGTTAGTAAAATCATTGCCTTCCGGTGATAATTCTAAATATGGCCTTGGTGATGAGGGATTGTCTTCCGGTGTTAGAGGATTTAGTAGGGGTACAAGGTGTTTTTCTTGTGGCCAACAGGGTCACATAGCATGACAGTGTCCAATAAGGACACATTAGGTTATAGTCAGAGACCAACAACTTCCGAGCCGATAGTAGGTGACATCAAAAAATCGTATAGGATCTGAGGGAGTTCTATCCCTATTGTTCATAGGCTTCCAGGAGTAAGCATGATCCTGGGGGGGAGGATGTAGTACCCCTCCGATTTGCTTATGTTTCATGACATCATGTTTTTACTTTGATAGATCTTGATACTTTGTTTTGATATATTTGATCACTGATAGTAGAGCGATGGTGGATTTATTTTATGATGAGATGATACACTATTTGGATGGTGATTATTTGTGACATGCTTTATGTTAGCATAGCTATTTATTGAGATGATATTCCTAAAAATGCTCATGGTAGTTTAATTGGTATTTATTTCGTCAGTTCGATGTGACATTGTTTTGGTGAAGAGAAGGCTATTGCATCACTCGCTTGCGAATGCCTTGTGATTTCCTTGATTTTCTCTTCATGGTGTGTTTGAATCATGGATTATGTATATACATGTACAATGTTTGTTTGATTGCAGGATTCAGGTACATGACATCAACTCCACTTGGTTTCATAGGTTTGAGCGTGTCCAGGCTCAACGGTATTGTTGATTGGGAGATAGTAACAAGGTTTTTTGTAGTCTAGCCACAAACCTAGTCACAGTGTGTCGTCAGTTTATGTCCGGTATGTTTGGTTGTCACATCTAAGTTTTCCTTGTTAATTTTTATTTATCTATACAAGGTTTATTTTATGAAATTAATGTTAGATTAATGTTCTTAATGATTCAATACTTATTTAATTAATTTTAAATAATGTTGTTAAAAGCCTTTATTTTATTTAATTAATTAAATTAATTTATTTTGTAAAATAATTTATTCCTTGTGATTAAATTTATTTTATTGAGTAAATAAATTAATTGATTAAATTTTCTTGTTTGAGTGAATATATTAAATATAGTTTAAATGCTATTATGTGAATTGGAATTTTAAATTTGTATAAGAAAATATATTAATTTTTGAATTTTTAAATTAATAAAATAGTATAAATTCTTTATAATTATCAAAAGAAAATATATGAGAGTTTGTTAGAAGATATTTTAGAATAGCCATGTGTGTGAGTAAAATTAAATGCAAAAACTCTTGTTGAAAGATTATTCTCGGAGAGAATATTTTCCATATCTGGGAAAGGCAAGAAGTCACTACATGGAAGAGGAAGAAAGAGAAAATTGCTGGGAAATTGTTTTTGGGGTTTTATTGGTTAAAAAAAACTGGAAGAGGATCTCAAGGAATACTTCTGGTTCAGTATTTTGCATCTCTCTGGAAGTGGAGATTTTGGAAAGGGCTTTGGAAATTGAACTCTGAAGGCAAAGCTTTGTTCCTACCTTCAATTCTTCAAGCTTCAGAAAAAGAGGTTCCTTTTCTATTTATTTATTTATTTTATTGTTTTGAAAGATAGCATGTACAAAAATTCAATTTAGTAGAAGCTTTGTTAAATTTGTTCAATGGAAAGATTGCCTGAAGAAGAAAATTTGATTAAAGCTTCTGTAGGAAAAAATTGTTGATAACCTCTATAAAATTTACAGTGAATATTTTTTGCCTCTGTAGAAAACCTTACAGTAAAATCAGAGAGCCTCATAGAAAATCATTGTAAACAATAGAAAATTTCGAAAGAAAACAATTGAAAACCTCTGTAGGTTGCAAATTCCAGTTAAACTAAGAAAATGGAAACCTTTGTAAGAATTTTTCTTGTGGAAAATATTTTGTGAAATTGGATTGAAAATGAGATCCTCTGTTATGGAAATTGAAATCCTCTTTCAAAATTGTGAAATTGAAACCTCTGTAAGAATTTTCTAAATATTTCTTGAAGAAAATATTCTATGAAATTGAAATGCCCACTGGAACGAAATTGTTTTGATAAATTTTATATATTGGATCATATATATATATATCATATATATGTTTTATTATTTTAAAAAAAGTCACTGTAATTTTATGAGGAATTTCCTGAAGGAAATTCAATTTTGATTTTATTTCTTTTTAGGAATGATCACTATACGACGAATATTTTAATGGCAGGGGAGACTAAAATTATTTAAGGGGGGGAACTGGGGGCTACCCCCACAGCCGCCCCCATTATGGGAGGCGATGTTGTGCATGCAGTGCCCAGTGCTGCTCCCACAACATTGACCCCCACATATGGGGGTGCAACTGCCAAGGCAGCCCCATACACTGTATTATCTCCTATGCTGTGTTTCATGCGTCGTGCGATTTGACTTTTAAAATAATTATTAAATATATTTATTTAATTATTTAAAAAAAATCTAAATTACATAATCAATAAATATAAATATATATAAATAATATATAATATGTATATTATAAATAATGTACATATTACATATTATATATATATATATATAATATAATATATATTTTATATTATAAAAATAACTATATTAAAATTCAAATCGCACGATGCATGAAACACAGTGCAAGAGATAATATAGTGTATGGGGCTGCCTTTGCAGCCGCACCCCCGTATGTGGGGGTTGTTGCTGTGGGAGCAGCGCTGGGTGCTGCCTCCACAACAACACCTCCCATAATGGGGGCAACTGTGGGGGTAGCCCCCAATTCCCCCCCTTAAATAATTTAGTCTCCCCACCATTAAAATATTCGCCGTACGACAATCATTACTAAAAATAAATAAAATAAAAAATGAATTTCCTTCAAGAAATTCCTCAGAAAATTACAGTGACTTTTTTTTAAAATAATAAAACATATATATGATATATATATATGATCCAATATATAAAATTTATCAAAACAATTTCGTTCTAGTGGGCATTTCAATTTCATAGAATATTTTTTTGAAGAAATATTTAGAAAATTCTTACAGTGGTTTCCATTTTCTTAGTTCAACCAGAAGATTCCATTTGCAACCTACAAAGGTTTTCTATTGTTGTCTTTTGAAATTTTCTATTGTTTACAATAATTTTCTATGAGGCTCTCTGATTTTACTATAAAGTTTTCTACAGAGGCACAAAATATTTACTGTAAATTTTACAGAGGCTATCAACATTTTTTTCCTACAGAAGCTTTAATCAAATTTTTTTCTTCAGGAAATCTTTCCATTTAACAAATTTAACAAAGCTTCTACTAAATTGAATTTTTGTACAGGAAATCTTTCAAAACAATAAAATAAATAAATAAATAGCAAAGGAACCTCTTTTTCTGAAGCTTGAAGAATTGAAGGTAGGAGCAAAGCTTTGCCTTCAGAGTTCAATTTCCAAAGCCCTTTCCAAAATCTCCACTTCCAGAAAGATGAAAAATACTGAACTAGAAGTATTCCCTGAGATCCTCTTCCAATTTTTTTAGCCAATAAAACCCTAAAAATAATTTTCCAGCAATTTTCTCTTTCTTCCTCTTCCATGCAGTGACTTCTTGCCTTTCCTAGGTATGGCAAATATTCTCTCCGAGAATAATCTTTCAATAAGAGTTTTTGCATTTAATTTTACTCACACACATGGCTATTCTAAAATATCTTCTAACAAACTCTCAAATATTTTCTTTTGATAATTATAAAGAATTTATACTATTTTATTAATTTAAAAATTCAAAAATTAATATCATTTTCTTATACAAATTTAAAATTCCAATTCACATAATAGCATTTAAACTATATTTAATATATTCACTCAAACAAGAAAATTTAATCAATTAATTTATTTACTTAATAAAATAAATTTAATCACAAGGAATAAATTATTTTACAAAATAAATTAATTTAATTAATAAAATAAAATAAAAGACTTTTAAAAACATTATTTAAAATGAATTAAATAAGCACTAAATCATTAAGAACATTAATCTAACAATAATTTCATAAAATAAACCTTGTATAGATAAATAACAATTAACAAGGAAAACATAGATGTGAGAACCAAACATATCAGACATAAACTGATGACACACTGTGACTAGGTTTGTGGCTAGACTAGGAAAAACCTCGTTACTATCTCCCAATCAAGAATACCGTTGAGCCTGGACATGCTCATACCTGTGAAACTAGGTGGAGTCGATGTCATGTACCTGCGATCCTGCAATCAAACAAATGTTGTACATGTATATACATAATCCATGATTCAAACACACCATGAAGAGAAAATCACGGAAATCACAGGGCACTCGCAAGCGAGTGATGCAATATTGTTCTCTTCACCAAAACAATGTCACACCGAACTGACGAAATAAATACCAATTAAACTACCATGAGAATTTATAGCAATATCATCTCAATAAACATCTATGCTAACATAAAGCATGTCACAAATAATCACCATCCAAATAGTGTATCATCTCATCATAAAATAAATCCACGATCGCTCTACTATCAGCGATCAAATACATCAAAACAAAGTATCAATATCTATCAAAGTAAAAACATACTGTCAGGAAACATAAGTAAATCGGAGGGGTACTACATGGAGGGTAGGCAACAAGCCAAAGAATTGTCATGTTAGCAATTTGATCAAACTGAAAAGTAGTATGAGAAGTATTGACCGGATATATAAATAGAAAACATGGAATGGAAGAAATAGGATAACTAGGAAACTATGAAAGTTGACTACAATATAATTGATTTAAGACTTAACTAAATTATACAATATATAACAAGAATGCAACTAAATCATTGAGATTTGATGCGGTAAGAATGAAATCAATCAAGTTCTCTCAAAGGAGGTTGGATGGTAAGTGTTTCATATATCACAAGGTGCTAGTTGAGCTAATAACACCATTTTCAGACATGTTTTGTTGGTCAAAGGACAAAATCCCTAAAATGGCCACAAAAGTGTAGGATGACATATAATTGGCATTATATAACTTCTTTCTCAAATTGAGTTAGCAACATAAACTCCTTGTCAAGGCCATGACTGTAATTTCAAGTCTATTGAGAAACCACTGTCTTCAAGTCTAAGCAACACATTGCCCTTGAGACTCAAAAAATGTTGTATGAGCTTGTTGACAAATGTGATGAAGTATCATCATGGAAAAAAAATCCTTATCCAGAGTTATGTTTTCATCCTCCATATATTCATCCCTCTGTAACAGAAAGTGTTTAGTTGCATCCAATGCCAGTGCTTTTAGATCTAAGTAACAAAAAAACTAATGTAGGAAACAATCTTCAAAGAGATATGGAATCAGGATGGATTCCTGCAATTTCTGGGCATAGGCAGGGAGGATACTAGAGCATATCCAATTATAACATCTATCAAAAATTCGCCTACCATTATGCTTTGGTGCATGTTAATAGCCTCTCCCAAAGCTCCCATTTTGGCACAAGTAGGGAGGATGCTGGCAAAGGTTGTGGAATCTGGCTTTACACTTGCCAATTGCATTTTCTTGAAAGTTTCTAAAGCCTTTTCAACAAATCCATTTTGTGCATATCCTGCAATATTGCAATCCATAGACCACATTTCTTATATGGATATTGTCGTGTATTGTTTATGCATTCATGGATATTCATATCTTGTTTCAAAGCTCCCATTTTGGCACAGGTAGGGAGGATGTTGGAAAAGGTTGTGGAATTTCGCTTTACACCTGCGAATTGTATTCGCTTGAAATTTTTTAAACCCTTTCCAACAAATTAATTTTGTGCATATCTATTGTAGATTCCTAAAGTTTTTCACCTTAGCTTTGTTGTAATCGTCCCATTTAATCACCCTACTCTCATACTATTGACTAACAGTCATTCCAATTGATCAAGTTTATCAAATAGTGCAGGTCTAAACTTGGAAGCATTGTATTATCTATGTATTTCTCTTGTAATTCACATGAGTTTCTTGTTTTATTATAGCCATATTAGGGGTACCTTTGTGATGCAGATAATGTTGAAACCATAGGAGAAATTTCTAACCAAGGCTTACTTTCCTTTCACTATAGACATTTTCATTAAGTGGAGATCCTTGTCACTATCAGTGTCTTGAAAAACCTTCCATCTTCTTTTCCTATTTCCTTTGATTCAAGGGTTGATGGGGTTTAGCTCAACCCTAGGATAGATAGCAATGCTGGAAAACTATTACTCTGGTTTTTCTATTTTTCATGCAGTTTCAAGCTCTAATACTTTTGGCTTTTGTCTCTTTTCTCCTATGTTGCAAAATTACTTATTTATATTGTGTTGAAGTTTAAGAATTGAACATAGTTTTCTTGTTTTTTGGATGCTTCAGTAGATAATATAGGTTATCCTTCTATTTAAGGATTGAAACAAGATACAATGTAGGTACAATGTGTTATATGTCTGGATCCATTCAGATGGAAAATGTCTTACCTCCTGAGAATGGTGGTGGCATGTGGCAATGGGTTTTTGGAAAGAGTGTTGCAAATATAGAATTCATTCATGTGGGATCCCAAGATGGATTTGTTGGAGTGGTAGCACCATCTCTTTCTAGAATTTTTCTAGTATGTGATCTTAACCTACCTGCATCTATACTTGTTCTCCCCAAAGTAGGGAGTGCAATGCTTATTTTTTCTTAGATCTGAGTTGAATTCTATTAGCAATGAATAACCTTTAATTTCTAATTTGTGGAAAATTTTCTAGATTTACCTAGCCACTTTCAATGGAGAAATTATTTTTTAGGTAACTTTTATTTATTTAAGTTTTGACAACAAGTTGATCTTAAGTTGGATATTTTGTGGATTCAGTTTAGGTTGTTATGCTTGTTTTTTGAAACTGAATTTGTGTAATGATCACTGCAACCAGATGCATTCATTTGATCACTTAATGATGTGATGGTAACAACTATGGTCAATAGGAGAGCTTGTCCTCAGATATTTGGTGGTGAGGTAATCCAGTGCTGATTATTCACACTCATTTATTATATGTCATGACTAATTTTATTATATTGATTTCTTCTTAGAGATATGAACTTTCAACCTTTATCATAAGTCCACATGCATTTCCTCCCAGATAAAAATTTAGATAGATTTTGAATGTGCCTTTCAAATATAATTGTATCAAGTGGTAGTGTTGCTGATGTTGCACCTTTTAGTCTTATCACCATCGAATCCATTAGTGAGCAACTTCATAGTCATATTGCAGATTAGTGTTCTACCATAGTCACTGTAATGGGAAATCTCACAGAACCGTTGAAATAGGTAAAGGATGCCATATTGTAAAAATCTAAATGTGCTCATTATTAGATCTTGGCTAAATTTTCATTTTAATAAATGTATTCTAAAACCCTCATTGAAATCTTATTTTCAGGTTGTAGCTCATCAAATTGGAGAGGTGAACATGCACTCTTTACTTTCATATGACCATGACCAATGAGATTTCTAGATAGGAAGTTGCCATCCTTCTCATTCGAATCTTTCCAATCTTCTCTCAAGGGTTGTCTGGTTGGAGTGGGAGGGCAAGGTTGCTCTAAATCATACAATATATGCACCACAAATAATATAACTACATTTACTATATATTTTCATGTCTTTTCTCCCTTCAATTTTTGTAGCATTTGTATTGTATCTTGGATTTGTTTTCCATGGCAACCAAGAGTGCAGTGAAGGATGTATTTCTTGGATCTTTGTTTATGTAGCTGTAGGTTGTTTGTAATTCCTTTGGTTATGCAGTTGTTTGTTGTTTGTATATTCTTTTTTTCTCATGCAATAAAAAAACATTTGAATATCTATGATATTTGAGCTTTATATGCATAAAGTTGTTTGTTGATTGTATTTTTTTTTCATGTTAATCCAATAAAAAAAACATTTGAATATCTATGATATTTGGAGTATATATGCATAAATTTGTGAGAATTAATTAAGTTAGATTTGATTTATAACTTGAATCATTGATTCACTCAAATAAATGACTAAACCATGATTAAATAAATTATGACTACTATGACTAAAATAAATGAATACAATGGCCAAATATATGACTACAGTGACTAAATATATGACTACAATGGCTAGATATATGACTACCATGACTAAAATAATGATTAAATATGACTAAATTAATAATTAAATATGTGACTAAATATATGACTAAAGTAATGACTAAATAAATGACTACAATGACTAAATAAATGACCAGTTAACAACAATCAATGACTAGATTAATAACTAAATATATGACTAAATTAATGACTAAATAAATCACTACCATGACTAAATAAATGACCAGTTAACAACAATAAATAACTAAATTAACGACTAAATCAATGACCAAATTAATGACAAAATCAATGACTAGATAAATGACTAAAATAGTTTAGTCATAAATTTGGTTGCATTATAAATGACCGGCAATAAACTACTAATGGTCAAGTGACCAAAATTAGTCATTTATATGCAATTTTTAGTAGTTTATTTAGTCATATATTGTTGTTTTTGTACTAGTGTTGCTAATAGAATTTACCTTTCCCAAGAAGGACTGAACACCTTTCTTGTTAACCGGAAGGGGAAGTTCCTTGATGGCTTTCATCCGATCGGGGTCGATTGAAACTCCTTCTTTGGACACCACGTGTCCTAATAGCTTGCCTTGTGGGACTCCGAATACACATTTTTTTGGATTCAGGGAAACCCCAAAATCCTGGCATTTTTGAAAAACCATTTCTAAGTGATCAAAATGATCATGCTTAAACTTAGAAAACATAATAAGATCATCTAAATAAATTAGGATAATCTTATTTATCAGCTCGTTGAAAGTGATGTCCATTGCCCATTGGAATGTTGCCCCTACGTTGGATAAACCAAAAAGAATTTGAGCATATATGAATGTTCCCCACTTTGTAGTGAATGTAGTCTTGTGCTGATCTTCTTCTTTAATTCAGATCTGATTATAACTGGAGAAGCCATCAAGCAGAGAAATTTTTTTTGACCCTGCTACTGTTTGTAGGATTGTCTCCATAGAAGGCAGTGGCTAATGATCCTTCAGGGATGCTCTATTCAGGTCTTGGAAGTCCACACACAAGCGGATATCTCCATTTTTCTTTCGGATCGGGACTAGATTGGATACCCACGTGCTATGCTTAATTGAGAAGAAAATCTGTGATTCGATTAGCTTTGTTAGCTGTTGCGCCATTAGTGCTTCAATTTTGGGGTTTACTAGCCTTTGCTTCTATCAGATTGGTTTTGCACCTTCTTTCAGCTCGATCGTGTGCTGGATGATGTCAGGATCGTATCCCTTTAGGTCATCATAGGACCAGGCCACTACTCCTTCATATTTCTCACATAAATTGATGAGTCTTTCTTTATCATGGTGCAAGACATCTTTCCCGACTCGAAGGTTTCTGCCGTCTTAGATCCAAAGGTCTATATAGTTGCTTTTGTCTGCCACAAAATTTCGTCTATCATTTCTTGCATTATCACAATCAAAAAGGTTTTCGAGAGTAACCAATCATTTCAGAAGTTTGTTAGATTTGAGCTGCATGATTTTTCCTTCATAAGCCTTTGCGATCTTTGGTTGGATCTGATCGGCGAACTCCCCCGACTGCTGGATGAACAAAGCAATGTGTTCATCACTTTCAAACACCTTCCAACTTCGATCATTATCGGGAACCGCTGGCCGAACTATTACTCATACAAAGTGTTTGTTATGTATAAGGTCAAAAGCAAGATCGAACTAGGATCCGATTGCTGCCATGCGATCTGTGTCACCATTTTGGTCTCAGGAAACAATCTGAATGTTGAAGGCTTCGAAACCCTCAACTAGGTCCCAAAATCGATGCCGATAGGATCTCATACAAAAATTCCTTGCAACGGAAATTCCCCGAACTTGGTTGACCACCAATTTGGAATCTTCGAACACCATTAATTGCTTAATTCCCATTCGCTCCACAAGGCTTAAACCCTAAACCAATCCTTCTTATTCGGCTTCATTGTTCGAGCAAGAACACTAGAATCAGAAAGACCTTAGTATTTTTTCATTTTGTGGGGATATCAAACATATCCCCACTCTGGTGCCTACTTTGCATCTTGCCCCGTCAAAGTACAACATCCATAGCTCAGGTGTTTGGCCACCTTTGAACTCTTTGGAAACCTTCGGGAGCACTTGATCTTCATCATAGATTACATAGGTGCCCAATCCTATAGCATGGTAATTGCTGAAAGGGTCACTATCCATGTGTTCACTTAACAAAGCATCCTCTTGATCATTCTGGTCTCCGGTCACCTTTTCTTCTTCTAGTAATTCAACACAATACATTTCTTTCTTGGTGATAGAGGTATGCGTGGCTTCAAAATTGACCATGGCTTCATCCACTACATGTTTGGAATGTAATGCTTCCGATTCTATCTTCATTTTTGTGTCGTGCTTGGTTCTAAGAATCAGATGTGACCAATCCAGGGACAGGTATCTTCCCACCCTTGAAGTAAATTCTCAGGATAGACAAAGGCCAAACATGGGAGGAACATCTGTGATCATAGTGTCTTGCGGCACAGTGATACTAGGGCAAGCAAATAGAGTTAACAGAAGTGCCTTGATCATACCTACGGTTTCAAATTTGTTTCCATCAAGCTATATTACTCCCCTTTTCATAGGTTCATAGCTGAGTCCTAAAGCTTCAACTATTTTCTTAGGAATAACCGTGGTGCTAGCACCAAAATCAATCATAGCATTGTGTAATAACTTTTTCCCTATAATGAGAGTTAAGAAGAAGGGTTGGGGCTTTGACTTATCTTTGACTTCAACGGGGGCTTCTATTGTGTTATTCGTAAGGACTTTAGCAGAAGATAGTTGATTAACAACCTTTGCATTGGCTAACTACTTTGTTGGCGTTGCACTAATCTCTACTTGAAGAGCCTTCTGTAATAGTGTCTTCTGCTCTGGGATAGCTAGAATGTCCCACATAGACACATTTGTGGATGATTTCTTCAATTGTTCCACAACATTAAAAGGTGGCGAACTTGGAGGTTTCTGCTTCTTTTCTCTCCTTATGATAATTTCCTTCCATAGTTGATATTGCAGCGGTGTAGTGGAAGTGCCAGGTATCTGATCGGAAGCACTTTTAGATTGCAGACTAGATAGTTGCGGGGCAACTAATTCGACGGTAAATCTCCTCTTTGAGTGAGTGTTATAGTCAGATTGCACTTGTGCCATTTTGGATACGAATGTATCATTAGCAAACACCGTTTCTTCTTCTTTCATCCATGAGAAGAGCACGTGATCAGGAGTGTAACACCTCTCTAAACCCAGGCTGGTAAGATAGCATTTTGATTTTGATTTGATATTATAAATGTTAAATGTTATTATAATAAAGTTAGATATTTTTTATTAAGTGAAAGGTTATCATGATTAGCTATGATGATGTAATTAATTGATATATATGGTAGTTAACTACAGTCAAGATATAGTATGTGCTTCGACTATGTATATATGTATATGTGATGTGTATGTTACAGGTACCAGGTATCGACTCCACCTAGCTTCGCAGGTCTAAGTGTATCTTCCCTGATAGTGGTTAACAGGAGATAGCACATTGGCCAACCTTTGACCTAAACCCTTATCGTCGTACCCAATTGGGTATGATCCGCCTTTGATTAATTAGTGCAAATCTTAGATACCGTGATTGGTCACATTCCAGAAAACCTTAATCCCTTATGTGGTCGACCTATGAAGAGTGTCTGAACTTTTGAGTTAAATTGCATTTTTCCATAAATTTTAATTTAGGAAATGCATTTTATGATTAAATGGGGGAATTTAATATTTAAAAGGGACAATTGGGCTTATGCGTATTTTGTTTGACCGTAATTGCATGACTTGTGTGATTAAATTCATTTAGGAAATTATAAGCATTATTTTATTATTTAATTTTAAGTTGTGCTTATAAAGACCTAAATTATGATTTTAATGTTGAATGTTGATTTATGTTATAAATTGAATGTTTAAAATTATATTTTGGGAAAAAAAGGAAATGATATAAATTAGTATATATTAAGAGATAATTTTAATATGGTCTTTCAAAAAAGTGAAATGGGAAAAAGAGTTTTAAAAGAGAAAAAGGGAATTCATTTGGCTGTAGCATATTTTGGGAGAGAAATGTGAGGGAAAAACCCTCTTTTGCTAAAAAAATTATTTGTTCATTGTGGGAGAAATTGGGCATGAAATTTCATGGGATTAGTTGCATTTGGATCGGAATGGAGAAATGAAATGATGGCTGCGATTTTGTGTGCTTTCGTGACTTGTGTGCAAACTTCTTCTCACATGGATTTCTTGCTTGGGAATTGAGATATTTTATCATTTCTTCCTATTTACCTGATTTTAAAGAGTTTAAATGATTCTAAATGCATTGGTAGTATGTTAGAGTCATTATGTGAATTTTATTTGGATCAAATTGATAGAGAATAATTGATTTTGTAAATTTTTTGAGAATTTTCTCAAATATGGAGTTATCATGCCAAATTTTTAATTGGAGGCACAAATTGTTATTTTTATGTTAAAAGAGTGTTTTTGGGCACATTTAAATCAAAAGGGTATTGTAACGCCCGTCGTGCAAACCCCAGAGAACACACACATAACGCGAATAATTTTTTTTTTTTTTTAATAATATAAGTAACATGAACAACATTAAACCAAAATCACATAGCATAAAACATAACATTAATACACTTGGTTCTCTGGGGCACGTGAGGTTACATTGTAACCACAAAACAAAATAAAGATAACGAAAACAACATAACCATTTAATTTATGAAAACCATATACAATGATACAACTGATAGCCATGATGCGAGTATGATAACATCGCATAATTACATCCATGATAAATCTTTTAACAAGATCCACATTAAACCTAACTATTACATCATTGAAATAATATTACATTACAATTTTCTTTGATACATGAATTACATTGAATTTCCCAACATGGGGGTTTATACAAGAATAATGAACATGAAGTACAACTGATCACTGGAACATCTGCACTGCGGAAAGCTGAGAAGACAAGACGCTAATGGGGAACCCAACGGGTGCGGAGCACGTTCCACCCAACCATGTGAATTACAAGTAACTCACCCCCCGTGCTCAGAGGTGACGAGGAAGTGAACCCGACCATGAATGTCAACCGACTCAACAACAACATGATACGAAACAAGTACAACTCAAGCATGCAATGCACAACCAATAACGTTCACAGACCATGAGACAAGTTAAAAGCCAAGAAACTCATCACAATAACATGAAGTACTATCAATTAAAAATCATGAAACAAATTCACAAGAATTCAAAGAAACATCACAAAGAGATAACATCCTGAGGCAACAACACAAACAACAAGGGTGTCAAGTGGAGAGTGCCATCGCATAGCTCTCATGGGATTATCCTGGCCCTTCCTCCAACTGAGGCGCCGACACCCATCTATGGATATCCTGGCCCTTCCTCCTAACTGAGGCGCCGGCACCATAGGGTAGCTAATGCGGAGCCAATAGTCTCTCATGCGAACGAGACTATGACTATGCCGACCACGGCCTTCTCAGTCTATCACTAGTCTAAGGTAGCCCTAATGCATAGCCGAGGAATCCAATGTTTTATTATCTTGTGTTTTTAAACTACCCAACCCTCTAAATCTATTGTTTAGGTTATCACTTGTTTAGCTTACTCGTTCGTGGGTTATTCTGAGCCCTTCCTCATCTTGAGGCGCCGGCGCCCACGAAGAGCCACTCTCCCTCCTATGACCCCTAACATATCTCAAAACAGGCAAGGGTTGAACTAACAATAATAAAGCATAAACCAATCTAAATACACGAGGCATTAACCCTCTCGCGATTACTCAAAGTCAAAAGTCTTACCAAATTGTTCAACCCTTCCTAACATAAAACCAATACGCTCAAAAGCATATACAAGCAGAGAATAACACTCTAAAACAACAAGCCTCTGGAACAAGGTTTTCACAACTTGACAACAAGGTTCCCACATTATGAGTGAAAGATTTACAAACATAAGGAAAAGAAGACAATAAAAGAAAAACACATGAATTCAGAGTTAAGGAGACTGACTCACTCGATTACATATCCAAAACCACAAATTAACTCAATTTCATAAACATTCCTATTACATCCAGAGTACTAAACTAATCCAAAGTTTAATTATATTTTAAAATTGATCCCCATGACACTTCGTACGATAATAATTTCCACAATAACATATTAAAGCAAATACCAGTTTAAAAGATTCGTTCAACCCATAAAAATAATACCCTTATTTATACAACAAACAAATTAACCCTTAAAACTATAATACAAAAATATTAAATAAAATAATCAAAATTTCATTTTAAATAATTTGCAATTATTATATTTAATATAAAAAAAGAATTATAACTATTATATTCAATAAATTAAATAAATTAACTATAATTATTATATTTATTAAATTAACTACTCATCAAATAATACAATAACATTAATTTTATATATATATATAATATTAATGTTTTTTTAAAATTAACAAATGTATTTAAAATATATATCAAACTTAATATATAAAATAAAAAAAACTTAGTTTTAAGTTAAAGTCACGGGCACTGGCGCAGTCCATAGGACTGCGCACAGCAGTCCATGTGACTGCTGTACCGCAGTCACAGCGCGCAGGGAGAGGGGGATTGGGAGGTACGGCTGCGCCGTCCCTCCCTTCCCACAATACAAATTAAAATAAACTCTAACATTTAACTTTTGCCTTTATTTTTTTATTCTTTATTTATTTTTTTTAATTCATTTAAAATGAATTTCCGTCCTTCACTGGCACGGAAAAAGAACCGACGGCTATTCGGCCCAAAAACAAAATGATTTTAAACAAAATATACCGGGTATAAACTATGCGCACAGAATTTTAATTAATATATAAAAGTATATGTATATATATATATATATGAATTTGTATATATATATATATTATTTTCATATATATATATTTAAAGAAAAACAGAGACAGAATATAGAGAAACAGATTTCCATAAATGATAAGAAAATAGAGGAAAATCCAGAGAAATAACATAGATCTATAATATATATAAATATTTTAATAAAACTTCAAATTTATTATTCTCTACAAAATTTATCTTTTCCAAATCCTCATATTGATAAACTGAGTGTTTCAGAAGACAGAGGTTTTGGATTTGATAAATTGGAAACAGTATAATAACTATGATTTTCTTTGTTTTCTAACTTAATAAATTGCCCTAGTATTCAGTTTTCAACAGAGGTTCTCTGTATTCACAAAAATTATTTTTAATAAGATCTATTTTTCTTTTCAGAAACAGACAGAGAATAGAAAGGGTACGAGGAAAACTATGAGAGGAACCTGGAGTCCAATGCAAATTTGAAGATGCCTGCTTGACTCTGATGCCCTCGAATCCGATTCCAATCCTTAGTCCAGAACGAACTCAACAATCACTGGAGCACTTCAGCTTTCTGTTCTTCTGTGTGTGTGTGAACTCCCCAAAAATTCATAATAAAATAAAATATATTGCTCCTCCCTTCAAAGCTTTCCAAAAATCCCAGATTAAAAAGAAAAATCAATTCTTTAAAACTAGCTTTTTCCCAACTCTCAATTTCTATTGGCTCACACTGTCTTTTTAATTCTTTTATTTATTTTATTGCTTTAATTCCCGTTTTTCAACTTTTCTTGCACCTCACATTACATATTTAATTTAAACAAATTATTCTCATAATTATCCACCACCAAATTAATGATTAAAATAATTAAGCCATATCTAATATTTAATTATTATTTAATTGCAATATATAATTTCCAAAAATAATTAAATTATTTAAATATTTAAATACCATTTAATCCATCATTAAAAATAAATAATTTATTTCAATCATTAAGATAAATCATAACTATAAATGCCCTCATAAATAAAATAAGATAAAACACATAACACAACAGACAATGACGACAATTACACAAAATCGACTATACCAAACAAATGAGACGACCTGACATCATGGAACGGGAGGACTTCATCGTCACCTCTGTATCAACATTTATCCGTTGGGTTATTTGGTGCTCGCCCTATCCTGCCGAAGCAGGTGGAATCGAGACTTATACCTGCAAATCCTGCATACAAACGAAGTTGTGTACATGTGCATACATATATATAATCATCAAAGCATTAAATCGAAGTACTACCTTGTGAGAAGGAATCGCAACATAGCAGGGCACTCGCGAACGAGTGATGCCATATTGTCCTTCATCACACCTATTCTAACAATTATAATCTATCTGATAAAATAACATTTCTAAACTAACAATTCATCTTATGACATAATTCATTAAATCATTGCATCATAATATAATTCTGAAAATCAACTAACATAACCAACCATAATATCCTATGAAATAATCATGTCCATAATGAAATAATAGCATCATCTAACATCTAACTAACCCAATCAACCAATACCATCATAGTCACAAGTAGCAACCAAACGCATTGAAAAATACTAAATCCTACCAGTAAGAGGAGGGGTATTACATCCTCCCCCTCATAAAATCGGCTTACTCCTGGAAGCCGATAAACAAAAGGAAATAAGATTCCCTAATATAGGAGGCATCCACCCTCACCAAGACGGTGAACTAATCATCAATAGAAACTAGAATCAAGCTCACACATAAGAGTAACAAATAATATTAATAAGTATTAGTAACATGGGGGTATTACAGGTATTCTTACATTTTTTATTTTTGAATTTTAAAATTTTAAGTTTTTTCAAGCTCCATCAATGGTGAAACCTTGTTTTTTTATGAAAATTGGGTTTCGTTTAAAACAAATGGTTGTTTTTATGTTAAAAGTGTATTGTTGGGAATATTTAGATCAAAAGGGTATTCTTACAATTTTGAATTTTTAAATTTGAAATTTCAAGGTTTTTCAAGTTTCATCAATGGAGGAACTTGGTTATGTGTGAAAATTTGGACTTTGTTTAAGAGTGGAATTTTGAGAATATTATTGCATATTATAATAGGAATGATAGAAAATGTATATGAATTCTTTGAATGAGATTGTTTCGGATCTGTTTGCTTGTTTAAATTTTTGATTTGCTATTTTAGTGTAAAAATGTGAATAGTGTCATAAGAGGTGTGAATGCCTTGTGTTTTTGGATGTGAATTCCATTGTGATATGTACTATTGTTTTGGCTATATTTCTTTGTTTGTATGGAATGGGATGAACCCTAGGACTAGGTACTAGAGTGAGTCATGGAAGTCATTTATAGTTTATTGGATACCCCTACATGCCTTTAGTGCTCTTATAGGCTAAGGATGGTTGGGAAGACATGCCCGCTCGTGGAGCGTGAGACTTGTGTAGTTGTGAATTCTTGTTGTATGAAAGGATGCCAAGTTTCTTTGATGTCATTTCTTTGGGCACACATTATGACTCTCCATATGCTTGCACTCTAACATCTAGATCCTATTTTGAGTAGCACCCGAAAGATGTATGTTCCTTCCTCTTTTGGTGTTGGGTTTGAATACTATACTCATGTCTTGTGGAATGGCTTGTATCTCATTAAATTCCTCTTATGAGTGATTGGCATATTAATTGCAATGTATTGTATTCCATTGATTCCTCTTATGAGTGACGTGTGTGGCATGTGCATTCCATGTGTGAGTAGTTTGTATGCCACGTATTCCATGTGTTGGAATGTTCTCTTACTTCGTGATGATGCATTAAATGATTTATGTAGTTGCATGAATTCTACTCTTCTCTTTGTGTGAATTGAGTTGCTTTGACATATATGTTAGCTACCCCTAATTGGGTTGCCCAGCCTTATCTTGAATGAAGTGTATTCATTGTGATTAGCGTGTGTGTAAGCCTTTACCTTGTGCTTGAATCTTGCTTGAGTGTTTGGGTCGTGTGACTATCTCCATGAGCACGGTGGGGTGGACCTGCGGGTAACACAAGGTTGGGTGGCATTGAAAACCACCATTAGGGACTAGAGTTCTCGACATGGTGGATCTACTTCGAGTTTTTCCTCCTTTCATTCTCTCATGTCTCCTTCTCTTCATGCTTTCTTATTAGTGTAAAAGTTATAAATGTATAATTCTAGGACCTTGAGTCCTAGGCTTAGGCTTGTAATTGTAATATTGTTACAGATGGACCTTCCTCATGAAGGATATTGTAATCAAATTGTGTGGGTAAAAAATGTATCAATGTATAAACGAATTCAAACACATATTAATAAAACATTAAATCAAGAAAGCTGAAAAAGAAAAACAGAATAAGCAAACTGTTACTGCAGCTTCCCCAAAATCGTCTTATCTTTCTCTAACTCCAGCATTTTGTTGTTTCCAATGGCTCTCAGATTAGTAGATCAAACTCAACAAAATGAACAGCTGAAGAACGAGATTTTAAAATGCACACTATGCTAAGTGCAAAGCTATGCTAAGATGAAAGTATTGCTGTGATGCTAAAAGGCTGTAATTGCATAAGCTGATTGCATGTACATTCGTGCGTTTTCGTATGTATGCGTAGGTAACCAAAGCTTGGATTTGCACCAGCATTTATAGAGTCTTTGAAAGGATTCGATTGGCTAATTTGATTAACGGCCTGGATTAAGCTTGTTCGAATGGATGGTGGAAGATTTCTCGAAAGTGGAGAGGAAGATAGAAGGTTTCCCTTTTCCTTCAATTTCCGTCATTGAGATCCGAAGGGAAATTTCCATTTTGAAGAATGAGTTTAGAATGAGTTAGAATTAAATAAAATAAATTTATTTAATTTGTAAGTGAAGACGGATATAGAAACTCGCATAATTAAATAAATTATATTTAATTATGTTTTAGAAATGAATTTAGAGTGAGGAAAATATTAAATTAAATATTTAATATTTAATTTGAGGATGAAGAGGATATTCTATTATTTGAATATTCAAATATTCAAACTTTAGAATGACATGATAATTAAAATAAATAATCGTATTTATTTAATTTAATTAAGAGGAATGTGAGAAATGTCAATAATTAAATAAAATTATTTATTTAATTAAGGTAGAGGAATTAGAAAATGAACAATATAAATAAATAATTAAATTTATTTATATGTAGATGACTTTAGGGGAATTAATTAAATAATTCATATTTAATTAATTAACAAGCTTAATCATGACCATTTTTAGACGTATACATTTTGCCCCTCTTTGAAGTGATGTGTAAAACACATTGCTTCAGAGAAAATAATTTATTTTTTTACCCCTGATATGCTTTCGATATTTCTGCTGATGATGCCCCCTCGAGAGGTAAATCACGGATGAGGGAGAGAGTGATTGAGCTCTCGACAAATGATGAAAAAGAAATGTCCCATTTTGAAAATAAAGTCAAAACGCAGCAAACTTACCCTTGTTTGACCTTTAAAAGGTAAAAAAGGAGAAAGAGACAAATCATTTGCACTTTTTAACTTGGTGAATACTGTAGCTCTGAGAGTGACCTCACGACATGGAGATTCCTTATCATCGCCACCGATTCGAGAGATCTCGCTGATACCAGAGGCCAGCAGCATACAGACCACCGGTGAGTCGATCTAACCACCTGTGCTTTCAAATTTTTACGTTTTTGAATCAAAATTTTCTATTTTTCTATGGATTTTGTGTTTGGAAATGACATTTTAGCACTTTTAGGATAGTTTGTGCGCTTTCGATAATTTCTCTGACGCTTAGGGTAGAAACAATAGCACATATAGGATAGATTTTGAATAGTTAGCGTTAAACCAGTTTAGCGCTTTCAATAAAAACAGACGTGCATATAGGGTATGATAGGAAAATTTAGGAGTAAAGCGCATATAGAGAAAACAGTGGTGCATATAGGGAAAACGCGCATCCAGTGATTAAAGTAGCGCTTAGGTTGATTAAAGTTGTGCATATAGGGAAAACGTGCATAGGGGATCTGTTTGAGCGCATAGAGCGAAAAGAACGGTGCATACGGGTTTTAGCGCATCTCGTGAAAAGAACGACGCATGTGTTTTAGCGCATAGAGTCCACAGAGTAGCGCATATGGTAAAAATAGGCAAAATTGATGTTTTGATGATAGTAATGTGAAAATGATGATTTATATTGCTCCCTTAGTCAATAGATAAGTAAATTGTCATGTCATCATGTTGATATGGATATAAATGATAGAATAATCGAATGATTGAGTGATAACTTTGCTTCATAGAGTAGAAGACAAAGAGTAATTGTCTAATAACTTTGTTTCAAAAAAAGAGAGTAGATTGAACTGATAACTTTGCTTCCTAGAGTAGAAAACAAAGAGTAAATGTTAGAGAAATGATTGATATGACTTCTGATAAATTTGCTTTCTGTAATAGAAAACAAATAGTAATTGATCATAGAACATATGTGATATGATATCCAGCTAGATAGACTATGTATTGGTTTCCTTGATAGGATTGATTGTGTGATATGGGTCGTTGATTTGATGCATTGATATGAGTCATTGATATGGGTCTGATATAGTTCACTGATATAGGTCACTTGATATAGGTCACTGATAGATATGAGTCTAATTGATTTTGGTTGAATGATTGGTATGATTCTGATGAATTATCCTTGTGATGAAAATAGGAGGTTTTCAAAAACCTTCAGATTAGAGAGCAACACTCAGTAGGATGGGATAGGATACCCGAGTTGACACTTGCTGACGTAGCTTTGATAGATACATGTGGTTTGAGATCCTTGTTGGTGATGTTGCCAATTCGGGTCAATAGAGGATTGTTGACGGCATTGGCAGAGCGATGACATTCGGAGCACAACACCTTTCATATGCTGACTGGTGAGGTGACGGTGACTCCGGAGGATGTATACAGGATATTAGGTATCCCAGTGGTTGGTGCCCTTGTGTATTATGATCACAAGGAGCTTGGGGGTACAGATGCCTTGAGGAGAGTGTATGGTGATGCACAGATAGCTGGGTACTGGGTACCGTGGGCTGACTTTCGAGGATATCTAGCCTTGCCTGCAGTTTTGGGTGCATTTATTGGAGGTCTCCTTTGTCTGGATCACCAGGCAAAGGGATTATCAGTGGGATGGGGCAGGATTTTGGAGTAGATGTTGCTATAGCCGCAGAGATATGCATGGGGGAGTTGCATGTTAGCGCATTTATATCATGATTTGCATCAGGTGGTATACAGGGGTTCTTCCAGTTTGTAACGCCCGCCGTGCAAGCCCCAAAGAACAAACAACAAAAGAACACAAATATTTTTATTTTTTTAAAAGAAAGATAAATAATCATCATACCAATATTAAATGATCATATACATACTCATATACTTCATACAAACAACATAATCAACCATGTCCTTTGGGGCCCCACGAGGTTACATCGAAAAAATAAACATTACTAAACATCATCTCATAAGATATCAAACAAGAAACTATAAATGACAACATTATATAAATACATACATAAATTCTATCACAAGATAAACCCATGAGACATTTCATAACCAATTAAAATTACAAAGTAGATAATTACATTACATCATCTTTCAAATGTTACATCGTCCTTAAAGTTACATCATGAATCCCAAACATGTGGAATGAATACAATACACAAGTTTATCAAATTACAAGGAGATCAACTGGAATAAATCTTCAACTAGATGAAATTGAAGCCACAAACGCTGATGGGGAACCCAACGGTGTGCGGAGCACGTTCCACCCGACCACCCCCGTGCTAAGAGGTGACAGAGAAGTAACTCCGACCAAGAATGACAACAAAAGTACAACCATACAAAAAGTACCAACATAGATCCATCTCACAATACACCAAATAAAATGAGCAACCAATAACACCATATCACAATGTCATAAAGATGCAAGATCATAAATAAAATATAAATGAGATCATACAATGTATGCTAAAGAGGTATCAAAACAATAATCTTAAATCAATTGAAATCAATTCAAACAACAATCTAAATCAACTCCCATAACCCACTTCCAGAGGAACACAATAACACAAACACATGGGCAACTAGGGGAGAGTGTCATCGCATAGTCCTACATGGGCTGTCCTGTGCTCTTCCTCCCAATTGGAGGCGCCGGTCCCATCTATGGCTGTCCTGTGCTCTTCCTCCCAATTGGAGGCGCCGGTCCATAGGGTGACTCATGCGGAGCCGTAGACCTCTCGTGAGGATGAGGTCACGACCTTGCCAACCACGACCTTCTCAGCCTTCCATTAGTCTGCGGTAGCACTAATGAAGACGAGGCATCCATTTTTAAAATCTTGCAATGATATTACTACCCCACCCACCTAAGTTAATTATTAGGTTTTCACTTATTTACTAACTCACTCGTGGGTTATCCTAAGCTCTTCCCCTTAAACGGGGCGCCGACCCCCACGAGGAGCCACTCTCCCTAGAGACCCACCAAAAATAGGGGGTTGTACCATGCCAATCATAATCATCAAAGTATGACAACAAAAGCAATACACGAGGCATAAACCATCTCGCAAATAAAAAAATACCATAACAAAATCTCATAATTCGGTACACCCCATTAATAAAACATAACTCCTCAGAAATCAAGGTGAAAAAGTATAAAACTCAGCAAAAACATCATCCTCTGGAAGACAAAAGTGTTGACACAAACGGGTTCCCACATCAAGAAATTAACAGTGTCCCAAACCCAACAATGCAACAAGATTAAATTTCAAGAATAAATAATTAAAAGAGATAACCTATTTAATTCCAAAGTAGATTACAAAATAAATTCCATTCCTAAAATGCAATCATATTAAAACCAGAATTAATAAACAATGTTGTTTTACCCACAATATCCTTTCCAAGTTGTAAATTCAATAAAACAGATTTCTTTCTAATTTACTAATATTTTCATTGTAAAAATTTCTGCTTTATTATTAAATAGAAAAGAAACAGAATCTAACTGTGAATATCTATTTTCTAGATAACAGATAAATTACAGAAAAATATAATTTTAATCAGAACAGAACAGAATATATTTATACATTTTAACTAACAGTTGAATTAACAGAATATCTATTAAACAGAAATAAAACAGTATATATATATATATTCTTCTTAAATAACAGTGAAATTAATTAAATAATACTGCAACCAGAATAAATAAATTAATCTATATATATATATAAATATATATCTACAAACATATATATATACATATATATACATATATATATATATATACATATATATACAAATAAAAATCCGCACAGAATTTTAATATATAAAAATCGCATATTAAAAATTATATTCACAAACATTAAAATTTAAATGGGGATTTAATCCCAACAAATGCATAGAGGACCGGACCCCGCCGGCCGTGGGCAGTCTACGGACTGCACACGGCAGTCCGAAGGACTGCCGTGGACAGTCCAGACTGTCCACGTACCGACGGTACCGACGGCCGATGATGGCAGTGTGGTGGGTACGGCCGAAGCCGTCCCCCACACAGCCATAAAATACATAACATAAATTCAATACAGAATTCCGCGCACAGAGCGATGGAAGAAATAACACGGGTTTCCAAGAATTTTGAATTTCCATTCAAATTTCATTCGATTAAAATATATATATATATATATATTTATGTATATGTATATATATATATCTAATATATATATATATATATATATATGTATATATATTTACAGAGATTCGAATATTACAGTAACAGAGAATTACTGTACACATGCAATTCACTGTGCATGTTTGAAATAAAATGTTTTATAAAGAAATATATATATGAACCAGCAATCCGAGGAAAGGTAATTGTTTTCAAAACAATAACAAAATTTTTAAAACAAAATGAAATAACAGAATGTTGTTTAATTCCCAGATTGCAATAAAAACCCCTCTTTTTTTTAAAGAAACAGCCACAACCCAGAAACCCCAGAGATTTCATCAATCAAATAACAATCCCTAATTTTCTTTGATTAAACTGTAACCCCAATAAATTTTCTTCCTATCATTATCTAATTTTCAACCCTAAATATAAATTTCATTTACAAACACAAATTCCTATTTAACAGAAGATAAATAAATTAAAAGAAGGAACCTGGCGTCCTTCGCTTGCAGAAGATTGAAGAAGCTTGGTCCTCTTGCTGCACTACTTCCTTTGCTGCAAATCTTCCAGCAACGGATCCAAACCTTCCTTCCTCTGCACCAATTTCTCCAAAAACAGAAAAGAACCAAGGGTAGAAAAATGATTGAAGATAAAATTTCTCCAGCCTTCCAAAAAAAAACATCCCCTCAAACAAAGAAACCTCCTCTTAAAATCCATTCCCATGAATCCCTTCAATTTCCTCTTCCCGTGAATACCAGAGGACACATTTCAAGAAATAAAACCAAATAATATTCATTGATGCTTTTCCCATAATACATTTTCATTTTCATGCATTTAATTAAAACTAAATAAATTTTAAATCCACAACATGAACAAATATATAAATATTCATCATCTCCACAATTCTTTATTAAATAATTACTTATTAAAATCAACCATTGAGAGACTCAAAATAAAAGTAATATTTTTATTATTACCAATATTTATTTATTGCCATATTTAATTATTATTTTATGTTTTTATTTTATTAATTACTTAATTATTTAATTTACCACATAAGACCATTCACCACTTTAGACAAATCATAAAATCATACAAATAAGTTGAATATTTGAGGTGACATGAAAAGTAACTCCGTACCAAGGTGTCAACAGTCTTGTATCTTCATGGTTTGTGCATATTGGTCACATTCAATTGTGTAGTTACATTGGTCTTTGTATGATTTTATGATTTGTCTAAAGTGGTGAATGGTCTTATGTGGTAAATTAAATAATTAAGTAATTAATAAAATAAAACATAAATAAATATGGCAATAAATAAATATTGATAATACAAATATTACTTTTATTTTGAGTCTCTCAATGGTTGATTTTAATAAGTAATTATTTAATAAAGAATTGTGGAGATGATGAATATTTATATATTTATTCATGTTGTGGATTTAAAATTTATTTAGTTTTAATTTAATGCATGAAAATGAAAATGTATTATGGGAAAAGCATCAATGAATATTATTTGGTTTTATTTCTTGAAATGTGTCCTCTGGTATTCACGGGAAGAGGAAATTGAAGGGACTCATGGGAATGGATTTTAAGAGGAGGTTTCTTTATTTGAGGGGATGTTTTTTTTTGGAAGGCTGGAGAAATTTTATCTTCAATCATTTTTCTGCCCTTGGTTCTTTTCTGTTTTTGGAGAAATTGGTGCAGAGGAAGGAAGGTTTGGATCCGTTGCTGGAAGATTTGCAGCAAAGGAAGTAGTGCAGCAAGAGGACCAAGCTTCTTCAATCTTCTGCAAGCGAAGGACGCCAGGTTCCTTCTTTTAATTTATTTATCTTCTGTTAAATAGGAATTTGTGTTTGTAAATGAAATTTATATTTAGGGTTGAAAATTAGATAATGACAGGAAGAAAATTTATTGGGGTTACAGTTTAATCAAAGAAAATTGGGGATTGTTATTTGATTGATGAAATCTCTGGGGTTTCTGGGTTGTGGCTGTTTATTTAAAAAAAAAAAAAGAGGGGTTTTTATTGCAATCTGAGAATTAAACAGCATTCTGTTATTTCATTTTGTTTTAAAATTTTTTTGTTATTGTTTTGAAAACAATTACCTTTCCTCGGATTGCTGGTTTATATATATATATTTCTTTATAAAACATTTTATTTCAAACATGCACAGTGAATTGCATGTGTACAGTAATTCTCTGTTACTGTAATATTCGAATCTCTGTAAATATATATACATATATTTATATATATATATATTAGATATATATATATATATACATATACATAAATAAATAAATAAATATATATATATTTTTAATCGAATGAAATTTGAATGGAAATTCGAAATTCTTGGAAACCCGTGTTATTTCTTCCATCGCTATGTGCGCGGAATTCTGTATTGAATTTTTGTTATGTATTTTATGGCTGTGTGGGGGACGGCTTCGGTCGTACCCACCACACTGCCATCATCGGCCATCGGTACCGTCGGTACCGTGGAAAGTCTGGACTGTCCACGGCTGGCGGGGTCCGGTCCTCTATGCATTTGTTGGGATTAAATCCCCATTTACATTTTAATGTTTGTGGATATAATTTTTAATATGCGATTTTTATATATTAAAATTCTGTGCGGATTTTTATTTGGATATATATATATATGTATATATATATATATATATATGTATATATATATATATATGTATATATATGTATATGTATATATATGTTTGTAGATATATATTTATATATATATATAGATTAATTTATTTATTCTGGTTGCAGTATTATTTAATTAATTTCACTGTTATTTAAGAAGAATATATATATATATATATATACTGTTTTATTTCTGTTTAATAGATATTCTGTTAATTCAACTGTTAGTTAAAATGTATAAATATATTCTGTTCTGTTCTGATTAAAATTATATTTTTCTGTAATTTATCTGTTATCTAGAAAATAGATATTCACAGTTAGATTCTGTTTCTTTTCTATTTAATAATAAAGCAGAAATTTTTACAATGAAAATATTAGTAAATTAGAAAGAAATCTGTTTTATTGAATTTACAACTTGGAAAGGATATTGTGGGTAAAACATCATTGTTTATTAATTCTGGTTTTAATATGATTGCATTTTAGGAATGGAATTTATTTTGTAATCTACTTTGGGAATTAAATAGGTTATCTCTTTTAATTATTTATTCTTGAAATTTAATCTTGTTGCATTGTTGGGTTTGGGACACTGTTAATTTCTTGATGTGGGAACCCGTTTGTGTCAACACTTTTGTCTTCCAGAGGATGATGTTTTTGCTGAGTTTTATACTTTTTTCACCTTGATTTCTGAGGAGTTATGTTTTATTAATGGGGTGTACCGAATTATGAGATTTTGTTATGGTATTTTTTTATTTGCGAGATGGTTTATGCCTCGTGTATTGCTTTTGTTGTCATACTTTGATGATTATGATTGGCATGGTACAACCCCCTATTTTTGGTGGGTCTCTAGGGAGAGTGGCTCCTCGTGGGGGCCGGCGCCCCGTTTAAGGGGAAGAGCTCAGGATAACCCACGAGTGAGTTAGTAAATAAGTGAAAACCTAATAATTAACTTAGGTGGGTGGGGTAGTAATATCATTGCAAGATTTTAAAAATGGATGCCTCGTCTTCATTAGTGCTACCGCAGACTAATGGAAGGCTGAGAAGGTCGTGGTTGGCAAGGTCGTGACCTCGTCCTCACGAGAGGTCTACGGCTCCGCATGAGTCACCCTATGGACCGGCGCCTCCAATTGGGAGGAAGAGCACAGGACAACCATAGATGGGACCGACGCCTCCAGTTGGGAGGAAGAGCACAGGACAGCCCATGTAGGACTATGCGATGACACTCTCCCCTAGTTGCCCATGTGTTTGTGTTATTGTGTTCCTCTGGAAGTGGGTTATGGGAGTTGATTTAGATTGTTGTTTGAATTGATTTAAATTGATTTAAGATTATTGTTTTGATACCTCTTTAGCATACGTTGTATGATCTCATTTATATTTTATTTATGATCTTGCATCTTTATGACATTGTGATATGGTGTTATTGGTTGCTCATTTTATTTGGTGTATTGTGAGATGGATCTATGTTGGTACTTTTTGTATGGTTGTACTTTTGTTGTCATTCTTGGTCGGAGTTACTTCTCTGTCACCTCTTAGCACGGGGGTGGTCGGGTGGAACGTGCTCCGCACACTGTTGGGTTCCCCATCAGCGTTCGTGGCTTCAGTTTCATCCAGTTGAAGATTTATTCCAGTTGATCTCCTTGTAATTTGATAAACTTGTATATTGTATTCATTCCACATGTTTGGGATTCATGATGTAACTTTAAGGACGATGTAACATTTGAAAGATGATGTAATGTAATTATCTACTTTGTAATTTTAATTGGTTATGAAATGTCTCATGGGTTTATCTTGTGATAGAATTTATGTATGTATTTATATAATGTTGTCATTTATAGTTTCTTGTTTGATATCTTATGAGATGATGTTTAGTAATGTTTATTTTTCGATGTAACCTCGTGGGGCCCCAAAGGACATGGTTGATTATGTTGTTTGTATGAAGTATATGAGTATGTATATGATCATTTAATATTGGTATGATGATTATTTATCTTTCTTTTAAAAAAAAAAAAATTGTGTTCTTTTGTTGTTTGTTCTTTGGGGCTTGCACGGCGGGCGTTACACAGTTTGTCTTGTGGTGTGACACTGCTGCAGATCTGGGCATGGGATCATCTTGCTATGACGAGACCGGCGTGCCCTAGAGTTAGGCCACCAGGTAGGCTCTATATATATGCGTATGCGATGTTCCTTACCCAGCCCAAGCTGGGCAAGGTGGATTATTGGAGACAACTACTAGATGATATGGATGCAGTGGTATGGCGACCATATCTTGATTGTGAGCCATGGGATACAGATGATGTAGAGATGTCGTTTGTATGCATTCCTCAGTTTCTGATAGGGAGGAACCCCTTCATTCTTGAGATGTTTCTAGCATTGCGGGTATAGAGATAGTTTGGATTTACGCAGGGGATGCCACAGGGGGTTGCACACTATGCCCAGAGTAGAGATGAGGCTGGATGGGGGCCATGTATTTCCTATCAGATAGCGTATACAAAGTTCCAGTCATTAGTGCCCGAGGCATGGGATGACAGGCGAGACATTATTGATGCTAGCATGTCTGATGAGTACTCTCCGTATTACCATACACATCCTTTTCCATGGTTTGCTAGTCCTGATGAGCCAACACCCATTCTAGTAGCACCACAGCCAGGGGCAGTGAGATAGGAGGATGTGGCTGGCAGTGAGTAGGGAGCAGTTGGAGGAGAGGAGGTGGAGAGCAGAGATGAGGAGGAGACTTCAGATGGAGATGATGGAGATGATGGCGGGGATGAGGGATAGGTGCTGGGGAGGTCGAGGCTGAATATTCTGAGGGGTGTCCAGATCATGCGGCGGCTGAGGATAGGGATTGGGCGACGAACAGTGATCCAGATGGGATCCTCATCTCAGCAGGGGCAGTTAGCCACGCTTCAGGCCCAGGTGCAGACACTACAGGGACATCAAAGACAGTTACAGAGTCAACTGGTGCAAGCACAAGGATTTATTGTACAACTACAGGCACAACTGGCACAGACACAGGCATAGGCACCTGCCCCAGACCCACAGTTAGCCCAGGTGATGACAGAAAGAGATGCATTTAGACAGAGGGCAGTAGAGGCTGAGGGCATTGCTCAGAGGCTGATGGGCACTGTAGAGAGTGTATCATTGCAGGATGCCATTGCAAAGGGCATGGAGATGGCGAGGGAGGCTGAGTATTATAGAGTTAGGTACGAGGAGTTGTGTCCTCTCGAGCGAAGAGAGCCATTTCCCCGATCTCACAGCAGGACTAGGAGTAGATCACAAACACACAGAGAGAGCATGGGAGTGACTGGGCCTCGGCGGGATCCAGACGCAGGTACCAGTGGTAGGCCACCTCCTTCCAGACTAGCTCCATCAGGGGCATCGACCAGTTAGCAGATGTAATGCACATATGTGTACCATTTTTGGAGCATGTATACGGATTTTTGATCATATCTGATGTATTTTGCTTTGGACATTTTAGTTTCATTGGACATTTGGACATTTATATCATTTTTGATGAGTGATGATATGCAGTGGCGATGATTGTTTTTTGATGATGTGATGTGTCTTTATGATATGATGATGTGATATGCATTTATTTCTATATGCTATGGATTTGGGTATGCATTGTAATGATTTGATGACTAACATGATATGCAGGGTGATTTGATATGATGTTTTTATTATGATGATGATGATTTGATAATGTGTACCAATGATGTCATGTAGGTGGATAACTTATGATGTGTATATGGAAATGTATGGAATGTTTATTTTTTTGGATTTTCAATGCAGGTAAAAGATGATGAAAAATGAATGTTGTGTTCATGATATGCATGATGAATTTGTATGATAAGATGATATGATGTAAAATGATATAAATACTGATATGAAGTGAGATAAGTAAATAGTGATGTATGATAAAATGATATGTGATGAAATATAATGATTTGTAATAAAAATGACATGATAAATGAAATGAATAATAATGGATCTATAATGATAATAAAATGACAATGATATGATATGAAAATGAAAATAATATAACTGATAATGATAATGAAATGATGAAATGATGATGATTATGAAAATGAAAATAATATAACTGATAATGATAATGAAATGATGAAATGATGATGATTATGAAATGAATGATAATGATGTGATAAATAATGATAATGGTAACGATAAGAAGATGATGAAGTGATAATGATAATGAAACAAGGAAATGACAATGATAATGAAATGATGAGATGATAATGAAACTAATATGAAATGATAATGAATGAAATGATGTGAATGATAATGAAACTAATATGAAATGATAATGAATGAAATGATGTGAATGATAATGAAACTAATATGAAATGATATTGATAAAAATGATATGAATGAAATGATGTGAATGATAATGAAACTAATATGAAATGATAATGAATGAAATGATGTGAATGATAATGAAACTAATATGAAATGATATTGATAAAAATGATATGAATGATAATGAAACTAATATGAAATGATAATGAATGAAATGATCTGAATGATAATGAAACTAATATGAAATGATAATGAATGAAATGATGAAATGATAATGATATGATAATGATATGATAATGATAGTGAAATGAGAATGAAAATGCAATGATAAAATGCTAATGCTAATGAAATGATGCTGATGAAATGATAATGAAAATGCAATGATAAGATGATAATGCTAATGAAATGATGATGAAATGATAATGAAAATGCCATGATAAGATGATAATGCTAATGAGATGATGATGAAATGATAATGAAAATGCAATGATAAGATGATAATGCTAATGAGATGATGATGAAATGATAATGAAAATGCAATGATAAGATGATAATGCTAATGAGATGATGATGAAATGATAATGAAAATGCAATGATAAGATGATAATGCTAATGAAATGATGATGAAATAATAATGAAACAAATGTTTGCATTGTCCTCCACAAATAGTCCAAAGAAATATGACAATCATTGGCCTTTCAAAACTCTGATGCAAATCCAATATGCAATTATGTACAATGACCTAAAATGAAATGCAACTAAATGAAACTGACCATTTTGTTGAGCCTTTTTGGCTAGCCTACTTAAATCATCATAGAGCGTTTGAAAATGTTGGAAGTGTGTACAAGCATCAAAGGGGAAATTAGCACCAATGATGACCTGAGTACAACTTTCATGATTTTTGATATAGCAAGTGAACACAAGCATCTAGGTATAATTGAACCGAGATGACCTAAGCATTTCTTGCGTGAACAGACAAAGACTAACCACCATCTGATGCAAATTTGGAACTGTCATCAATAATAAACTTTGGAAAATCATGTCTCGCGACATACTTGCGACAGATGGCTGATTAACCTCAATACAACAAAAAAGAAAAATCATCCTCTTTCCTTGCCACTCTAGTTCAGTACATCATCGAGTGTGCTCCAGAGAAATGATATCAAAAATTAAACAACCATTGTTCAAAAATGAAATACTGTTATTCCACACATTATTCAGATTATAGATCATCCAGATATGAGTCATGATAAGGTACGCAACTGAAAGTTACTGTGATATGGATCAATGATTGGATGTTTTGGTTTGAGTTGGTTGTTTTGCTTTGCCCAATTGGTTTCGATGTCATTGTCTCATTGTTTTGGTAAAACTTAAAAGTTGATTGCCCCCAGTATGCCAATGTTTGCCCTTGGTATTGAAACAACTTGCTGAAATGAATATGTACAATAATCAAGCCATGGTAAGACGTTATCACTCAAGGTAAATGATGATAGCATGGTGTTGGTGTGGCCTTAGGATGATGAAAAAGACCCATGAAAAGGAAGGCTGAAAAGTTAAATGCAGAATATGAACTAATAGATGGAGAGCTTCAAATAGCGTCTGTTTGCCAAATTTTCACTATTTGTTTTTATTGCATTTTTCATGTCAATAGACTACCTGTCGCCAGGTTTTCACCCTATGACCTTTTTTATAGGACTTTTGATTTTTTGTATTTCTTGATTACTTTTGATTTTTTGTATTTCTTGGGACTTTTTGATGATTTTTGTATTTCTTAGGGACTTTTCTGATTTTTTTTGTATTTCTTCAAGACTTTTTCTATTTTTTTTTTGTATTTCTTCAGGACTTTTTCTGATTTTTTTTGTATTTCTTCAAGACTTTTTCTGATTTTTTTTGTATTTTTTCAGGACTTTTTCTGATGATGATAATTGCTTTAGACATAATACTTTTTTAGGTGCATGCTGTTGATAGGTTCATCAAATAGGTCCCCTTCTGGTGTTGATAGCTTGTAGGCTCCTAAACCATAAACTGCGATAACCACATAAGGACCTAGTCAATTTGGTTCAAACTTTCATTTCTTCTCTCTGTCTTGCTGATTACGTGGGTTCTCTTTCAGAACAAGATCACCCACTTGAAAGGTGCGGGGCTTTACTTTGTGATTATAGCTGCGAGACATCATCTGTTGATATGCTTTTAAATGATCAACTGCTCTTTGTCTCTTTTCATCTAGGAGTTCCAGTTCTTGGAGTCAGGAGACTCTGTATTCATCATCCGTTGTAAGACCTTTCAATGATACTCTAAGTGAGGGAATTTCAACTTCTAAAGGTAGTATGGCCTCTGCTCCATAGACAAGAGCGAATGGTGTTGCTCTTGTTGGTGTGCAGATACTGGTTCTGTAGGCCCATAGAGTGGGATTGAGTTGAACGTGCCAATCCTTCCCTGAATCATTCACAGTTTTCTTCAAAAAAAATAATATTATTTTATTTGAGGCCTCTGCTTGGCCATTCCCTTGTGGATAGTAAGGTGTTGAATATCTATGTTGAATGTGAAATCTCTCAAAAAGTTCATCAACATCCTGATTTTTGAATGGACGTCCATTATCTGTAATAATAGAGTTGGGAATGCCATACCGACAAATAATATAGTTGAGTATGAATGATGATATTTTTTTTCCGGTAACTTTAGTAAGAGGGACTACCTCAATCCACTTGGTAAAATACTCTGTAGCTGTGATGATGAACTTATGCCCGTTCGATGAAGAAGGATGAATCTTGCCCACTAGATCTAACCCCCATTGGGAAAATGGCCAGGTTGGCATGAATGGTTAAAGTTTTTGTGCAGGAGCATGAATGAGATTCCCATGAATCTAACATTTTGAGCATGTTTTCACAAAAGTGAATGATTCCCTCTCCATTGTAGGCCAGTAGTAACCCATTCTAATCAATTTCTTGGATACGGTCAGTCCACTTGAATGAGTACCACAGATGCCACCATGAACTTCTTGTAAAGCTTTGTCAGATTCCTCACATTCAAGACATCGGAGTAAAGTACCATCAAGACCATGGCGATAAAGAGTGTCAGCAATAAGAGTGTAGCTAGTAGATTGGCAGATAAAATTGTGTTTTTGGTTATGAGATAAATCGGGTGGCAAGCTATCGTCTTTAAGGTAGGCATAAATTTTTCCGTACCAAGGTGAATCAGATCCTACCAAGTGGCAAATGATTTGGCTTTCAGGTGTATCATAAGTAGGTGTAAATGATTGTTCCATCAAAAATTCATAGCAATTATGAGTTTCTAGGAGCTGTAACAATGATGCAATCGTAGCCATGGTGTCAGCTGCTTTATTATCAAGCCTTGGAATTTGTGTGAATTTGATGTCCAAAAAATATTTCTTGAAGTCATCAACCATCTTTTTATATGGTATTAGTTTGTCATCTTTGGTTTGATAATCATCATTGATCTGATAAATGACTGGAACTGTGAGTCGCCATACACCTATAATTATGTAATTGTCCATTCCAGTGCTATTTTGAGTCTAGTGATTAATGCTTCATATTCGGCTATGTTGTTAGTGCATGGAAACATCAGCCTATATGATCGAGGAATGGTGTGTCCTTGAGGGGTGACGAAAAGTATGCCTGCCCCTGATCCATGTTGAGTGAAAGAACCATCAAAATATAAGGAAAATGGTTGTTTAGATTCTGCAGTAAAGACATCAGCATCTAGAAATTCAATGTGCAGGGGATGATCTGCTTGTAGTGGTGCTTTAGCTAATTGATTAGTGATAACTTGTCCTTTGATTGCCTTGCAATCAACATAATGGATGTCAAACTCACTCAGAATCATTACCCATTTTGCTAACCTTCTTGTCAATGATGCTTTGCTTAATAGATACTTGAGTGGATCAATCTTTGAAACCAGATTGATTGTATGGGTTAACATGTAATGCCAAAATTTATGTGAAGCAAAGATTACTGCCAGACAAGCCTTCTCAATAGAAGTGTAGTTGAGCTCATGACTTGTTAGTGTTCTACTGATATAATAGATTGCACGTTCTTTGCCTGTAGAGTCTTCTTGCACTAGCAGTGCCCCCAAAGATGTCTCTGTTGCGGCAATGTATAAGATTAGGGGTTTGTCTTGATTTAGTGGTATGAGAACTAGTGGAGTCATTAAATACTGTTTGATTTGTTGAAAAGCCAATTCACATTTGTCATCCCACTTGAAAGGAACATTCTTATGCAGTAGATGTGTGAAAGGTAAACTTTTGTTAGCCAATTGTGCAATGAACCTTCGTATAGATTGAAGTCGCCGTTGCAATGATCTTAATTGACTGATGTTCCTTGGTGGAGGCATTTCTAGAATTGCCTGTACTTTTGCAAGATCTACTTCAATGCCTTTTTCTGAAACAATGTACCCCAAGAGTTTTCCAAATTTGACCCCAAAAACACATTTCTTAGGGTTGAGACGAACTTTGAATTTCTCTAATCTTGCAAATATTTTGGAAAATATTTCAAGATGTCCTTTCCTGGTGTATGATTTTGCTAATATGTCATCTACATAATCTTCCGTGAAGATATGCATCATGTCATGAAAGATTGGAGTCATGGCTCTTTGGTAGGTAGCCCTAGCATTCTTTAGACCGAAGGCATGACGTTCCAACAATAAGTTCCCCATGGACATGTGAAAGCTGTTTTCTCCTGGTCTTCAGGTGCAATCTTGATTTGGTTGTAGCCAGAAAAACCATCCATTAATGAGTACATGGCATGGCCAGCTATCAAATCAACTATGGTGTCAATGTTTGGCAGTGGGAAGTCATCCTTAGGACATGCTTTATTAAGATCTCTGAAATCTGTGCATATTCTCACAGTTTTATCTGGCTTGGATACATAAACAATGTTGGAGATCCATTCTGCATAGTCGATTGGTCTTATGAAGCCCACATCAAGGAGTTTTCTCAGTTCTTCCTTAACCAATAATGCAACATGAGGGTGCATCTTTCTGAGTTTTTGTTTCACCGGCTTGGCCCCTGGTTTGATAGACAAGTGATGCATGATAATATCAGGATCAAGACCAGGCATGTCAGCGTAAGACCATGCAAAATTTACTTGATTTGCTTTCAGGAATTCCATGAACTCTGGTATTTCTTTCTCTGTCATTGATGTAGCTAACTGTAAATTTTTTGGTTTGTCGGAAGTCTCAAGATTGACAACATTTGTAGGCTCAATCAAAATAGGCGATCACTCATGGTAGTGCTCTGGGAGAGTGTCAAGATTCCCATCGTCTGGTGCCTCAAAGAGGTTTTCACCATCTGATACGCTCTTTATTTTATCTTTTGTTTGATCTAATACTGCCAGATTCTAGTTTTCTCCATTAGATCTTTCTTTTTTGTTTTTATTTTTGCAGCTAGGAGGCTTGACACTCTCCTAATCAAAAAATCTATGTCAAAAATCGCCGGTGGAACAATGATTTATATCCTCTGCAGAAAGGAAGTTTATGATAGCTTTGTCAGTTGGAAACATACGTATATCGATAGGTTCGGTTGAATCCCAATCAATGAGATCAGGATAAATTAAAGATAGCGGATCGTCAGGTTATGTGAAATCGGCTATGGTTATAGTCATAACGGAGTGGTCTGTAGGATCCGAGGTATGAGGTGGGTCAATGATGATACTGTCCTCATGATAGTCTTGTTCGTTTAGATCCGACTCAGCATCACTAGAATCATAGTGACTTTGTAGTTTGAATTCATGTGTTTGGGTCCCTGAACCTTGACCTTCAATTAGAGTTGGGGCATACTGGTGTATTACATCAACCTCTTTGTCCCTCCAGAACTCATTATTGTAAATGGTGTCCCTTTCATATTCAGCAGAGTTTGTGTCAGAATTATTGTCCAAGAAGTTCTAAACTGTTGCCAAACATGCTTCTCATGAATTTGAGCCTTCTTGCAATGTGAAGAAAGTGTTATGTAGTTGTTTGGATGTGTTTTCTTTGGAGTGAGTATCATAACCCAATCCAGTTTTCTCTTTTGCCGCGAGTCCGCAGAGGTGAATAGGTTCAACTACTCCTTCCTTCCTTTTTCTGATAGGACCTTTATCATAGCCCATCTTTTGCATGATTGAATACCCTTTTCCATATTTGTCCATGGGTAATTTGACATTAAAGACTGCTTCATCTTCATCTTTATAGAGCCAGTTTAGAATTTCTGTATCCTCAGGATTTTCCATTGGGATTTTTTCTTTGATGAATTGTCCATTAAATTTTATAATTGGCTCTATTGGTGTTTGCTTTGATGTTGATGCTACTGATATTTGATGTTCCCTAATAGATGGTTGTCCATGTGATTGAGGTGATGTAGGTAAGTTGGCAAGACAAAGAGAGTATTCTCCAACTCCATGATCCTTGAATTTCATTTTTTTGTCAAAACTATTGGTCAATTGACTGATTTGTGTGTCAATCTTTAGGGAAGTCCTAGCATGAGCTTCTCGATTGTTAGGGACCAAAGTATCTTGACTGGCTTTTATGTTGGCACAAGTTTGAATATTGGAATTATCAGCTGGTATCGTGATTTCTTGTCCATCATAAGGAAACTTAAGACATTGATGATAGGTTGATGGGACAGCTTGCATTTCGTGGATCCAAGGATGACCCAACAAGATGTTATATGCAAGATCATGGTCTAGTACTTGACATAAAGTATTCTTTATAACAAGGCCCACTCTGATTGGCAGCATGATTAGACCCTTGGACGCTCTTTCTTCATCATCATAAGCTTTTATGGTAATCTTTCTTCTGAAATCAATGGAGTCCTAAAAAAATCCTAAAGCCTTAACCAACTTCATGGTACAGATGTTCAAACCAACACCTCCATCTATTAGAACTCGTCTGATATGAAACTTGTGAACCATGACTTCTAAGTACAATGATGAATTATGGGGATGAGTTATGGAAATGTCATCTTTTTTAGAGAATGAAAGGCAAGTGGGTGAGGACAAGTGTCCTACCATGGCTTGAAATTGGTTCACATCCAGGTCAGTGGATACATTAGTTTCAACAAGGGCTTTTTCAATAATTTCCTTATGGGTTGGGGAAATCTTCAATAGTTCCAGAATAGAAATTTGAGTGGGGGTTTTCTGAAGTTGATTGACCAAATCATATTGATGTTGAGGTGGAGGTTCAGTGGATTTTGAAGAGGTGCCCTTTAAGACAACTTTAGCTTGCGCTCTTGTTGTTGCATTGACTTCTCTATATTCCACCTTCTTGTTGACTTTAATCACATTTACCCGCTCGTCGTCTATGTAGAGATGATTGATTATATGATCATCATTGATATGATTCACATTTTTTTTAGAAGACTCACCCTTTTGATAGTTGGGCAAAGGGTTGTGAAATGCTTGGTGGTCTGCATTGGATTGTTGATGTCCTTCTATTGTAATGATGTCATTGTCGATTAAGTCTTGAATGGAATTCTTCAAGGCTTGGTAGTTATTTGTGTGATGACCTTTACACCGATGATAATCACAATAGTATGCCTCATTCCATGATGGAGGCTTTACACTAGGTTCATAGTTTCGTTGAGGCGGAAAAGTAATGACATTTTTGGCCATCAATTCTTTGAATGCAGATTCTAAAGATTGACCCAATGAAGTGAAAGTTCTTCTATTAGAGAAGAATGAAAATATTTGTGGATTTGTATTCGAGGTGTTCCCTAAGGAATTGTGATTGTTATTGGTTCCTCGGTAACCTTGGTTGTTGGAAGTCCCTTGATTGGGAGTAGAATGATGATTTATATTGTTCCTCGGAGGAGGAGGATTATTTCTGTGATTTGCAATCGAGTTGACATTGTTGTTGCGAATGTTTGGAGTACTGAGGACAAATGTCTTGGTCGAAGCATGATTCGCATCAACAACACCACCATTCACCACATTTTTGTTGCAAGTCCAGAATTTGGACTTGTCCTGATTATTGTGATGGTTGGATGAGCTAGGATTGTCTTTGTCATGTTTTATTATTCCTCTTTTGACCAAAGAATTTTCAATGGTTATGGCATCTTCAATCATTTTCTCAAAAGAAGGAGGACAATGTAAGTACAAATGATAGCTCATTTTGTAATTTAAACTGTTAATGAAGGTGACCATCTTTTCCTTTTTAGGAATAGGATGTGGATATCTGGCGAACATTCTTCTCCATCTCTGAAGAAACGTAATGAAAGATTCACTAGGTTTTTGTGAAACTTTGCAAAGATCTATCATGGTGATCTGGTGTTGTATGTTGTAGGCATATTGTGATATGAATAAGTTGATTAATTTTTCAAATGTCTTGACGGGAGGTGTAATCTTAGATAGCCATTCCATAGAGTGAACTCCAAGGCTCCTAGGAAACAATCGCATCAAGTAAGTATCTTCGTGAGCAAATTCCAATGTCATGTTTCAGAAGTCTCTAACATGATCAATTGGATCCGATTTCCCATTATAGCGATCAAATTTTGGCATTTCACAATGCTTGGGAAAAGGAATCATGTTAAGACTTCGATCGAAAGGATAAGGACAAATTTCCTCGAGAGTATATTTCTTTGTGGTTGTTCCCCCTTGTAACTCTTTAACTTGTCCTTGAAGTGCCTTGATTTGTTGAGTCAAAGCACTAAGATCAGAAAGGGGTGTTTCTTCAGGTTTATTTTTCAAGTTTTCAGTATCAAAGTCATGAGGCAATTTAGCCCCTTGTTCGGCTAGATAGCGAAAATATTTTTCCTTATCTCGCTGCAAGATCTTTTTGATGGCTTTGTGAAATTTTGGATCTTGCTCAGCCTCTCTAAGACGTTCCTCATCTTGTTCCTCATCACTATCCACATGGATTTTATCTCTGTAGTTATGAAATGGATTTTCTTCTCTGTTGTCCATGTTGTTAAAAAGTGGATTTTGATTTATGCTGAAAAGAGGATTACTGCTTTCTCCTTCTTCTTGAGTGTTTTGAATATGACTTTCTTTTTGGATTGTATCCTTCAATTTATTGTGTTGAGATCTTGTGGAGATAGGCATATGATTTTGAAAATTTCCTCTAGACTTAGATCACGGTTTTTGACAAGTGCAATGGGAATGATATTTTGATCTGATAAGATGTGGAATCTTATGATATGATCAAGGATGCTCCTAATTTTTGATTGTGGCTTCCAATGATGAAGGATTTCATGATCCTGTTGGGGAAGTTGAACCAAAAATTAGAAAGTTGTTTTGAAAAGTGCACTCTAAAAGATTTTGATCTTCATTTTTACAGAAATTCTTTCAAGATCTTTGAAGAATATGACTAGGGTGTGAAGGATATTCAATAGCAAGTTGTGGTATGTTATCGAACTCAAGAGGTCGGTTATGATTATGCCGTTGTGATAGAGCTAATCTTTGATAATAAGCTCAAGAATCTAAGGGATCTACAACATACTCATCAGTGAATCCTCTAACAAAGTCTTGGTATCTATGAAGAAATCTTCGGTAATGAAGCAAGACGTGTCGAATTTTGTACAAGAATTTTCTCTTTTGCAACGTTCTCTTGTATCCTAACAGTTTCTTGGGTTTTCTGATCCTTTTGGACACTGATTTATTGGGAAATTTTGTTGATTTCCAATCTCTAAGCATGGGAAAATTATTGGGAATGTTATTGGACCAATGGTATGAATTTTTTTTTTTTGAGTGATTTCAGTTGTAGTTCTTCATGTTCATTTCGAATGATCTTTTATCTGATTTAATGTGATGGAAGTCACAACAAACATTTTGAAAAATAGTTGTTTTAAAGGCCCTACACTAACATGAAGTGTTTGATCAAGAAAATGTTTTCAACAAATATTTTCACAGGTTTTTGCACATGAAAGACAATTTAGACAGCCTCACTCTTAATGCTCAAGTAGGTCATTGTAGTAATCAATAGCCCACATCTTAGAACTGTGTCAACTCACACAGCGTGTCACCCCCAAAGGGGCGCCCATGTTTTTGTCTTTTCTAGGCATGTACTCAGAGTTACGGAAGTGGATACCGGATCCCCTGAGCAAACGGTCCTTGGAACTTATATGGTGAGTGTCTTGGGGGCAGATTCTTCCCTCCCCTTGCACTGTGATTATTAGAATGTTTAGAAATTGACTTTGGCTGGCCACTACACTAGGTTCGTAGTAAGGATTTCCGTTCGGTGTGGCAATAATAAACTCCCTTAGGAGACCTCCCAACCTTTAGAACAAAGGTTTTGGGGATGGTTATCTTGCACACTACCAGAAAAAGAGGGTTTCCCTAGATTTGCTTTAAATTTTATAGTGGGGCGGAATAGCCTAGCTTTGGCTTGAACCCACTTGAGTCATTCCCGTAGGGTGAGTACTTTTTCCCACTATGGCAGGATCTCTAAAGGATGTAATTAAAGCAGTAAAAATTCATGAAATTGAAAAGGCAAGTCTGGTATTCTGATCACCCAGTTAAGGGGAGAGCATAGACCTATTGCCACAGACAAAGCAAACAAATGTTCATTTTAAAACCCAAATCATAATGATCTAATCTAAGTGAAGATATTGCTTCACAAAAACAAGTTATTCAATTTTAATTGCAAGATCATTGTGTGGTGACTATCCTAGATTGCTTCATTTTATCCAGATGTGTCTACCCTAAGATTGTTTCATTTTAAAATCCAGAAAAGAAAAAGAATTTTGCCTGCGAAAGGTGTCAGACTCAGAATTCTGTATTTTTGTTACAATCCATATGCACCAGAACAGAAGGTATATGCGCCAGATCAGACAGTATATGCGCCGGAACAGAAGGTATATGCGCCAGATCAGATAGTATATGCGTCGGAACAGAAGGTATATGCACTAGATCAGATAGTATATGTGTCAGAACAGAAGGTATATGTGCCGGAACAGAAAGTATATGCGCCGCAAGAAAGATTCTATATGCTCTTAAAACAGTTACTATGTGTGCCAAAGGAAAGATTCTATATGTGCTTAAACAGTTATTATATGCACTGAAATAGTTACTATATGCACCGAAATAGTTACTATATCCACCTAAACAGTTACTATATGCACCTAAACAGTTACTAAATGTGCTCCAAAATCTTGCAAAACAAAAAAGTCAAAAACCCCGTATGCACCGCAAAAAATGTCGAATGCGCTTAAACGCCAATTTTTTTTTCAAAAGTTGACTCCAGAACGCGGAAACTGTCAAAAAAAACTTACAGAGAATGTTAAATTCGTGGGTTTGAGCCCCACGGTGGGCGCCATTTTAATGTGTGGGTGAAAAATGTATCAATGTATAAACGAATTCAAACACATATTAATAAAACATTAAATCAAGAAAGTTGAAAAAGAAAAACAGAATAAGCAAACTATTACTGTAGCTTCCCTGAAATCGTCTTATCTTTCTCTAACTCCAGTGTTTTGTTGTTTCCAATGGCTCTCAGATTAGCAGATCAAACTCAACAAAATGAACAGTTGAAGAACGAGATTTTAAAATGCACACTATGCTAAATGCAAATCTATGCTAAGATGAAAGTATTGCTGTGATGCTAAAAGGCTATAATTGCATAAGCTGATTGCATGTACATTCATGCGTTTTCGTATGTATGCGTAGGTAACCAAAGCTTGGATTTGCACTGACATTTATAGAGTCTTTGAAAGGATTCGATTGGCTGATTTGATTAACGGACCGGATTAAGCTTGTTCGAATGGACGGTGGAAGATTTTTTGAAAGTGGAGAGGAAGATAGAAGGTTTCCCTTTTCCTTCAATTTCCGTCATTGAGATCCGAAGGGAAATTTCCATTTCGAAGAATGAGTTTAGAATGAGTTAGAATTAAATAAAATAAATTTATTTAATTTGTAAGTGAAGATGGATATAGAAACTCGCATAATTAAATAAATTATATTTAATTATGTTTTAGAAATGAATTTAGAGTGAGGAAAATATTAAATTAAATATTTAATATTTAATTTGAGGATGAAGAGAATATTCCAGTATTTGAATAATCAAATATTCAAACTTTAGAATGACATGATAATTAAAATAAATAATCGTATTTATTTAATTTAATTAAGAGGAATGTGGGAAATGTCAATAATTAAATAAAATTATTTATTTAATTAAGGTAGAAGAATTAGAAAATGAACAATATAAATAAATAATTAAATTTATTTATATGTAGATGACTTTAGGGGAATTAATTAAATAATTCATATTTAATTTTAATTAACAAGCTTAATCATGACCATTTTTAGACATATACACAAATAAAATGAGAATAATGGTATGCTTGATTAGACTAGTTTTGGTGACTCAGTGTGGGTGTTGAGGACATGTTTATTGTTGTCTTTTCCTTTCTAATTTTTGCAAGATGGATGCATGATTATAAGAATCTCATTTGGGGTTTTAAAATGAATTTAGTATCCTTTGTTATCCTTCTCTTGTGTGGTGAGATCTATGAGTGTCTAGGAAGGTTTTGCAAGGGCTTGGGCTGTGCATTTCCTTCTTGTATTGGTCTACAAAATTTTTGGCGCATCGCCGCTTTCTATTTTGGTTTGTGTTGCTGCTGCTATAATTCTGGTGCATCGCAACTCTTTGTTGTTGTTTTGTGTCTCTGCTGTGAGGTTCCGAAGTAGGAAGTTCCGAAGCAGTAGGTTCCAGAGCAGGAAGCTCCAGAGTAGGAAGTTCTGGAGCAATAGGTTCCAGAGCAATAGGTTCCGGAGCAGAAGGTTCCAGAGCAGGAAGTTCTAGAGCAACAGGTTCCAGAGCAAGAAGTTCTGGAGGAGGAAGTTCTAGAGCAGGAAGTTCCGGAGTAGCAGGTTCTGGAGCAAAATTTCTGGAGCTCTCCTATTTGCTCCTATTTTTATTTTCTCTGGATGGTGGATTATTCCTCTCCTTTAGGTTGTGTTTGGCCATGCTTTGTCATGTATGTTGTCGATTTATTATATTGGAAACTACTTTTTGCATAAGTTATTCTTTATATTATAAAGAAAAATGTATCTTGTCTTCTTTTTACTCTTACCCTTTGGGGTTGCGTGGTGAGATGTTACAAGGAGCGATGTCAGATTCTTGTTCTAGGGACATTCTTTGCATTTTTACAGTAAGAACTGTGCTCTCCATTTGCGGTGAGGCATATACATATGATCTATGGTCTGATGTTGCGCCTTGGATGTGATGCTCTGCCACCTTTTGTTGTAAGTTGTCACATGGATAGTTCTGAGGTATGTGCACATCATTGCAAGGGAAGCACCACAGATTGATATCATCAATGAGGTTATTTTGTTCTGAGGTCAATTCCCTACTCGAGCTTGGTGAAGCGCTCATTAGCGGAATAGGTACCAACACTATTTGGTTGGCTGTCAGAGTTGGTGGATTAGTGCAAGAACTGCATTGGTATTGATTCTGCTAATATGAAGACCATCCTCCTTGATAATTATGATAGGCAGGCTTTAGAGGCGTTGATTGGTTTTGCTTGAGGGTAGTTATGTTGTTTGCCATAGTCTGCAACATTTCTTTAAGATCACTCATTTAATCTTTGGGAGAATTGGATGTAGAGGCAACATTTTGTGTTGTTGCTGCATATGTGTACATTGACTAGGGAGGTGTGGGCGCACTCATTGATGCAACTTCCTATGTGGGCATCAATATTTCAGGAAGTATTGGCATGATAGGCCAAGAGGGAAACTTTCCGCAATCTATCAAATGATTTTTGGCTTTAACGACGATACTGTAAGCATCTGACAGAGTAGCTCCTCCAAAAGACTTGATCATTATAGAAATGTCAGTGTTGATGGACTTTTAGATAAAATATAAATGCCAACTCAGGAGTCAAGAGTATATCAACATGGATCCTCTTCCAGTTGGTGTGGAATTGGGCATTGAAGTCTATCATAACCTCTTGGGGAGCATGTTTTATGACAGATAGTTGATGGTATAGTGAGGAGCGATCTTCGTCATTTGAAAACCTCTCATAGAATAGATCTTCGAGCTCATCCCAGGTACGGATAGTGCTAGCTGGAAATGTTTAGTACCAATCCAATGCTTTTCCTTTGAAGGATGCGGCAAGGAGCCTCAACGCTACATTCTGTGGGGTGCTGCCACAATAATGGGTTACACTTTTTGGGACATCCTGATTTTTTCCTAAAATCACATATTTTTAGAAAATACAATGATTTATGACTTTAAAGGTTTCATTTAAATTATTTTAATTAAAGAGGGATTGATCAAACCCCCTTAGATCAAACCCCCTTGGATAGAACCTTGTTATATTTAAACCATACCTATAATCGAGTCTCCTCTACACCTATCAAAATGCTAATAAAAAACCACTTGTGATTTACCTTTTGAGTGATCAAATGAATTCATTTAAAATTTATGCTTTGTAAGCCTGTAGCCCTTATTATAAGCTTCCTAAAAAGTATAATTTTAAATATGTTTAATTTGATTATTATATTTATTTCTTATTTCTTGTGAATGTAGGATTTTCAATGAACATCAAGTTCTTTATTTCACACATACGAAAAAATAGAAAAATAGAGAAAAAAAATTCTAAAAGATACATGTGCCCTAGGTATTGATGTCCTTATTCCAACAAAAAAAGAATAAGTTAATTCAAATGAATACAAAAAAAGTTATGCATGTCGAAGTACACCTCTGTCCAAATTATAATTACACTGACTTGGAAAATTAATTAAAAAAAATATATGTAACAAAAAATTATGAAAAAATATCCATCCCCTAGATATTGGTGTGAAAAAATTGCATTTTAAAAATCAGAATTGTATCCTATCTATTAAAAAAGTTATGTGTGCGAAGTGAACATCACTTTTTTAAAATGTTGATTAGTAGAAAAAATAAGTTATTAAAGATTACATAAAAATGATTCACAATTTATTTTTTAAAATATAATTAGAATCTACACAAAATATCTAACAAATAACTAGTTTGATTGATCTTCAAAACCTTAATGGTTTAGCTGCTATAGGTGTAAGAAAGTGAATTTCTGGTGAAAAATCCTGATTTTAATGTCAAGTTTGGCCAAAAATTGTAACCCATTATTGTGGGATCACCCTGCGTGGTGATCCCATGCACCAAACACACGTCTGCCACATCTTGCAAATGTTCTGCGGGTGTTTCTTGAGCCATCTCCGATAAACTTGGGTATAACTTTCATAGTTGAGACTAGGATAGCAGCCCAGACAATGGGTGTTACTAGAGCTACTAGGGGACTTCCAACGTCCCATGCCACGTAATTTCTGTTGGCAGCTAGCAACATGGTTAAAGGAACGGGTGGAGGGAGCGGAACGGTTACCAACTAACTTGCGGCCTGCACTGTTCCTAGTGGCGGTACTAGTAAACTGGGGTCTTTTGTGGTTTGGGATCTAGCACTAACTCATTTCACTACAAAATAGATGAAACTGTCTGATGAAATATGTATAATTTGATGTATCGTCGAGTGCTTGTAAAATTTGATGTGTAATTTTCATTTTTTTGAAAGTTTATCGCCGACGTTCGTCGAAATTTCGACGAACCTAGGGTTCGTCAAAATGTCGGCTATCATTTTCGTTGAATTTTTGACAAAAATGAAAAATAGAAAAAAATCAAATTGTGGCCGACATAAAGAAAAGTGAGTTCTCGCCTGATTTATTGCGACAGTGTTTTGCTCTACTTGAGACGGTTTGTGGAGAACTAAGGACGATTCTCTTGGGAAAAAACATAAAAAATTCAAGAAGATATCGCCAAGTTGAGGGTAGTCATTGACTTTTTGTAGAATTCAGTTGTGAAGTTAGATTTGTGGTTCTAGGTTTGAAAACCATATTTTAAAGCAACATCTCATCAGATTTCATTTTTAGAGGTTTAGGGTTTCAAGAATTTCATGTGCAGATTTTGTTGTGTGGAATCACCATAAGATCACAACCAAGGAACATATTCTTATGACTGTAATTATGTGATCCATAACTCTATTGGTCATGTGGCACAGTTGTGCTATAACAAATACATGATGCATTCATGTGTGACCCAAGTTTAATGTGGCTATGTTGTGATAGAAATGGAGGCACTCATATAATGTAGTTAATTCAGGTTGTATAATGTAGGTGTCAATCATCATTGGGTGCATTCAGGTTTCTCAAGTTTAACAGTTAGGATGTAATTATAGCATGATCAAAGAGTGATTACCTCTTGTTGCAATAAAGAGCCTATAACTCTGGTTGATATGCGAGTGGTTGTGTTATATCAATTATGTAGTGCATTCAAGCACAACCCATGTTTAATGGGCTATTCTAGAGAGTGATCAAGATTTTATAAACCTTATGAATGTTACTTGACATATATTTGCATAATCTGAAATTCCTTCAGAGGCTTTTGAAGTATCAATGTATCCTATATAAGGTTTATAATGATTTCTTTTAATTAAATAAATAAATAAATGATGTATTTCCCTATAATTAGATAATGTGGAATCTCCTAAATCTACCCCAATACACTATCCTCTTTGGCACTGTATTCATTACTCCATCTACTAGGGTTTTGCATGTGACATCTTTAATATCTTCATGACCGTGGCTTTTAAATAGATCTCATTCTTTGCTTTAATCTTTTTCATGATAACCCTTGAGTTCCATAATCCACCTTCAATCTCTTCTAAGAACGATGTCTTAAGCTAGACTGCAGAGTATGCATATAAAGCAAGTCTTTCATACCTGCCATTGTTCCAAACCACCACTCACTGCCTTGCTTAAAATGTTGCCTCCATAAGCATAATAGCATGTTTTAAAATCATGGTTGCCAGTGATTGACCATTAAGCTCACCACTTTCATCATGAAGATACAATGAGATTTTTGTCTTCAAAATCAAGGCATTATGCAAGATAACATTGTGAATTTTTTGTTGTGTACGATTTTATTTTCTTGCAAATTTACTACTTTGCTAACTTCCTTTAAGACTGGGTATTGCACCCTTAGCTGCAATCTCAAACAGCTCTCTCACTATCACTTGAAGATTCCTTTCATGATCATCCTTCTATAAAATCAAACTATGCCCTATAGACTGCCTACTTACTACAGGGGACTCATTGTTTCATGGTATTGTAGTTCTTAAGATCCTTCAACCTTATTGACAGTACTTCACAGTCCACAAGGTATTATTCACTATTCTCCCATCTTTGATGAGTCTCAAAACACTGCAAAAACATTCAATCCACTACCTCCATTATACATTAATGGATAAGAAGAAACATTAAACCTATGATTACCACTGTTACTTCATTTGGACAATCATTCCCTGATTGCATTTTCCTTGTCTAACACTACCAAAATCATTTGAAAAACCCTTAAGGTCAGCAAGGGGGTAAGGAAACTCACTGTTAAAATTTCCACTTTACTATGCAAGGTTTGAGCTTTATTATCTTGTCACTGCTCAGCCTCTTTTTGACTGCCACATCTCAAGTGACTTTCATTCTTCTTACCGTAGATTGCATTTACAAATGTCACTAAGCTACATAGTGTGCTTGTTATTCGCTACAATCTTTAGATTGTAAGATTTTGTTATTACCTACAATGTCTCAATCTTTCTGGTATTGCAACCTCACTAATCCACTATAGTTATTGTTTATGTTTCTACGGAGGCCTAGGGTTTGTACCCTAATCATGCTCTTACCAATGCTTCTATTGTTTTTTATTAGATCTCTCTCAATGTTGAGGGCCCTAAGGATAAGCTCATCATAAGAAGTGACACATTGCATCTTTAACTAAAGGGATAAATCCGTATTGACATTAACAATGATGATTCTGACTTGTTGCTCCTTAGGAATGAGTCACTTGCTCTTACTAGCTCGCTGCCTCCATCGTTGTAGGAAGTTTGTGATCAAGTTCAATATTATGATTTTAGGAGTCTTAAGGTTGGAAATCATAGTAAAATCAGAATTTAATAAGTTTTGGAATTAACATTTTAAAGTGTTTTTTGGGGTCATTAACTTCAGACTATCTTCTCTTTTGCAAGGGTGGTTGCATGCCAAATTTTTTTGGTGTAAAATATCAAAATGATTAAATTTTGTTACCTATCTATGAATAAAAATTATTGGAGTGTGAGTTTGATATTTTTTGAAGATCTAAATAGTCAAGATTGGTAAAGAAAAATCATGTCAGATAATATTAGTCCAAAACAAAATGAAGAGACAATTGATAGATTGTGGGCTAGATTGAAAAAAAAGGGCGATGGGAAATATTATTGTCCTTGCAATAATTGCAAGGGCTTAAAGATGAAATGAATTTGAATCACAATAGCTGAAAAATATTGTAGGCAACATGGTCACATTGAAGGGGGGCATGATTATCGTGCATTGGTAAGTTGTTCATTATATGTGTTTATATTGATTGATTTTGTAAATGTTTATATCGTTTTAACATTTTATATATATATATAATCACTTGATCATGATCATGGTTTATTTATGTCTATCATTATTATAAAGGTGGGGCACCCTAGAGAAGATGATATGGATTATCACGGCCAGGAGAATGTGGTTTTGCAAGCGGATGAACATGGAGCTGTGAATATCAAAGATAAAGTTAATGATCCTATGGAAGAAGATGATCATGCGCTAGAAAACACTGTTGAAGATGATGGTACGAATACATTGATCCATGACACATTTAGTGGCAGAGTTGATCATGATGATCAAGATGACTTTGATGATGTTCATGATTTACCTGTACTTGAGAAGGCATACGAGCCCCTTTATGAAGGCTCCCAAACAACTCTTCTCTCTACTATATTGTTTTGTTGAACTTGAAGGTTATGAATGGTTTATCAAACATAGCAATCTCACGGATGTTAAGGTATGTCATATATGTCATCTTTTTCATCTATTTTAATTGTTGTTAGTTCATCACTAGTAAATAAAGGATGAAATATGTACCATTAATATTCTTTATATGAACAAATTATTTTTGTTGTAGATTGATTGGTGAATTTTTGTTACCACCATCAAATATTTTACCTCGCTCATATCGAGATTTATGTGCCATTATGAAAGATATCGGAATGGAGTATCAAGCAATAGATGCATGTCCCAATGATCAATCCATTTAGAGAGCTGACATTCTTTGAATGCCTACAGATGGTTCTGCATTTAGGGACATGGAGGAAAAATGGCCACACTTTAAAGAAGAACCTTGTAATCTCAGGCTTTCATTGGGAGCAGACGGTGTCAATCCATTTAGAGAGCTGAGATCTATTTACTTAGTGTGACCTATTTTTGTTATCAACAATAACATTCCTCCATGAATGTCAATAAAGAAGGAGCACATAATGTTGTCAATGATTGTTCCAGGTATTTGTTTACATCAATTTTCTTTAACGTAGTAGCATCTCATTTGTCTTATTTGTTGCATAATGACTTATATTTTTTTTATACAATAGTCATGTACATTAATTTATATATATTGTAGTAAAATTGTTATAATAATTATGTAATGTTTATGTTCATTCAAGTAGGTAAGTACCAAGTTAAAGATATGAATATATATATCGAGCCTCTTATCGACGAGTTACTAAAGTTTTGGAATGGCATCACTATGTATGACATCTCTAGATCAATAGGACAAAAACAATTTCAATTCCATGCAATGCTTGTATGGACAATTCATGATGCCCCAGGGCTAACACATTTTTGTGGCATGTTATAATGTTTGAATACACTCTAACAATATTTAATTTGATGAAGTAGATATCATGCATGTTTTTAAAATAATCTATTCATTATATATAATTAAAAAAATTGACATATTTAATCCAATTATATATGATCTTGCAGGTCTTCAAACAAAGGGAAAATTTGCATGTCCAATTTGTGGTCCAAAGATGAAATCTCGTCGTTCAACAAGTTTAGGAAAGCAGGTGTTTGATGAGTATAGGAACTTCCTCCATAGAAATCATAAGTATCGAACTACTAAAAAATATCTTTTCAATGGGAAAGAGGAGACTACATCAAAACCACAAAGAATGACACCTCGCCTATGGAAGTTGGAATCTAATAGAATTAATCGTCAAGGTTATACACCAGATCAGATTGTTTATCTATCATATATGATATGTTTTGAATTTATATTTTTAATTATATTATGTTGTATTTACTCATGTTGTAATTGACAATGATTGTCATTGTTAATTTGACAATGATTGTCATTGTTAATTTGTTTAACTTATATGCTTCATGGAGGTCATCAAGGCATTAATGGTCAGCTTCCATAGGGACTGAAAAGTTATCCCAAACAATTTAGTAGGTTGCCCTACTATGAGTAGCTACAAATTGTGCATTTGTTTGATACAATGTATATCATAAAGAATATAACAAAAACGTTATAGAAAATATTGGATGGAAGGCATGACAAAGAAAAAATTGTCAAAATTTGTAGTGACATTCATGAAGCTAATCATGCAATGAAAAATGTCATTGAATTAAATAGCGATGGAGACCAAATTAAAATAAGTGCCCTTCCTTGGTTATTAACAGAGTAGCAAAGCAATGCTATAAAAGAAGTCATATGAAAAATTTGATTTCCCACAGGATTTGTTGTGAATATAAACAGTATAATAACAAAGAAAGGTGAATGCAAGTTAGAGATGAAAACGCATGATTGGCATACCTTCCTTAAGGTAATTATTCCTAGTATATTATATACACTTGTATAATGCATGTACTTTTTAGTGTATTGTGTTTACTACTTTTGGAAAAATAATGAAAAGATCATTTTATAATTGTTGCAGTACGTTCTACCTCTATCTCTCCCAAACAACTTTGACAACAATGTCAAGCAATTTATATATGATCTTGGAAAATACATGAGGTAAGTAGTGAGATTTGTTCAATTCATTGTATACATCTTATAATTTCCATTTGTTTTACTTGTTATGTAATATACTATATATTTTTGTTAAATCTCGTTAATATATTTTCACCTTGAATCACTTGTAGATGGCTGTCATTTAAAGAAATCCATAAAGAAGATATAAATTATTAGAAGAGAAAAATTCCTCATCTAATGTGTGAAATGCAAAAGTGTCTACCTTCAACATTTTTCAATGCACAAGAAAACTACCTCATACACCAAGTTGAGGAGATTGAATTGTGTGGACCTGTACACACAAGGTCAATGTGGATGGTTGAGAGGCACTTGAAATTTTTGAAGGCTTTGGTTAGACAAAGAGCACATCCTGAGGGTTCTATGGTGGAGGGATATATGGTATACTAGACCATGGTGTACATTAGTGAATATCTTCCTAAGTTTGCAACAAAGATCCATGTAGATCACATTTGGGATCCCAACTCCATTAACAAATTCGAAGGGGAGTACCTGATGGAGAAAGGTAGATTGAGGAAACTGAGAGGTAATTATAAGATGGTCATGGATATTAATTGGAATACATTTTACATATGGTTTTTATGTATATTGTACTTATTTAATTTTTAATCTTCAATATACATCAATTATAAATTAAGGTCGTATACTGTGGTATTTAAATAATTATACATCATTTGTGAATTTAATTTTTTTTTGATATAGTTGGTCGAGAGTGGGATGCACTACATTTGTACGTCGCCAACAATCTTGATTGGATGATGGTATGGATTGAATGATGTCAACAATCTGGTCACGTATTAACATGGGAAGGTGTGGCTTCATTGGTTAAAGATGCTCATCGTAATGGAGATTCCAATGTTACACAAAGGGAAATTGATTTAGCATATGGTTTAAGAGATAAACAGGTACGTATAAATATATTAATCACCCATATTATTTAATTATTTTCAATATATTGATGTATATATATATATGTTGAGATTGTTTTTCTTTGCATACATTTGGCCAAGAATAAATATGTTTATCAACTGACGATATTGCAATAATTTACACATGTTTGACATATTGCAGGTGAAACACCACAAGGCTATGTGGTGCAATGGTCGTAAATTTCGAATCAAAATGTTGGATGACATGAAGAAAACTTGTGATTTTGGTATAACTGTAGTCTCTTCGGTGACTAATGTTTCATCTAGAAGCGACATACATCCAGAAGTCTCATAAAATCGATACTATGAGATTTTGGATGATATACTTGAGTGTGACTTCAAGTCCTTCAGATTAATTTTGTTCGTCATCCTATGGTATAGGCTACGATTGAATGAAAATGATCCTGAGAGAACTACTATTGAACATGATAATAGATTTACCATGGTTAATACAAGGTTGATCGAGCGAGCTGGAAATGAGCCCTATGTTCTTCAAGCCAATGTGAGCAGGTATTTTACTCAAAGGTTCCAGGTAAACCAGGTTGGTAATTTGTTGTTAGACATGATCCAAGAGGAAGGCTGGTAAAGTATAATGTGGTGGAAGAAGAAGATACCGAAGAACTAGAAGATGATGTAGATGATCACCAGGATCAACAGTTAGTTGATGATGTCCCTGACGAAGATGTCGAAGAGGAGGAACTAGATCATGATGATGTAGGAGCTAATGTTCATGAAGATGATATCCATGTGGATGATGACATTATCGAAACTGATATCGATGATGATGATGCTGATATGACCAATCCTTACAATGTCAAATCTGGATCGGATGATACAGACCAAGAGTTGGATGAAGAAGAAGATCAATGACATTGAAATGTATAAGTTATGCAATTATATTATCTATTTGATATTAATTTCTTGATAGAATTATATTTGACTTATGTGGTTACATAATTAATTCATGATGTTTTTAATTTTTATGCCATTACATAATTAATTTAATGATGTACTTTTTAATGTTTGAAAGGTCAAAAAATTAAAACATTTCAATAGTGATGTTAACAACCTTGAAATTAGTGTGTTTTATGTTTCATGTGATCATAAAAGATTAAAAAGTCAGTTGTAGAGGTGGTTGTTCAATGGTTGACGTGTATGTTGGTTCTTTTTACAATGTAACCAGGTTTTTCTTCTAATCTACCTATGGAATTGCCAATTCCAATTGAAGGCAACTCAAAGGACCTGGACCAATTAACGAGGACTTTAAAAGCCTCCTACACTTCGGGCTCTGCAAGACCTGGAAGGGTGATCCCTTAATGTGTTTACAACCTCTACACCATTATTATAAACAACCTTAACAATAGCAGATGATCTCACTTAATAGCTCAACATGATAAGATAATATCAACTAGAATTGGTTGTTCATAGACAATATCAACTATTTGGAGAGTGAAATAACTAAACACAATCCATTGTATAAGATTGTCAATGATTTGCAATTTGTAGCAAGCTTTAGGCAAAGACAAACAAATACTGAACTACACTAATAATTACAACTTAGATCAGTGCCATATATCCATTGCAGGATTCAAATTCATAAGCATCTACAGGTTTATAACAGATTTAATACATCACATATAAGATTCCTGATAATATTGCATTACAATTTCATTAGTATGCATTCTAACCCAGGACTACTTATCAAATCCTTATACAACACATATCCGCTTATAATCCCATTCGATCATTTTGATTAATTCCTTGAATTAAAGCTAAAATAGAATCATACACACCACAACATTGAGATGGATAAAACAACCCTTTAGTTATTTCATTCAAAGTTCAGATATGCATGTACAATGGAGAGACATGAGCTCAAATTTTCATTCCAACTCAAATGCTAGTACTGTTATACAACATTAAATCTCTGTGAACTCAAAACCATTACAGAATGACTCAAAACCTAAATTGCATTTCTCTAAAACCATAGGAATTTACAATTCGCTCTGCAACTTGACCTAGACTCGACAAAAATTATCTAACTTGCTAACCTGTACTTCTGGCCTTGAAATCCTTCTTATAGAAAATGAAGGAGCAAACAAGCATCAGGCCAAAAAGTACACCTGTCACTAGTCAATTGGAGCACCTAGTGATATTCCAAAATTTGTTACAACAACCACCACCTTGAAAAATATTTTTGTTCATCATATCAACTGAGGAACATTGATGCAAAAAACTACAAGAAAACCGCACCGAGAAAGTCGTCAACACAAAACTGGAACTGTTGCAACTGCAACATCTGATCTGCCACCTGTTAGTAGTTCACTCCTTTTACTCCTCCTCATTCAAATATTTAGTTACCCAATTCTGGTACTCATCATCAGTCGGCCAGTCAAAATTAATTACCTCATCCACCTTGGTATTATAAGGTGTGTATTTTACCGCTACTTGATTCGCATTCCTTTCAAAAGATTCCAAAAATGAGCTGGTACTAATGATTTTGTCCATACAGCTCACCAACAAATCATCGTCTGAGTGATCACAAATTGAATTGATTTGATCATTGATGGCCTCACTTGCTTGAGCCTGCCATTGTTGAAATGACCTGATTTTCCCCTGCTCATCAATTCAGGTAACAATGTGTTACCCCAATCATTGAAATTATTCACCAGCTCCCTAATCTTCCTACTCAAGTCATCTGGTAAGGTCTGAAAACCTTGCAATGATTTTACTAACACATGAGTAGGCTTTAATGATTGGGGCCTATTATTTATATCAAACCTCGAGGCCTTATACATGATATCCAGATCACTGGCCCTAGGGATCCAATTTTCAATTATTGGTATCGCTACTTCCTGATCCCTATCAATATTCTTTATTGCTGCTAACAACAAAGAATATAAAGAATGTATAGATAGCAATTTGTTATCAACATTTTCATTTAAATGCCTCAAAATAGTAGTAACAATTTCCTTTTGCTTTAAGAGAGATCCATCATCACTTTTCTTTAATGATGCCTGCAATTCATCAATTTTTTGCAAGAGCTTCTTCTTTGTAGGATCGACAGAGCACTCTGTTTCTTCTTCAACTTCGTCTAAAGAAAGGGTGAAGACAAGATTCTGACTGGGAGATACTGGTGTGGAAACAATTGGAGAAGCAAGAGGCACTGACCCTGCTGTGGAAGGTAATGTACTGGTTCCTGAAGCACTTGATGTCTCCCCAATCTGCTTATACCTAAACCTCTCCACTCTAGTTTGCAACTCAACATTTTTCTGCTGCATCTTGCTGTACTCCTCAATCAAAAGGTTATATTTTTCCATTAAGCTCTTCCTTTCAGCTTCCTCCCTTTCAGTAGTCTTTTGGGCCAATTTGGCCACATTCACAGTCAAATTAGTGGCCTCAATGGTTGAGGTCTCTGAAGCTCTCTTTATTATCAATCCTCCCTTGAAATTTAGATTAATATCAAAAATTTGGTTTTCTCCCTTGTGGGGCCAATGCCCAAATTTCCAGAGTTTCATATTCCTCACTAAAAGAAGAGTTTTGCAATGCTACCTTGACTTCTTCTTCAAAGTCTTGAAAGAGATTCTTAGACTTCATAATAGCATTAAAGGCTACTGCATCTACAATGTCCCATTCAGGCAGAATTAATACACCAACCTGACTCACTAGTTTTCTTCCTTCTTCAGGAGTGATGTTCTTAAATTCTTCCATTAATTCAACTTTTACCTCCTCATCATTCTCCTGGTCTGACCTATCAGGCCTTAGTTCTCTTCTCTGCCTACATTTATCTTGATACTCTTCAAATTTCATCCTCCATACCAATTGCAAGAATACAAGAGTTTTTACAAATGTAAATTTCCATCTAGAAACTCCTTGCATGCCTCCCTTCTTGCATCTTGTACACTTTTACCTTTCATATCTAAATTAGATAAAACTAATTCAGCTGGCCTAGGAGGGGAAGGCATACCAACTTCCATGTCTTGATCAATAACAATAATCTCATCCATCAGATCCTCCTATGGTTGATCAATTCTTTGCCTCTTAGGGCTTGGCTCAGATGGTGGTGATGAGGGATTGTCTTTCGGTGATAATTCTAAATCAATAATTTTGATTGCCCCAGGCACTTTGAATTTTGGACTTGGTTGTGGAGGCACTTTCATAATCTGTTTTCCTTTTCTGTCCACTTCTTCTTCATCATTGCTATTATCCTTTTTCCTCCTATAAATGGGCCACCTTTCTGTAGGCTGGTATACTGGCCTTGTTTCAATTGGTCTAGAACCTTGCTCTTGTACACCCAGACTCAATTTTAAATTTATCTTTTTTTTCCTCAATGTGCCCATAATTTCCTTGAAGTTTCCCATCAAAAAATCAATTTTCTTATGGTGGGGACTGAACTCTAACAATGGATCATATTTCAGATCCATTTTGTGCACAACATCTAGTAGCTTACCATAAACTATCCATTTATCCTTGTTCAACTCCTGTCTATTCAAATCAAATTCATTTCTAATCAAGTCTTCAGGGAAATTAAACTCATGCACAAAATTTTCAGCTTTTATTCTTTGTCTGAAAAGATCAAAGAAACCCTCAGGATTATGCTGTCGCTTTGGTCCACACCTCAAATGGTAATCATTAAAGAAATTATCAAAATGCATCCAACCTCCCTTTGAAAATACAAAATCAGACACCACTATATAATCTGGGAAAAATGTTCCCTTACCCCTTCTAGTGAGGTTGTCCTCATGAATACAACCTATCTGCCACATAACTTCTGTAAATCCCACTCTTGGTGGCACATTGCATGGAAGTATATGAGGGGCTCCCTGAAAACCATATACTCTCAAGACAATGCTGACTGGGTATGGGATAATGTCACCCCAGTTATGGTAAACCTTCAATTTTGGCTTCCTCTTCTTTGGCCTGAGGAAATCATGTAATTCCTTAGGGATCCTAGGTATATTCATCATTAATCTAGCCCTTAATTTGGAAGCAAAACAATTATCAAATTGCACATAACTAGTGCTTTCCTTATTACAAGATAAATCTATAGCCCATATTTGTACTGGCAATCTTTCTCCATCAACTGATTGCCTTAATTTCATCCTCTCAGAGAAAAAGTTAGCATTCTTAAACAAAAACATATGCATTAGCATAGAAAACCAAAAGAATTGAGTGTCGGTATCATTTTTTTGCAGCTTTGACAACCCTTCATGCATCCTGTCAGCCAAGAAAGAAGCGAAGTCATAGGTCACAGAGAAGTTAGGGTGTTGTATTTGCACCCCCATGAACATATAAGCAATGGGCATTACCGTACCAGGATTGAAACCCAAAATTTGACATAAAGAATAGAAAGTGGCCAGGAAATGGTTTGCAAAACAATTTAATTTGAAAGGTTCCTAGTCACTGGGGCTGATATGAAATTTTGAACCTCCTGCCCTAGCTAGATGAGGTGGAAGAAACCTTGCTCTAAAAAGAGATTTCAGCTTTGCATACTCCTGCTTCATTTCCTCAAGGTTGATAGGAACCAAGTCTTCCCTCGGTTCACTCGAGTCAAAAATATGTTGGACCTCTTATTTGTTAATGCTCAATAGAACCTTTCCATCATTGTCCTTGATTATCTGTGTAATAGGGTCATATCTTGCAGCCACTGTCCTAAGCAGGTCTACATCAGGGAATACATTTGGTACCACCAACTTCCCCATATCATAAACCATCCATTTGAAAAAGGGTGAGGAAAATTTCTTTGTCTATACCACAATATGAACAATTCCAAGCCAATGAGGGGAACCCTAGCATTAGAAATGTTGGAGCAATTATACACTAACCCTTCCCCCAGGATTTTCCCTCGCATTAGGACCAATCCCTTCCTCCTATCATTCGTTGACAAGGGAAATTGATCTAGGAAATCATCATATAGGTTTCATTTCAAATATTCAGTCTGGCCAGAATGTTGCTTGGGTGGTGCCATCTCGGACAAAGTAGGGCTTCTTTACAACGTTATAATTTAGATAGCTAAGACTAACCAGAGATAGAAAATTACACGACAAAACACTGCAATTTCTCACAACTATAATTAAACTATAGCCCTAACACATTCATTAACAAGCTCACATCACATCCAACTAATCCTTTCCCAAATTCAAATGCAAAATGACTGGGAGGCATAGAAAATAAACTCACAGCTTTGTTCGCAGAACTCCCAAATTCTGGTTGCAGAAACTCGCAATTCTACCTTCGGCTCTGAAACTGCTCCATGAAATAGTTGAATGCTTTGTGATACAAAACAAGTAGGAAAATTAATTTTATTGTCAATCAAATTACACCAGCAAGTGTCTCATCCGCCATTAAAGCTCAATTTTGGGCTGCACGAATGACTCCAACCATATTTGATGCAGATTTAAATTTGAGTCATTGATTCTTCAGCTTGATCAAATCATCGATGACCACCTTCAAAACAAGCTGAAACAATTTCCAACATGGTGATAAGGGGCCCACCTTACCATACACTATGAAGGAAGTCCACGTGGCAGTTGCTCACGATATCGTAATCCTAAAACTTCTGATTGTGCGATGGCGGGAAATCGTTGATCCTAAGCATCAATGATCTTGTTCCTTTAACATAGTCACCAGCCATGTCACTAATAGATTTGACTGCAAAATACGATGAAACAGATCGATGAAATATGTAAAATACGATGTTCGTCGGGTGCTTGTAAAATTTGATGTATTGTGACAGTGTTTTGCTCTACTTCAGACAGTTTGTGGAGAACTAAGGACGATTTTCTTGGAAAAAAACAAAAAAAAATCAAGAAGATATCACCAGGTTGAGGGTAGTCATTGTCTTTTTGCAGAATTCAGTTGTGAAGTCAGATTTGTAGTTCCAGGTTTGAAAATCATATTTTAAAGCAACATCTCATCAGATTTCATTTTAGAGGTTAAGGGTTTTGAGAATTTCATGTCCAGATTTTGTTGTGTGGAATCACCATAAGATCACAACTAAGGAACAAATTCTTGTGACTGTAATTATGTGATCCATAACTCTATTGGTCATGTGGCACAGTTGTGCTATAACAAATACATGATGCATTCATGTGTGACCCAAGTTTAATGTGGCTATGTTGTGATAGAAATGGAGGCACTCATATAATGTAGTTAATTCGGGTTGTATAATGTAGGTGTCAATCATCATTGGGTGCATTCAGGTTGTCTCAAGTTTAACGGGATAGGATGTAATTATAGCATGATGAAGAGTGATTACCTCTTGCTGCAATAAAGAGCCTATAACTCTGGTTGATATCAGAGTGGTTGTGTTATATCAATTATTAGGTGCATTCAAGCACAACCCATGTTTAATGGGCTATTCTAGAGAGTGATCAAGATTTTCTAAACCTTATGAATGTTACTTGACATATATTTGCATAATCTAAAAATTCCTTCAGGAGGCTTTTGAGTATCAATGTATCCTATATAGGGTTTAGAATGATTTCTTTTAATTAAAAAAATAAATAAATGATGTATTTCCCTATAATTAGATAATGTGGAGATCTTCTAAATCTGCCCCAATACACTATCCTCTTTGGCACTGTATTCATTACTCCAGCTACTAGGTTTTGCATGTGACATCTTTAATATCTTCATGACGTGGCTTTTAAATAGATCTCAGCCTTTGCTTTAATCCTTTTCATGGTAACCCTTGAGTTCCATAATCCACCTTCAATCTCTTCTAAGAGCGTTGTCTTAAGCTAGCATAGTATGCATATAAAGCAAGTCCTTCATACGCCATTGTTCCAAACCACCACTCACTGCCTTGGTGAAAATGTTGCCTCCATAAGCACAATAGCATGTTTAAAATCATGGTTGCCAGTGATTGACCATTAAGCTCACCACTTTCATCATAAGATACAATGAGATTTTTGTCTTCAAACTCAAGGCATTATGGAAGATAACATTGTGAATTGTTTGTTGTGTACGATTCGATTTTCTTGCACATTTACTGCTTTGCTAACTTCCTTTAAGGCTGGGTATTGCACCCTCAACTGCAATCTCAAACAACTCACTCACTATCATTGAAGATTCCTTTCATGAGCATCCTTCTATAAAATCAAACTATGCCCTATAGACTGCCTACTTACTACAGGGGACTCATTGTTTCATGGTATTGTAGTTCTTAAGATCCTTCAACCTTATTGACACTACTTCCACATCCACAAGGTATTATTCACTATTCTCCCATCTTTGATGAGTCTCAAAACACTACTCAAACATGCAATCCACTACCTCCATTATACATTAATGGCTAAGAAGAAACAGTGAACCTATGATTATCATTGTTACTTCATTTGGACAGTCATTCCCTGATTGCATTTTCCTTGTCTAACACTACCAAAAGCATTTGAAAAACCCTTAAGGTCAGTAAGGGGGTAAGGAAATTCACTGTTAAAATCTCCACTTTATTATGCAAGGTTTGAGCTTTATTATCTTGTCACTGCTTAGCCTATTTTTGACTGTCACATCTCAAGTGACTGTCATTCTTCTTACCGTAGATTGCATTTACAAATGTCAGTAAGCTACATAGTGTGCTTGTTATTGGCTACAATCTTTAGATTGCAAGATTTTGTTATTACCTACATTGTCTCAATCTTTCTGGTATTGCAACCTCGCTAATCCGCTATAGTTATTGTTTATGTTTCTATGGAGGCCTAGGGTTTTGTACCTAATCATGCCTTACCAATGCTTACATTTGTTTTATTAGAGACTCTCTCAATGTTGAGGGCCCTAGGGATAAGCTCGTCATAAGAAGTGACACATTGCATCTTTAACTAAAAGGATAAATCCGTATTGACATTAGCAATGATGATTCCGACTCATTGCTCCATAGGAATGGGTCACTTGCTCTTACTAGCTCACTACCTCCATTTTTGTAGGAATTTTGTGATCAAGTTCAATATTCTGATTTTAGGAGTCTTAACAGTTGGAAATCATAGTAAAATCAGAATTTAATAAGTTTTAAATTAGCATTGTAAAGTGTTTTGGGGTCATTAACTTGATTATCTTCTCTTTTGTAGGGGGTGGTTGCATGCCAAATTTTTGAGGTGTAAAATGCTCGAGAATTATTAGACTATGTTACACATCTATGAATAAAAATTATTAGATCAAATAATCATCAAGTTTGGCAAAGAAAAATCATGTCAGATAATATTAGTCCAGAACAAAATGAAGAGACACTTGATAGATTGTGGGCTAGATTGAAAAGAAAGGGTGATGGGAAATGTTATTGTCCTTGCAATAATTGCAAGGGCTTAAAAACGAGACGACTTTTAATCTGTGGTGAGAAATATTGTAGAAGCTGACATAGTCACGCGTTGAAGGGGCATGATTATCGTCCATTGGTAAGTTGTCATTATATGTGTTTATATTCATTGAATTTGTAAATATTTATATCATTTTAACATTTTATATATATATATAATCACTTGATCATGATCATGGTTTATTTGTGTCTATCATTATTATAAAGGTGGGGCGCCCTAGGGCAGATGATATGGATTATCACAGCCCGGAGAATGTGGTTTTGCAAGCGGATGAACATGGAGCTGTGAATATCGAAGATGAAGTTAACAATCCTATGGAAGAAGATGATCATGCGCCAGAAAATACAGTTGAAGATGATGGTACGAATACATTGATCCATGCCACATTTAGTGGCAGAGCTGATCATGATAATCAAGATGACTTTGATGATGTTCATGATTTACCTATACTTGACAAGGCACTCTGAGCCCTTTATGAAGGCTCTGAAACAACTCTTCTCTTTCTTTGTATTGTTCTTTGTTGAACTTTAAAGGTTATATGAATGCTTTATCAAACATAGCAATCTCCGCAGGATGTTAAGGTATGTCATATATGTCATTTTTTTTTATCTATTTTAATTGTTGTTAGTTCATCACTAGTAAATAAAGGATGAAATATGTACTATTAATATTCTTTACATGAACAAATTATTTTTTGTTGTAGATTGATTGGTGAATTTTTGTTACCACCATCAAATGTTTTACCTCGCTCATACCGAGATTTATGTGCCATTATGAAAGATATCGAAATGGAGTATCAAGCAATAGATGCATGTCCCAATGATCATATTATATATCATAAACAATAGGAATTTGCCACAAAATGCCCAGAATGTCATATCGGTAGATATCAAATAGATCAACTAACAAAAAAGGTTCCTCACAAGGTTCTTCGTTATATTCCCATTATTCCATGTATGCA